>CM019041.1:25253743-25278429 GCA_009664405.1 Drosophila bifasciata | reverse complement strand
ACAGTCCACCCTGCCGAAGTGTGGCAAGCTCTTGCTCTAGTGTAAGTGTATCGGACGCTTGTCCGGAATATGTAAAAATCGAGGCGATTGATGATCGCGGTTCATACCCAGCGCTAATAGCTTGCTAATTTTGGTACCCACGCCACTCTTAGGATAAATACTTTTCATCTTCAAGGCCACGACTTTCTAGACACCTGAGTTTCGGTGTGCGGTAATATATTTTGGGTTACGTTATTCGTGTTCGCCCTCGGCGAAAAATTATGACACTTGGGTAGTTGAGTTTGTATGTTTTAATGTTTATATTGTTCTTATATTGTTCTTCGTGTTTAAGGTTTCGTATGAAGTGGTTCTTGTATTGTTTTCTGGTTTAGGTGTCGTATAGGTAACCGCGGCGGACTGCCGTTTGGTGCTCGGCTGATGGACTGCCGTTACTGTTTAGGATAGGCTGATGGACTGCCGGTTGGTGCTCGGCTGATGGACTGCCCTGATTGATCGAGGGCTCGGGCTATTTAAGGCGGATCTCGGGGCTGAGTCAACTAGTTTGTGGTTACGGAAGTGGTGTGGAGTTCTCCACGCGTGCCACCGACACGGTCATTGACTCGGTTGCACCGATAAATTGAGCTGAGTGTAGTTTTGGGACTTTGGTCATTGACTCGGTTGCACCGAGAAAATGAGCTGAGTGTGGTTTTTGGCACTTTTGGTCATTGACTCGGTTGTACCAAGAAATTACCTGCGTGGGTTGCGAAACTCACAGAATAGATCGGCGGTGATTGACCCTTGTAATGATACCTATTTCAGACTGAGGTAAGCTCAGTCTGTCAGGTTCTCTACAAGAAATTTTTTAGTATTGCTGGAACTTTAGGGTGGGGGCTTGGCCGTGAGACCGAAAGTGGAGCGGGCGTGGAGTCTTGTTACCGTGTAGGTGCTTTTGGGCGATCGCACTTGGCGATGAAAGAAAAACGCTGACACCTGAGTTTTGGTGTATGCGGTAATATGGCTTGTTGTGTCACCTGATATTTTTGTGTTCGCGCTCGGCGAAGAAATGATGACACTTCGTGAGTTTGGTTTTGATGTTATTTAACTGGCTTTTATTTGTGTGCTGTATTGTTCTCTCGGGGTTTGGTGTCGTGTAGTTGTTTCGTGTATAGTGTTCTTGCGGAGGCGATACGTTTTAGAATAGGCGATGGACTGCCGTTTTGGTTTATGATAGGCGATGGACTGCCGTTACTGTGTAAAATAGGCGATGGACTGCCGTTTTGGTTTATGATAGGCGATGGACTGCCGTGTTTAGGATAGGCGATGGACTGCCGTGTTTTGGATAGGCGATGGACTGCCGTGTTTTAGGATAGGCGATGGACTGCCCTGATTGATCGGGCTCGGGCTATTTAAGCCCGATCTCGAGTGCTGGAGTCCGCAAGTGTGGGTGCTGGGTGGGTGTCGGCGCGTGCCACCCCGGTCATTGCCTCGGTTGCACCGAGAAATGAGCTGAGTCTAGGTTTGGCACTTTGGTCATTGACTCGGTTGCACCGAGAAATGACCTGTGTGGAGTTGTGTAACTCGGGGGGAGGGGGGAGATTGTGGCGCGTGTGTCGATTCTGCATGAATCGATCGGCGCGTGGGACTGTAAGTGTCCGGTGTATGGTGTTTGTGTTGTTGGATTATATATGACAACGTAACTTAGTGCTAATAGTACGAATATGTATGCATAGTAACTTGTGCTATCGGTATGAATATCTATACGAATGTAACGGTTCGGTACACCCCTTCTTCCGGGTGGAGTTACAAGTGGCCACTGTCGTTATCGTTGCGTTATCCATGTGATGGTTTCGATATGCCGAAGTGGCCTGCCGTGGGCTGATCAAGGCATTCCTTGAGGATTCTTTGGCGTCGGTCTTTTGGGACGCAAAGTTTCCATGACACGTAGTCGTGATCGTCGGCTCCATGGCCCAGATGTCTGTAGAGTTTTCCATTCTCGAAAACGTAGTCGGGGTATTTATCGGGTTCTTCTTTGGTTTGCTGAATCCGTCGTGTGAGCCACGGTTAAGTTGTTGCGTCCTCTTTGATTCTTGCTAGCGTCTCCGAGGGTTGTCTGGACAGGGCATCGGCAACCACGTTTTGTTTCCCCTGCTCTGTAGTGGACGTCGTATTGATACTGTTGGGTTCGAGTGCCCATCTCGCTATTTTCTTCCGTAGGGGTTTTCCAGAGTATTAGCCATTTCAGCGCGAGATGGTCGGTTATAACGTCGAACCGGTATCCTTCTAGGTAGCAGCGTAGTTTTTCGGATTGCCCAAATGACGGCGAGGCATTCCTTGTCGGTGGCGGAGTATTTTCCTTCGGCCTGGTTCAGGCGTCGGCTGACGCGTTCCTTCCCTTCGAACTCCTGCGTGAGTGCGGCGCCTATGCCGAGGTTACTCGCATCGGTTTGTAGTGAAAACTTGACGTTAAAATCGGGGCAAGCAAGTACAGGAGCGGTCGTGAGTAGTTCCTTTAATTGGTCGAAGGCCGCTTGTTGATCTGCGTTCCATGTCCATGTTTGTCCTTTCTTGAGTAGCTGAGACATTGGTTGGACTACTGTAGCAAAGTTTGGCACGAATCTTCGGTACCAGGATGCCATTCCGATGCACTGACGTAGTTCTTTTAAGTTCGTGGGTGGCTTGAGTTCTTTGACGGCAGCAATCTTGTCCTTGGTCCTTGGGCTGGCTGGGGTCTTCTGGGAGGATAGTTGTGTCGAACGCGCTGGGGTGTTCGATCCTACCTGGGTAGTCGCTTATGTGGGTAGCTTCGTGGGTCTGGCGGTATACCTGGGTCGTAATGTCTCTAGATCTACGTATGGCCAGGCGGGTCTCAGTGACGACTCTGTTTTCGCTGCAACGACTTTTTTGGGCGACGAAGATTTCGGACGTGGTGCTAGGCATGGCGTGGTGCATGGCGCTAGTGGGCACGTCAGTACGCGGAAGGTACTCCAGTGGGTTGGCGAAAATCGGGGTGGCGTCGGCCGTGGGTGTGATAGGGCTGCGGTCGGTGCTTCGGGGAGTCATCGGGTTAGATTCCGGTTCCGAGTGTAGAGGTTCTGTGGATATTAGTTCGATGATTGGACCCGACCAGCAAGGGATTTGCGTGGCTGTTTCTCTCGTGGTTTGGTTGTTGCACTGTTGCTGCCGTTGTCGTTGTTCGGGGCTGGTTGTCGTCTTTGAGGGTGTCCGTGGGTTCACCTTCTCCGTTGAGGGTAGGGTGCATGGGTGCGCGGTGGCTGAACTTGGACCTGGGCTTCCTGTGTCGAGCGGGTTCCAGTTCGTTGGGGGTTGTCTCGTGTGTGAGATCCTTGTGGTAGGTTCGGGATGCGTGTGCCCGTAGTTTGTTTTGATCCTGGGCTTCCTGTGTCGAGCGCCTGGTTCAAGTGTGTTGATTCTTGTCTCGTGTGTGAGATCCTCGTGGTGTGTTTGGGATGTGTGTTCCCTGGGTTTGGCTTAGGACGCGGGTGCTCCGTAGTGGCCGTGGGATTCGTTTTCCGTTTGCTTGGTTGCAGTTTACCGGTGCTTGCTTCGGATTCGTGTTTTTTCCGTTGTGGGCCGGTTCTTCGCTTTCGCTGTGGTTGGTTTCGGTGTCGTATTCTTCGTTGTGATATTGGGGGCCGTATTCTTTGTGGTAGGTCGGGGAAGTGTGTTCGCTGTTGACCTAGATTTCTTGGTGCTGGGTTCGGTGACTTGTACGTGGTTGGATTGAAGTGACGGTGGCGTTGGCGTGAGGTGGCGATCTTGTAGCTTTAGCAGCGTGGTGCCGCATTGGATCGTCGTTTTGATGGCACATAGGAAGTCCATGCCGACTATAGCTTGCTCCAGCATGTTAGGGAGGACCAGGAGTGGGATTTGGGCCCCTCGTTGATCCAGCTTGATGTGCGCCAGTAGGAACTTGTGTGATCTCTCTGATCTGAGCCGTCAGCCAGGCGTATGCGGACGCATGCATCTTGCAGGTTGGAGTTGTTGTTTAGTTGTCGGGCCAGGTTGTCGCTGACGAAACTTCGGGATGCCCCGGTGTCGATCCGTTGTTTGTCCTCCTATTGTCACTATCACCACTATTCGGGCGTCGTTCACGTGTAGTGGGTTGCTTAGTCGCGGGTCTGTGGGCGTCGTTCTCGGCTGATCCCGGGTCAGTCGAGGACGCGTGTCGTTTCCGACGTGGCTCGGCGGCAGCAGTCGACGGTTCGAGTGCCGCGCTTTCCACATTCCCAGCAGAATAGGATCGAAGCGTTGGTGCAGTCGTAGGCGGCGTGTCCAGCTTGACCACATCGGGGACAGGCTGCGCGTGGGTTGGCAATGGGAGTGGTGATCATTCGATGGGCGACGTCGTGGTTCGTTGTGCTGGTTTGATTCGATGACTGTCTGCGCGGTGTATCGGCTGAATCCCAATTGGGTCTCGAAAGGGGGGTACGGTAGGACTCACCTTCTCTGCGGTCTGGGTGTCTTGCCGGCCTGGTGTCTCTTGGTGGGATTCGCATGGGTGCGGGGTCGTTGCGTGTTTCCTCTCGTGAATAAGCTCGTACTCTGCCGCTAATCGGGGTTAGCTGTGACAAACTTTCCAGTTCGTCTCGTCGCACGTATAGTTGGAGTCCTGGCAGGGCGTTGTCGTAGATCCTATAGAGCTCCTTAACTAGGTCGTACTCGGCATGGTGCATGAGTAGCCGTATCTCGATGAGATAGTCTTTGAATGGTTCTCCACCGCTTGCTTGCGGCCTCGGATCTGGTCCTCAATTGTTCGAAGTACCTTGGCGGCAGAAAATACGTCAGAAACTCCTGGCGGAAATATGCCAAGGAACTACCCTGTAGTTGGCTGGTACGGTGCCAGCGACTGGCTCGGTCGGTGAGTAGTTCGGCCATGCTCCGAGGCGGCTGGTTGGTGTCCACTCCGTAGGCGCGGGCGCGTTCCTCGAGTAGTTCAGAAACGATAGTGGGTCATCCTCTCCGTTGAACTGGATGCCCATCCGCAGATGCGTTCTGCTGTGCGTGCGACGTGGTTATAGTCGGGCCCGATTATGGGTGCCTCAATCGCTGGTACAATTCTTTGTGTGGGCGAACGGGAGGTTTCCATAGTGGGTGGCCTTGGAAGATCGGCGGCTGTGACCACTGTTGGTCGGGGCGTGGGCTCTGGGGCTGCGGGGACATGCAAGCTGGCTTTGGGGTCCCATCTTCCGGTGCCTGATGGTCCTGGATTAGTGGGCAGCGGGGACTTGGAGCGTCCTGCTGGTCTTGCGTATTGTCTCTCGAGTTCTGCCAAGTGAGTCCAGGCACCCGGCGGGAGTGGTCCGGCGACTAGCATGTAAAGTTCTTGCGCAACTCTTCAACAGTTAGGTTGGGTTAGGTTTATAGGGCTGCTCCACCTAAGTCGAGGTCACTCCGGAGGCAAGAATTGCCCATTGTGATGCCCACACTCGTCATGGGATTACGTCCGTCGCCTAGGGAGATTTCGTGAACCATCCCGAGGCCTCAACAAAGAGCATCAGCCTCTCCAAGGCATGTTTGCCAGGCTATCAAGTCCTCGTGAAAGGCGCTGCCGGTATTCGGTGACGCCTTTCCATGAGTGCAGGACAGCCACAGAGAAGATGCTGGATGCTCTCTATTTCCTCCTCGTCCCTGCAGCTGCGGCAGAAGTCATGATGGGGCAATCTGTACCTAGTGGCCATGTGGCCGATGACACAGTGCCCCGTTATAACTCCCCGTCGGTGTTCGCACCTGACTCTTCCTGAAACCTAGGAGAGTCTTGAGTGCGTTTAGGGTCATAGTGGGGCCAGAGCGAGCGAGAGATCTCACAGTTGGGTGTTGCGTTCCACCGTCTGTCTGATCTCGTTCTAGCTCGACCATCATCTGCGAGATGATGTCTCGCAGAGACCTCCGTATATCGCTGACTGCGTCCGCCAGTGGTTTGGCCGATCCATTTCTGGCACACTCGTCCGCACTCTCGTTGCCCGCGATGTCGGTGTGACCCGGACCCACGTGAGTGTGATTGAGTGCGCTCCCGATCTGGTTTAGCGCGTCCACTGTGTCACGTACGAGTCTGCTCGTGATTTTACAGGAAACCAGGGCTTTGATAGCAGCTTGGCTGTCAACACAGATTGCTATGTTCCTCTGAGGTATCTCTAAGGTGTATATCAACTTTGCCGCTTGCCATACTGCGTATATCTCCGCCTGAAATACACTGCACCAGTCTGGCAGTCTTAGGGATATGTTGGTTGCTAGTTCTTCAGAGAAGATTCCAGCTCCTGTCCTTCGACTGTCTTTGACCCGTCAGTGAAGATGGAGAGCACGTTCTGCCCAAGAGCAGCGTTACGCGTCCATTCCTCTCTTTCCGGTATGTGTCCTTTAAAATTTCTCTTCCCATGAAAACTCCGAGACACAGTAGTCGCTCCGTTCGCCCGTTCCACTTTCCTCCTTACGAAGTATTGTGGCGTGGCCATAAGGCGATGGCTTGAAGAACCGCGCGGCTGAAAGCCTCGCGGCACTTGTCTCAGCCTTGCACTTAAGGTGGAGGTCTATGGGCTCCAGGTTTAGCATGGTGTCCAGAGCAGCCTGTGGGGTGGATCTGAGGGATCCAGTGACTCCAAGGCATGCCGTCCGCTGAACTTTCGGAGGTTCTCGAGGTGGGATTTGGTGTTGGCCGCTTCCCACCACACCAAGCTTCCGTATGTCAGAATGGGTCTTATTACCGCTGTGTACATCCAATGGATGATGTGCGGTTGTAAGCCCCATGTCCGTCAAAGGTCTTCCTACAGATGTAGAAAGCAGCCATTGCCTTTTTCTTCCTTTCCTCCGTGTTTCTCTTCCAAGAGAGTTTGGAGTCTAGGATGACACCAAGATACTTGGCTTCTTTCGATAACTCAAGCGTCGTTCCACCAATTGCTGGTAGTTTGAAGTTTGGTATCTTGTATTTTCGTTGAGAACAACACCAGTTCTGTCTTTTGGGGGTTAACCCCCAGACCGTTTTGGTGTGCCCAGCTCGCGGTCGTTCCCAGTGCAGATTCAGAAGATCACTAATTGTAGGTAGGAACTTACCCGTTACCAGTATCACTAGATCGTCCGCATAGGCCACAACCTTGTATCCGCTCCTCCCCAACTGAAGAAGAAGGTCGTTGAGGACTAAGTTCCACAGGAGGGGGATATAACCCCCTGCGGAGTACCTCGTGTGACCGTCTTCCTTGAGGAGGAGGTGCCGAGACCAGCGCTGATCGTTCTGCTCCTGAGAACGCTGTCCAGCCATAAGGTTACCGTCGGGTGTGTGCCAATCTTGGTCAGTGCGGCCGTTATTGACTCGATCCTGACGTTGTTGAAGGCTCCCTCTATGTCTAGGAAGGCCGCCAAAGCATATTCCTTATGGCTGAGAGTCTTTTCGATACTCCCCACAACCTCGTGTAGTGCGGTCTCCAACTGATCTACCTTTGAGGTAGGCGTGCTGAGCTCCGCTGAACACTTGTCTGTCGAGTTTGGTTCTTATGTATAGATCAATCAGCCTTTCGTTTCGTTTTCAGCAAAAAAATGAGGATAGACTGATGGGTCTGTAGTCGTGCTGGGAGAGATGTGGTTTATCTTCCCGGCTTTGGGGATGAAGACTTCCCTCTCCCTCTCTCCATGCTTGGGGAACGTACCCAATTCGGAGACATTCTTCGAAGATTTTCTTTAGCCATGGTAGCAGGGGCAGGCAAGCTGCCTGCAACATGGCTGGTCGTATATCATCCGGCCCCGGTGACTTGTAGGGCCTTTAATGGCTAATCTTGGGTGCCATAATGTCACGTATGAGATCCTCAGTGTCCTCTCCCGGTATGGCTCAGTGTCGTTGATGTCGTTGGATTCGTCACCGGTAACATCTGAGCATCCCGGGAAGTGGGTGCTCATGAGGAGCTCTAGGGATTCCTGACTGTTTTCTGCAAAACACCATCCTGGTTGCGGAGCAGTCAGGTGTGGTTGGCGCCTTTGATAGCACCCGTCGAAGCCTTGAAGCCTCGGTGGTACCATCTATGGCATCGCAGAAGGCAGCCCAAGACTCCCTTTTCGCCTTCCTACAGGTGTTCCTGTAGGTGTTAAAGCTGCGACGATATTCGTCCCAGCTTTCCTGTGTGTTGTCACTTTTGCCCTGTTGAAGAGCCTCCTTGACTCCCTCCTGACTTCGCTCAGCTCCGCGTCCACCACGGGTTGCGGTTGGACTTTGGAGGTCGGCTGATCGGGCAAGATTCAAGGAAGGCCCCTGTAGGGCTTTAGTGACATTCTGAGCCGCTTCCTCTAGTGCTTCCGTTTGAAGGATGTTCCCTTCCGGTGGGGAGGGTAGTGCCTTCTTTACGGTTGTGGAGAAGCGGCTCCAGTCTGTCCGCTTGGGATTGCGGTAGGCCTTGGGCCTTTCTCTGTTCCATTTGATGCTGAACACTATCCTGTAGTGGTCCGAGAAGGAGCACTCACCGGACACATGCCAATCATCAATGGTTAGGGAGTCACTGTCGAGGCAAGTGTTATATCAATAACCTCTGCACGGTTCTTGTTGCGGAAGGTGGGGTGGGCTCCCCGGTTGCACACAACAAGATTTGTGGACAGAATGTACTCGAACAGCGACTCTCCTCTGGAATTTGTGCCCGTGCTTCCCCAAAGGGAGTGGTGGGCATTCGCGTCGCAACCTAGGACAATGTCGAGACCCTCTTTTCCGCACCTGGTGGATTAGGGCCCTGACATCCCCGAGGGGTGGGTCCTCTTCCTCGTACGGCAGGTATGCCGAGGTATATAGGTTTTTCCGTCCTTCCTCTCACATAGTGCCACCGTTAGGTCCGGGTGCTGTACCTGCAAGAAAACAGAACATTAAGCTCGCTTCTTACCACGATACAGGTTCTTGGCTTACCCACGGGGTGTGGCGTGAAGGCGGTATCCGCGACCGTTCAGTCCCAAACCCCTCCCTTAACGGTCCAGGGTTCTTGGATGAGGGACACGTCTACCGCCTTCTCGTCCATAAACCGCAGCAGGTCCGCCGATGGTACACTTTGGTGATGCAGATTAATCTGCACCACCTTCATGCTGTTCAGCGGACCTGGGGTGTCGCGGTACTACTACCGCCAGTGTGCCCATACCAAAAGATATGCGGCAGTCCTTTTCAAAGGAGTTTGGCAAGTCTTTCTTGACCAATACTGATCCAGAGTTCCTTGCCGTTCCCCTTGTCTCGCGTTATCGCCCGTATGATGGTCAGTCCGACGTTCCCCAGGAACCGGTTCTGAGCCTTGATCAGGACAAGTGTGTCCTCATCCGCCTTGATTGGGGAGAATCCACACCTTCATGATCGTCCTCCAGGGAATATCATCGATGGGGATCACGCAGAGAGCCGCTCCTTGCCAAAATTCACCAAAACTTTGGACCGTGGTTTTGAGAAACTCAAGAGTTTCTGCGTTACCACAGGCCACTGCTTTGGCTCCTTATACCACTTGATGTCCTTGAACTCGCAAACAAACGGGTTGTCTGCGCGAACAATGGCATCCTTCATGGCGGTCAGGATCTCTGATTCTGCTTTCAGCCAATTAGCGTCCGATATCTTCCCTTCCGGGTGGCTTCGGTCAATAATGGCTGTCTGCAGCTCAGGCGGTACTCCTAGGCTGGCCAGAATTTCCTCTGGTTTCGCCTTCTTCGGCTCGGAAGCTCGTATGGAGTCATCCGTTCTCTGCCGCTTGAATCTTGGCTCTCGGCCAGTCGGTTCCACCGTTGCCTTCTGTACAGAGGGCGTTAGTGGTCCCTTGGCGCTTGCCGTGTTCTGCGGTTGAGGTGAGGTCTTCTCCCTCTTCTTCCCGGATACCTTCTTCCCTTTCTCCCTCGCGAGTTTGCAGACGATGACGTTGAGGGTTGGTCAACATCGTCTTCGTGCCAGCTGCTGCTGACGGTGAAGACGATGGCTTGGGGTCCTCTGCCACCGTCGCGTGTACGCTTGGGGGGACTGGTTTCCGTTGGCAGGAGCGACTCCGTTCAGCCGCTCGTACCTCCGCACGTTCTGCTCGTGCTTCTTCCTAAGGCTCTTTTCCCTCGCGGTCAGCGTTTCGGGGGGCCTTTGACTCATACCACGAAGGTATTTCACCGATGCCCTGTATCCCGAAAGCTGTTTGCGTCGGGTTTGAGCCTCATCCTCCGTCCCAGGTAGTGGACTCGAGTCGACCTGGATGGTGGGAGCCGTGACTTGCGGCTCCGCCCTCGGCAACTTCTCGCTATGTCCAAGGCGAGAAGGCCTTGGCCAACTCTGCCTCCGACACTGAGGGGCCAGTGAAGACGAAGCTTCCGTCGCTGGTTCCCGGTTCCAGATCCTCAATCGTCCCTTTCTGCCTGCGGATCCTCATTTCGCTTGTGGCATTACACGAGGTGGCAGCCAAGCTCTCCACTGCCAACTCGGGGTTCCTGCAGTCGCAGGATGTCGACGCCGGGGGGCCTGCGCTCGCACCCCCAATCACCGCCGGTACTGGGTCTCCGACTCCCTGCACCGTAACTGTTTTTCGTTAACGGACATTCCCATTGAACGATGCGTTTTAACCCTACCACCAGGGTGAACTACTTTTGGCTTCAGCGCTCGCCCTTGACCTGCCCGGCTTGGGTGGCCCTTCTGGCAGCATGTGCTGCCGCCGGTATAACTCTCGGGGTCCTTACGCTTACTAAGCCCCCTCATCGCGGCCAGATGGTAGTTCACCGAGGGGGAAAACTGTTACTTGGTCGTGTTCTTGGCAACAATTGTTTGTTTTTTTCGTCGTTCCGTTAATACCCCATAACATCATTCTCCTGCCATCCGTAGTTTGCTTCTTCACATGCAACAATAGACAACAGAAAGTAGAAAAAAAAGGAAGAGAAAAAGTGACTTGTCTGGCCCATGTACGCATGCAAATTAAATTTCTTAATAAACGGTGATTTAAAAGATATAAATTTATTTTTATTTATAACACTTTGGGGTTGAACATTTATTCTTTTATTAACAGTTACAAGACACTTTTCTAAGATATGTCATTTAACAGTGACCGATCCGCGCTTCAATCGGAAAATAGACTGATCTTCATTTTTCCAATCTGATCCAATGAACCCCGGCCAGAAGCTTTTCTGTTTTGAGCTTTTAGAACTTCAAATTTTGTTTAGGATCATGATGAAATAATACACAAGGTGATCCCATCCGTAAGCTCTGGGGCCTATTGTTGAAATATGCAGAAGAAGTACATGCATAAGATGACGAAATAATTTCTTATTTTCTGCACAGACAAAACCAAACACACCATAACATACATGATCATACAAGAATTCAGCAAAGTATATGTGATGTGCTGAATGTTAGTACACTCACACTTGGACAGCGCAATGAAGCGTCTCTTCACTCTTTCTTTGAATGTTCACGTGACAAGTCGAGCAAACGAAAATAAGCAAATAATAAAGAATAAATTAATTTATAAAACAAAACTTATGAGTGGTTATTAATATAAAACAAAATCAAAACACAAGGAAAGATATAAGAGAGAATTAACTGAAACATTGTTCAGTTAAATCCAAGTGGGCTGTATAAAACAAAGAACGCCAAGTTGACGCCACGTGCAGCGTGCAGTTTTGTGCGTGTATTTTTCAATAGGTTATGGGCCCAGCCTACGTCTCTTTTACTGCAGATAAGTATAAAATTTTTGATTTATAAAAAATGGAAAAAGGAAAGCGAAACATAAAACCATTTGATGGAGAAAAATACTCCATTTGGAAGTTTAGAATAAAGAGCATTGCTGACAGAAATAGACGCCATTAAGGTTATTGACCAAGAGTGTGGTGAAATAACAGAAGAATGGAAGAAACAAGAGAGAAATGCAAAAAGTGTAATTATAGAGTATTTAAGTGACTCTTTTCTTAGCTTTGCACCAACCGATTGTAGTGCTAAAACGATTTTTAAAATTTAGACGCTATTTACGAAAGGAAGAGTATTGCACACCGTTGTCTGTTCGAAAGCAGTTATTATCATTGAAGCTGAAGGGTGATACTTTGTTGTTGCAGCATTTTTAATAAATTTGATGAATTAATTGCCGAGCTGTTTGCTGCCAATTTGCGCACCAATGGATGAATTGGACAAAGTATCGCATCTGTTGTTATCACTACCTTCATTGTATGACGGTGTAATAACGGCTATTAAAACATTATCCGAAGATAATCTGATAAGAAGATAATTTCCAAAACAAAAGCTTTAATTACAAACCAAATAAAAACAAGTTCAAATCAAAGAATAGGTTTAATAATAATAATACAAATTGTTTTCATTGCGGCAAAGCCGGCCATATAAAAAAGGATTGTTATATATATAAGAGATAGAGATAATTAAAACAATAACGACAAGAACAAACATGTACAAGTGGCAACTGCTCAGTCTGAAGAAGTTCAAGAAGGTTTCGCATTCATGTTTAAACGAGAAAAGAATAAAGAACAAGAAATTTCGTTTGTTCTGGACTCTGGAGCATCTGACCATTTGGACAATAATGAGAATCTGTTTGATAATATCAAAGTCTTGGAAAAACCAATAAAAATTGCAGTGGCAAAGTGTGGCCAGTTTATTTATGCAACCAAGAAAGGCACAATGGAGTTGTGCAGTGATTCTCTGGCTAAAATCGTTTTGAACGATGTACTGTTTTGTTCTGAAGTTCCTCAAAATCTCTTATCGGTGAAAAAGATGCAGGATGCAGGAGTTACCGTGGTATTTCATCCAGGAGGTGTAGCTGTTAACAAAAAATGGTGAGAATATTATGGAAGGTAATTATATTGATAATGTTCCGGTGGTCCGCTTTTCTATGCCAAAAGGGAATTTATATCTAATTTTCAAAATAAAATAAATAATTATAATTTGTGGCATGAAAGGCTAGGTCATTTAAGCAAAGGAAAATATTTAGAAATAAAAGCTAATAACATGTTTGAGGATATCGATATGTTAAATAATATAAAACCAAATGAGGACTTATTTGAAGGTTGCACAAATGGAAAGCAAGCAAAACTTAAATTTGAAAAGTTTAAAAACAAAGATCATATTAACAGGCCTTTGTTTGTTATTCATTCTGATGTATGTGGTCCGATTACTCCCGCAACTATCGATAAAAAACTATTATGTTGTCTTTATTGACCAATATACACATTATTGCGTCACATACTTACTGACTTATGTATAAGTCAGAAGTGTTTTATGTCTTTAAGGATTTTATTGCTAAAAGTGAAGCTCACTTTAATTTAAAAGTAGTAAATCTATATATTGATAATGGCAGAGAATATCTATCGAATGAGATGAAAGAATTTTGCAGTGAAAAGGGCATTAGTTAGCAGTCCCATATACCCCACAGTTGAATGGTGTGTCCGAAAGGATGATAAGGACTATAACAGAAAAAGCACGTGCTTTGGTTATAGGGGCAAACGTAGGAGAAGCTGTTTTGACGGCAACATATCTGACTAACAGAATCCCAAGTAATGCATTGAAAGAATGCAAGAAAACACCATATGAAATGTGGCATACTAAAAAGCCAAGTCTCAAATATTTGAGAGTTTTCGGTTCGACAGTGTATGTCCATAAAAAGTTGAGAAAACGAAAGTTTGATGAGAAATCATGGAAAGGAATACTTGTCGGATATGAACCGAATGGATATAAAAGTATGGGATAGGGGAGACTGGGAAGTTTTCAATTGCTAGAGATGTTGTTTTTGATGAAACTAACATGGTTAACTCTAGAGGTGAGTTGGTAAATAAGAACATTGAATTCCATAATGAGAGTATGGAATATTTAAATGAAGATTTTTGTGATACCGAAAAAATTGGTGATCAGTTGAAAATGGATAATGTTCTGGACACGAGTCCAAGTGAAAGCATTGAAATGGAATCTGATAAGATATCAGATGGTGATCCCAGTGGTGTGGTAACAGAAAATGAAAATGCCGATCCAGTTGAAACTGGTGATTGTGTATCAGATGATACAAATGAAAGAAAGCAAAATTGTCAGAAAAAGTGATCGATTAAAAGATAAGCCAAAGTTATCATATAGAGATATGTTGAATTGTGTAATGAATGCTCAGACTTCTATGGAAAGTACACCGATTTCTTTTGAAGAAATCAGTAGCAGAAGTGATAAGGTACAATGGGAAGAAGCAATAAAAAGATGAGCTAGAATCACATTCAATTAATAATACTTGGTCTCTTGTTAAAGTACTTAATAATACCTAATACCTAATAAGTACCTAATAAGAATATAGTAGATTGCAAATGGATATTTACAATAAAAAGCATAATGAATTCGGTAAGCCGACTAAATATAAAGGCTAGACTAGTGGCACGAGGTTTTACACAGGAATATTTAGTTGACTATGATGAAACTTTTGCTCCTGTTGCCAGAGTAACTAGTTTTCGATTTATTATGTCTTTTTCAGTTCAGTACAACCTGAATGTACATCATATG
Organism: Drosophila bifasciata; assembly: GCA_009664405.1. Lineage (NCBI taxonomy): Eukaryota > Metazoa > Arthropoda > Insecta > Diptera > Drosophilidae > Drosophila > Drosophila bifasciata. The sequence continues at coordinate 25,263,992 of CM019041.1, read as the reverse complement.
GATGTAGACTGCCTTTTTAAACGGTGTTTTAAAAAAAAAATATATATGAGAGCTCCTGAAGGTTTAATTGTTGGTGGTAATCAAGTTTGTAAATTGAATAAGGCTATTTATGGTCTCAAACAAGCGGCAAGATGTTGGTTTGACGTGTTTGAGGAATCATTAAAAATTTATCGGTTTTGTAAACTCTCCAGTAGATCGTTGTATTTACATACTTGATAAAGGAGAGATTTCAAAGAATATATATGTTTTGTTGTATGTAGATGATTTTGTTATTTCTACAGAAAGTATCCAAACAATGAATAAGTTTAAATATTATTTGATGGGAAAATTCAAAATGACTGATTTATCAGAAATTAAATAATTTATAGGAATAAAATTGACAGACTTAAGTCAATCTGCCTATGCCTATCAGTATTATCAAAATTTAAAATGGATGAATGTAATCCGGTGAATTCGCCCCTTCCCCTAAACTCAATTTGGATGGCTTAAACTCTTATCAAAATTGTGAAGCACCCTGCCCGTAATTCGATAGGATGTTTAATGTACATAATGTTATGTACAAGACCAGATCTCAGTATATCTATAAATTTATTAAGTAGATATACTCAACATAATAATAGTGAATTCTGGCAATGCTTGAAAAGAGTATTAAGATACTTAAAGGGAACTATTAATTTAAAATTAACATTTTCAAAAAGTTTCAAAATATGATGAAATTTTTAGTGGTTATGTTGATTCTGACTGGTGCGGAAATATTATAGACAGAAGAAGTACTACAGGGTATTTGTTTAAAATGTATGAATCCAACTTAATTTGCTTAATTAGACCTCTGTAGCAGCTTCTTCAACAGAAGCTGAATATATGGCATTGTTTGAAGGTGTTAGAGAAGCATTATGGCTTAAGTCATTATTAGAAAGTATTAAAATCAAACTTAATACACCTATTAAAATATACGAGGATACTATGGGTTGTATTAGTATAGCAAATAATCCTTCTTGTCACAAAAGAACTAAGCATATAGATATTAAATATCATTTCTCTAGAGAACAAGTCGAAAACAAATTAATTAAAATTGAATATATCTCTACAGAAAAACAGCTTGCAGGTATGCTGACCAAGGCACTACCAGCTCCACGTTTTAAGGATCTTCGAGATCAAATTGGATTGACCGAATAATTCCGATGGAACAGCTTAATATATATTTTTTTCATTATTATTTTCATTATTTACTTTAAGAAGATCTCATTATGAAAGAATCGAATTTTTTTGAAGTTGGTCTGGTTGGGGTTTTACTGGTTTTTCCCCCAATCCCAGCAACAAATGTTGGACCACTATTGTAAATCTCCCAGAGCCTGACTTGTCACATAATTTTTTGTATTGTATTTAATTTGAAATTTTAATCTTAAGATAATGTTTGGTGTGTTGTGTTTTTTGAGGAGGTGTGTTAAAATATGCAGAAGTACATGCATAAGATGACGAAATAATTTGTTCTTTTCTGCACAGACAAAACCAAACACATCAATACATACATGATCATACAAGAATTCAGCAAAGTATATGTGATGTGCTGAATGTTAGTACACTCACACTTGGACAGCGCAATAAAAGCGTCTCTTCACTTTTTCTTTGAATGTTCACGTGACAAGTCGAGCAAACGAAAATAAGCAAATAATAAAAGAATAAATTAATTTATAAAACAAAACTTATAAGGGGTTATTAATATAAAACAAAATCAAAACACAAGGAAAAGATATAAGAGAGAATTAACTGAAACATTGTTCAGTTAAATCCAAGTGGGCTGTGTAAAACAAAGAACGCCAAGTTGACGCCACGTGCAGCGTGCAGTTTTGTGCGTGTACTTTTTCAATACCTATTTTACGCTCGCACTGCTGAGAGAGATTTGACGCCATGTCTGATAGGAGAGGCAATACGGTGAAAGATATACAGAAGTTGTTTTGTTTTGTTTTCTGTACTCTTCGCTCCCTTGAGATAGGCAGCCAAATAAGCCCCGAACAGAGTTCGTGCTCTGGGATGGGATCACCTTGTATAATTTCATTATGGTTTTTAGGATAAAGCTGAACCAAAGCTTAAGATGAAACTGTCGCATCTCATTGTGAAATTCAATTATGCTGACCGATGCAATTTGGTGGGAACTTGGACCGCAAAGGCGCAATTGATTGGGCTTCGAACGGAAGCTGATATTTACTTTAATTTTGATTTGTTTAACTTAGCTGGGGAACCAAGATCGGACCTCAAAGCCAAAGGCAAAGACAAAGGCAAAAACGAAGGCAAATGCGGAGTTCGAAAATATTGTTTATAAATGCCATAAGCGGCCTGGTTTCACGGGTTGGATAACTCTCCCCCTTCTAAAATGGATCGTCCCTATTCAATATGAAATTCATTTAACTGATCTCTTAATTCTGTTAAAAAGTTCTTGGTTAAAAAGATTTTTTCTGGTTCTGGCCGTTGTTTTTTGGTTACAAATAATATAGCATTTTTATATTTTATAATTAGTAAAAAATTAAATATATAATGATTAAAATTAATAATATAAAGGTAAGTGCTATTTTAGAATTATTTATTTTAATGAAAGGATTCAAAATGTTTACATTATCTAAAAGAAAGTTCAGAATTATTTGATAATATGTAATCGGATATTTCATAATTTTTGAAGTGGTTCGTAGTTATGTACCTAAAATTTTTGTTTTCAAATTGACATATGAGATATAATTAATTTTGGTTTGTACCATTAAATGTTATTAAAATGAACCGTTTAAATGGGGAGTTGTTAACAATATTGTTGCTATTTATAAGAATGGCACCCTCTTGTATGATGTCTATTTTTTTTTTCTGTTATTTTTTACAAGTTTATTTCTCACCATTTAATAATCGGGTAAAACAAGTTTTTCCTTAATTAAAAGTGCAATAATTATTAAAAAGTTCGGTCTTAAAGTTAGACATTTCATAAAAAATATTTGCGCATTTTGCGACTTGATTGCTTAATACTAGATTCCCATCGATTTGGGAAATCGCTCTAGATATCACGCTATTCACATCTGTTTTTTATTATTGGGTATTTTATATAAATTATTAAAAGTTCTTTATGCAGTGCGATTTTTAAAACAGAGATGTCCACTAAGTCAGCGATAATTACTTGGTTTTGTTCATGTTTTAATATTTCCATGATGTCCTCATTGTTTTAAAATTTTGGTATTAAAACGTCAATTTTTTGCTAGTGTGATTGTGTCAATTAAATTTTGCAGATCAAATGTTAATAATCGTAAGCGATGTTTTCGCACTGGTAAATCTTGATCAATAAAAACATTTTTTAAATCATCAGAAAAGGATTCTATTTCTTTGAACAATCTGGAATTGATCATAAATTGCTTATTATTATTTTCAATTAATTCATTGATTTTATTCTGAACTTTAATAAAATCATCATGACCCGGAGTTCCAGCTAACCATTTCCACACAGTGCCTAACTCATGTATCCCTCTTTTTTTGATCTTGTTGATATTAATTCTGATAAAATTAATTCGATTAATTTTATGTCATATTTAATTTCCCATTGCGACCTTTTATTGGTATCCCTTTTTATATTATCTGATTCCAATTTTATTATTTCTTTATAAAAACTTAAGTTAGTTACGTGGAATAAATCTGCGTATGAATCGTAGGTCAATACGTCTTTATTATCTTTTGAATAAAAGATACTTGTGACTTGTATAGTCAATTATTTCTGATTTTGTTAATAAAATAAGGTGTAGTATGAGCACCTGATAAAACATTTTCTGGAAAAAGTAAAAGAGTAACATAAAAAATTTAGAATTTTATATATTATCTTTGTGTTCTATTATTGATTATTATTTTGTTAGGTAAATTTTCTTTAACCACTTGTTTTTTATATCTGGTTTTAAGTTTATTTCTTTCCCCGTGTTTCTTTTCATAAACAACCTGTCCTACATGATATTCTTTTTCTTTTCTGTTTTCATTATGTGTTTCTAACATTTTTTCTTGTGTATTCTTTTAAATTTGAGGAATGTTATCGTGCTCTATTTTATTATAAAAAGTACGTCAAAAGGTTTTGGTTCGTTGTAGAATGAATGCTCCGATTATATTCTTCAGCGGCTTTAATTACTATTTCAGAGTAGTCAATTAGATTAAACTGTTCTTTAATGCAGCGAGCTAATTCTGTCAATGTCGAATGTGCTCTTTCAACTTGCCGTTTGAAGTACTGTGTCTCGGGTCTTCGTAATGTAAGGTTATTCCACACCTTTGTGCAAAGGATTTAAATTGGGCCGAGGTGAAACTCGGTTCGTTATCTGTCATAATTACTTTTGCTTAGGGAAATTGTTGAAGTAATTCCACTACCTTGTTCTCGATATTTAATTTATTTTTTAATTTCTTTCACTACCAAAAATTTTGAATATGCGTCAATACAAGTTATAAAAGTTAGACTTTGTGCGTAGTATATATCAATATATGTAAATTTTCTCCATCTTTTTGTTGGAATAGGGGCTTCTCCGATTGGAATTTTTACTGGGTGTCTGTTGTATTTGTTTTCGTTGCAAATTGTACAATTTTAATATATTCGTTCAATTTTTTATACAAGCTTGGCCAATAATACAATCTAGTTATCTGTTTGTAATTTTCGTCTAAACCTCTGTGTGCTCTGCAATGTGTTACTTCTATGATTAAGGCTTGGCCTTCTGGGTTTTCTATATCCTGAATTAATTTTCTCGTGAAGAGAAATTTGTTTACGAAATTATCTTTTAGTAATTTTTTGGATGAGATAAAAGATCTTCTAGGGTGCAATGTATTCCCGTGGTTAAATTTGGCTGAATTTATTCTTTTTAAAATAATCAGTAAATTGTCAAGTGTGTCAAATTCAATTATGTGTCGGGTATTATTACGAATTTGTACTCGCTCATGAATTGTGGCTCTAGCTTTTGCTATTAGTAACTGTTGCTTAAACTGATTTAAAGGCTTCCTAGTTTCCTGAATGATGTTTTTCAAAACTGCTTTCTGCTGAATGCTGAGTTTCTAAATCAAATTTTCTTCCGTTTGTTCGACCTCACTATCTGTTATATTATTAATCTGAATTCGGGATAAAGCGTCTGCTACTACATTGGTGGAGCCTGGCTTGTATATGATTTTCGGTGCGACACTTTCAATAAAAGTAGTACCACCGTTTCATTTCTATGTTTGGATTATTCTGCGATATCGAAAAGGACAATGGTTGGTGATCTGTTTGAATTTCAATTCCACTCACGCCACTTCGCAAATTCTTTAATGCCCATACTATTGCTAATAATTCTTTTTTGTTGTGGCATAAAGTTGCTCCGTTTTATTTAAGGTTTTCAGAAATAAATGTTATGGGATTCCCTTCTTGTGATAATACGGCTCCTATTGCTATGTCTGATGCATCTGTGGTTAAAGTAAATTTCTTGTTGTAATCTGGTTGCACCAATTCTATAAGTGCAATTAAACTGTCCTTTAAAATATTGAATGCTTTTAGCTGTAACAAAGTTTTTTTTTATTCTCTTCTTGAAACCTTCCCATTGACTCCACTCAAATACTTTGTTAATGGCTTGGCAATTGTCGCATAATTTCGGACGAACTTTCTGTAATAACCTGTTAACCCTAAGAAACTGCGGAGCTCTCGGACATTTCTCGGAATTGGATATTTTTGAATGGTATCAATCTTCTCTTGGTCTGTTTTAATAACAATATGGGAAACAATGTATCCCAGGAATTTAGTTTATAATTGAACAAATCTAGACTTTTCAGAGAAATTTTCATATTTCCATTCTGTAAAATTTGTATTATTTTAATTATATCTGCATAGTGCTGGTCAATCGTTTTGAAAATATTATTATGTCATCCATGTATGTAGACATGGCAGGTTTTCCTACTTGCTCTCTAAGTATGTCGTCCATTGCCCTTTGAAAGATTCTGGGTGCGTTTGTCAATCCCATGGGCATTCTTAAAATTCGTATTTACCGTTATTTATCGAAAAGGATGTTTTTCTATATCTGATTCTCTCATCGAAATCTGATAGAATCCTGATTCTAAATCAATTGTCGAAAAATACTTTGCTTTTACCCAAATTGGAAAAGAATTACTGAAGGATCCTGCATGGAATATCTGTCTGGTATAGTATTTTCATTCAGTTTCTTAAAAGTCTATTACCAATCGGTGTTTAGGAGTTCCGTCATCATTTACCTTTTTTGGTACTACCAACACAGGGGTATTGTATGGAAGCTCTTACTTGGTCTGATTATACCGTCATCTAACATCTTACTTATTTCATTATTAACGAAGTCGTTAACTGAATAAACCTATGGATATTGCTAACTGTATACCGGTCTATCATGTTCGGCATTTATTTCCCCTTTTATATCTGTTCTAAATGGTAACTGCAAATCTATATTTGCATGGTCTTCCTGGACTATAGCAATCATTTCCTCTTTGAGTTTCTCTAAGTCTTCTTCTTTTTGAATGAATGCGTTATTCGATTCAGACTTCCTATGTTTATTTAAGTCGGATATTTTTCACGACGGCGTGCTCAGGATTTTTAATCCCAAACTATTATAACTTTTGTTGTCGGATAATTCAACGACGGCGTGCTCAGGATTCATCAATCCCAAGCTGTCTAAACTTCCCTCTACCTGTACTGAATCGGTTTTAATTTCTCTTAGCTCTTTAAAGTATTTTCTTATAATATATTCTTTTTAAAGGGAAGAATATTATTTTCTTCTATTAAAATTATTGCATTTTTATAGCTCAATGTTTCTTAATAAATTGAATCAATTAGAAGATCAGATTCTAATCCTTCGATTTCATAAAATAATTGTCGTGTTTCAAATATATATTTATAATATGGTAATACTTAATAATTGAATACTAGTGAACTGTATTTACCTTTTTGTATATTGATATCTCATTTTTATTTTCAAAAATTCATTTTTTATATAACAAGCAGTGGCTCCTGTATCTATTAAAATGTTTAACTGCTTCTTGGTTTTTCTGTCTATCCTATTCAAATAAGGCATTCCCCTGTAGGGTCTGGTCTAAAAATGATCTTCATTGATATTATTTAATCTGGTTACTTTATTAGCTGGCTGATTTACTGTTTCATTTGGTTCCCTTTTTACCCGTACTCGAAGAGTAAAGGGTATATTGTATTTAATGGTAAAAGTGGATGTGTGTTACATAGAGAAGGAATAATTTCCGACCCTATAAAGTATATATATTCTTGATCAGCATCAATAGCCGAGTCGATATAGCCCTGTCTGTCCGTCCGTCTGTCCGTCCGTCCGTCTTGTTTGTCGCCCATTGCTCGAAGGCTATAAGAGCTAGAGCAACCAAACTTTTTATCCAGACTGATGTGATATCTCACTCCTAGAAAAGTGGTAAACCATATGGCTGGACAGCGTTCTCAGGAGCTGAACGATCAGCGCTGGTCTGGTCACCTCTCTTCAAGGAAGACGGTCACACGAGGTTCTTCGCAGGGGGGTGGGGGGTTATATCCCTCTCCTGTGGAACTTAGTCCTCAACGACCTTCTTGGGGAGGAGCGGATACAAGGTTGTGGCCTATGCGGATGATGTAGTGATACTGGTAACGGGTAAGTTCCTACCTACAATCAGTGATCTTCTGGAATCTGCACTGGGAACAGCCGCGAGCTGGGCACACACAAAACGGTCTGGGGGTTAATCCCCCAAGACAGAACTGGTGTTGTTCTCACGAAAATACAAGATACCAAACTTCAAACGACCAGCAATAGGTGGAACGACGCTTGAGTTATCGAAGGAAGCCAAGTATCTTGGTGTCATCTAGACTCCAAACTCTCTTGGAAGAGAAACACGGAGGAAAGGAAGAAAAAGGCAATGGCTGCTTTCTACATCTGTAGGAAGACCTTTGGGCGAACATGGGGCTTACAACCGCACATCATCCATTGGATGTATACAGCGGTAATAAGGCCCATTCTGACATACGGAGGCTTGGTGTAGTGGGAAGCGGCCAACACCAAATCCCACCTAGAGAACCTCCGGAAAGTTCAGCGGACGGCATGCCTTGGAATCACTGGATCCCTCAGATCCACCCCACAGGCTGCTCTAGACACCATGCTAAACCTGGAACCCATAGACCTTCACCTTAAGTGCAAGGTTGAGACAAATGCCGTGAGGCTTTCGGCCCGCGCGGTTCTTCAAGCCATCGCCTTATGGCCACGCCACATTACTTCGTAAGGGAGGGAAAGTGGAACGGGCGAACAGGCGACTACTGTGTCTCGGAGTTTTCATGGAAGAGAAATTTTAAAGGACACATACCGGAAAGAGAGGAATGGACGCATAACGCTGCTCTTGAGCAGAACGTGCTCTCCATCTTCACTGACGGGTCAAAAAGACGCCTGATCGAAGGGACAGGGCTGGAATCTTCTCTGAAGAACTAGCAACCAACATATCCCTAAGACTACCAGACTGGTGCAGTCTTTTTCAGGCGGAGATATACGCGCAGTATGGCAAGCAAGCAAAAGTTGGTATACACCTTGGAGACAGCCAATCTGCTATCAAAGCCCTGGTTTCCTGAAAATAACGGTAGACTCGTACGTGACGCGGTGGACGCGCTAAACCAGATCAGAGCGCACTCAATCACACTCACGTGGGTCCCAGGTCACACCGACATCGCGGGCAACGAGTGCGGACGGAGTATTGCCAGAAATGGATCGGCTAAGCCACTGGCGGACGCGGTCAGCGATATACGGAGGCCGCTGCGAGACATCATCTCGCAGATGATGGGTCGAGCTAGAATGAAATCAGACAGACGGTGGAACGCAACGCCCACTGTGGATCTCACGCTCGCTCTGGCCACACTATGACCCTAAACGCACTAAGACTCTCCCTTGGTTTCGGAAGAGTCAGTGCAGTGACAGGAGTTATAACGGGGCACTGTGTCATCGGTGACATGGCCGCAGGTACAGATTGCCCACCATGAATTCTGCCGCAGCTGCGGGGACGAGGAGGAAATAGAGGCATCAGCATCTTCTCTGTGGCTGTCCTGCACTCATGGAAGGCGTTACCGAATACTCGGCGCGCCTTTCACGGAGACAGATAGCCTAGCAAGCATGCCTTAGAGGCTGATGTAACTGTTCGAGGGCCTCGGGATGAGTTCTACCAACCTCCTAGGCACAGGACGTAATCCCGCTGACGTGTGGGCATCACAGTAAGGCAATTCTTGCCTCCGAGTGACCTCGACTTCGGTCGAGCAGCCCTATAAACCTAACCTAACCTAACAGTTAAAAACACTATAACCTTTAACTCTACGAGTTCGGGTATAACGAGAAGGGACGTTGTGGTGTCGCTGTTAGCACGTACTCAGTCAGTACACATATGATTTATGTGGACTTTTAGAATATTTTACAATTTTTACATCTTACATTATTTCCTACATCTGTCATCTATATCTACATCTAAATCACTTCTCACTACGACACTGCACGGCTGAAGGGTTGGCGGCTAGTTGCTGAAAATTCATTTTATCGTTGTGGCTACAATAATGATCCTATCTGAACACATTCGGCAATCTGTTAGACATGGTCATTCCCTACCAAACTGATTTTTTGTTTTTCTATCTTAAACATTGTGGATTTTCGCCTTTTGAGGGGCGGAACGGGCTGACGTATGATATAGTAGAGTTGATTGCATGCATGTAATTAGTGCACATACATATATATATAACCCCATATTGCATATACAAAACCATACTAGATTCTACTGAACCGCTATTTTGACGCAAAATTATTTATTTGTATAACGTTTACTGCAATCACAGTCGGGGCGACCCTCTCCCCTTTCGTTTAAAATTAGATAAATATTTGGTCCGTTACTCCAAGCCGCGGCGTATAACATTTAATTCTCTTAATACATACATATATACGTAAATACGGGAAAGAATGTACGGAGTCGCTGTCAACGCGACTCTACTTTTATACCCGTACTCAGTCTGTACACATGTGATTTATGTGGAATTTTCAAATGTTGTATCAGTTTTACTTTTACATTCGTTTGATGCTTCTGTCATCTACATCTACATCAGTTCTCACAACAACACACGTACACTGCACGAGGAAGAGTGTGTAGCGTGAGTATGAGTGTGAGAGAATCAGTAGCAGCGATCAACCTTCAAAAAAATGTATATTTTGTTGCGGGGGGCAACCTCAGCAATTACCACTAAAGACAATATACC
>CM019041.1:25230951-25253443 GCA_009664405.1 Drosophila bifasciata | reverse complement strand
TGTCGATGCCAAATGGGGAGAAAAATCAATATACCCGACGATTAAAGGGTATCGAGGCACTTGGTGACCTGGGGTAGTGATACCAAATGTTGGCGCAGACGTTGCCAACACAAAAGCACACAAGAACAACAACAAAACAGCAACGGTGACAAGCGAAAACGAAATATTCACCGCTGAAGCTGTGAACATATGCACATGGGTATTTATGTATAAGCTGTGTTGGCGCTTGTGTATGCTGGGCCCTGGCTGACCGACCGATAGACACAATTGAATTTCGAGGCGCAGCTTTGACAAATTGACAGTTTGGATCCTTTGCACCAAAACTATATACCCGACGATTACAGGGTAGCGCGTCGCTTGGCGAACGGTTTGACTCAAAACGCGCCAAACACAAGGCTACACCAACAACAACGACGGTCAGCAACGGTGACGAGCAAAAGCGAGAGAACGAAAATTCACCGCTGCAGCTGCTACGTTGGTATGTGTGCGCTTGGCCAATGACCCAACTATGTATATATTTGCGCAACGAAAACGAAAAGGGGGAAAGGGGCGACAGTGATTGCAGTTATAAATTATATGTAAATTAAGTATCTCCTTGGTGATTTATTGAAAAAATATATTTTTTATTTTGCTTATTCACTATTACAATTCACTCTTAGTGTCGATCCTCACTGCTCTATGGGTTTTTACTGTTCTTATTGGATTTCGACTTTACTTCTTTGATTTCAAAAACGGACTGCTGACCAAGGGTCGGCTCCTAATAAACAAACCTCGGATTAAGAGAAGGAAGTGCTGCTTAAGAGATTGGCTCAAGAGACGTCGGAGAATAGGAGATGAGAATCTGGTCTCAATTGTGAAATTTGAATAAACAAAATAAACAAAGATTGGGCTCTCTGAGTATCGCGCGGCCAACGGCGCAATTCGGACTTAATTGACTCCTTGCACTGGAGTGGGGAAGTTCATGGGAACCTAATGCGTAAGAAGTTCCCAACTAGAAATTGTTTATAAATCGGGTAAGAAGGCTTGGGTAGTGGGCTGGTTAACTCCCCCCATTCTAAATTGGGTCGTCCCGATTCATTGGAAGTGATGGGTAAATTGAATTAGGATGATTGGTCAATTCGACTGCAATTTCATCTTCAACGGAATTTTCATTTTCGGACATATTCTTTTCGAGGGTTTATTTGAAAACTAATTTTCCGTGGTTTGCATATTAGATATTTTCTAAATTTGATTAAAATCCTGATAATTAAATATATAATAGTACATGTTATCAATATTAACGTTATCGGAATTTGAGTTTGTTTAATTTGAATAAATGGGTTTAATATGTTGATATTATCAAATGCAAGTTCGAATCATTCGACATAAAATATTCGGATATTAAATAACTATTAAATTGTTTAGCAGTGAGGTAATTTAGTATCTTATTGTCGATATTATAATAGGATACATTATTGATTACAGTAGTATCATTAAAAGTTATTAAAATGACCCATCTAAATGAGTGTCATTTACAATATTTTTCCATTTATAAAATGGCACCTTCTTGGATTACTATATATCAATATTATACCCGTACTCGAAGAAAGTAAAAGGGTATATTGTATTTGTGCTAAAAGTGGATGTGTGTAACATAGAGAAGGAGTAATTTCCGACCATATAAAGTATATATATTCTTGATCAGCATCAATAGCCGAGTCGATATAGCCCTGTCTGTCCGTCCGTCTGTCCGTCTGTCCGTCTTGTTCGTCGCCCATTGCTCGAAGGCTAAAGAGATAGAGCAACCAAATTTTTCAGACTGATGTGTTCTCTCACTCCTAGAAAAAGTTTTAAATTTCCGCCCCGCCCACTTCCGCCCCCACAAAGAGCGCACATCTGTGGCGTCCACAATTTTGAAAATAACAAAAAACTAAAAACGCAGAATCATACAGACAGCCCATATCTATCAGGGGCCCAAAACTGAATCGGATCGGATCATTAATATAGCCACAATAGACAAAAACATACGCAAAAACTTCGCTCCATCCCTTTCGCACTCACACAAAATCGAGTCGATTTGGTTTTGTATTTTGTGTAGCCTGGATCTCAGAGACTATAAGAGCTAGAGCAACCAAACTTTTGGCCAAGACTCCTGTGATACCAAACCTGAACAAGTGTATTTCAAAATTTCGCCCCGCCCTTCCGCCCCCCCAAAAGACGAAAATCCACAATATTGAAGATAGCAAAAACTAAAAATGCAGTTTTTGTGAAAATGACCATATCTACCAGATTCCCGAATTTGGTTCAGATCGGATCATTATTGTAGCCACAATGATCAAATGAATTTTCAGCTACGAGCTGTCCCCTTCCACTTGCGCCAAGTCATTTATTGGGGTTGATTGTCGCAGCAGATTCTCACACACACACTTACGCTCAAACATGCTGCCTCGTGCAGTGTACGTGTGTTGTTGTGAGAACTGATGTAGATGATGTAGATGTAGATGTCGATGACAGATGTAGCAAAAATGTAAAATGTAAAACTGATAAAACATTTTAAAATTCCACATAAATCACTGAGTACGGGTATAAAAGTAGAGTCGCGTTCGAAGCGACTCCGTACGTTCTCTCTAGTTTTATTATGACTTTTGTTACATATGGATTTTTCTCCATTCAACAATCTTGTGAAACAAGTACTGTCAGGGTTTAAGGTGCAATAATTATTATAAAGTTCTGTCTTAAAGTTTGACATTACATAATACTTTATTATTACATTTAACAACCCGATTATCAATTAGTAATTTTCCATCCTTATGTGAAATGGATCTGGAATTGTATACTTCACAACGGTTAGTTATTATTGGATATTTTATGTATATGACCATTAAATCCCCTGATTTATTGCAATTTTAAATTCAGAAATATCTAACAGGTCAGTAATAATGACGGGTTTGTGTTCATGTTTATAAATTTCTTTGATATCGTCCTCATTTAAAACTTTTGTTATGAATACATCAATTTTGGCTAATGTAATTGTATCCATCAAATTCATAAGATCGTAAGTGATCAAACGAAGACGGTGTTTTTCGTAGTGGCAATTCTTGATTTCTAAAGGCTGTTTTTAAAATTTACAGATAGAGTTTGTATTTCTTTGAATAATTTAGAATTTATGACAAATTGATTATTGTTATTCTGGATTAAGTCATCAATTTTGTTCTGCACTGTTATGATATCATCATGATCTGGGGTCCCTGCTATCCATTTCCAAATGGTGCCTATTTCGTTGATACCCGTTTAATTCTATTGGGTATTATTTGTGAGATAAAATTTTGATAATATTTAAATCATATGTCATTTCCCAAAGTAAATTCTGGTTATTATTCTGAATGTGTGCTGTTTCCAAATTGATTATTTCTTTATAATAACTTAAATTAGTTATATGGAATAAATCAGCGTATGATTCATAAGTAAGGACATCTTTTGTATCCTTGTAAATAAAAAATCGTGATTCGAATAATCCATTATTTCGGATTTGGTTGTTGTTACCATCAATAATACGAATATTATTAAATTCATTTTCTGTAATTTAAGACAAATTAAAATTTGATGTTATCTTTTATGAATCTTACGGTTTCTATTATTTATAATAATTTTATTAGGTAAGTTTTCCTTAACTACCTGTCTTTTATATCTGGCATTTAGCTTATTCCTTTCTCCATGTTTTTCTCATAAATGACCTCACCTACGTGATAGTCCTTTTCCTTCCTATCTTTATTATGAACATCTAACATTTTTTTTTTGCGCTAGTTTTAATATTTGGGGAATATTTCTCATGTTTGATTTTTGTTGAACAAAATGTCAAACGGTCTTTTGGTTAGTTATTGAATGGATTGTCAAGTTATACTTTTGAGCTGCTCTAATTATAATTTCTGAATAATCAACCAAATTAAGTTGATCTTTTATGCAGCGAGCAATTTCTGTAAGTGTGGAATGTGCCCTTTCTTTTTTGTCCATTCGACGTACTATGTCGAGGATCTGCATAATATAAATTAATCCCATCTTTGTGCAAAAGATTTAAACTGGGAGGAAGTAAAACTTGGTTCGTTATCTATCATCAGAGTTTTAGCTAATGGAAATTGTTGCAGAATTTCCGAAATCTTATTTTTCGATGTTGAGCTTATTTGGAATCTCTTTAACAACTAAATACTTTGAATAAGAATCTATACAAGCTATGAATACTAAATTCTGTGCATAATATATATCAATATGTAAATTTTCTCCTTCCCTAGTTGGGATAGGTGCCTGTCTGATAGGGATTTGTACTGGGTGTCTATTATATTTGTTTTGATTGCAAATATTACAGTTCTTAACATATTCCTTGAGTTTCTTGTATAGATTTGGCCAATAATATAATCGATTTATTTGTTTATAGTTTTCGTCTAATCCCCTGTGTGCTCTCTGCAATGAGTTTCTTCGATTATTACCGCTCTGTCTTCAGGATTTTCTACATCCTGAACAAATCTCCTTGTATACAAAACATATTAGTAAAATTATTCTTTAGAGGAATCTGAATTCTATAGAAGTCCTCCAATGTACAGTGTACTCCTATTGCTATATTAGGAGGTATGTATTCTCTTAAGATAGATACCAGATTTTCCGTTGTATCGAATTCTATTATATGTCTTGTATTTCCGAATACGTTAATCGACTCATGAATTGTATACCTCCCCGTTGCTATTAGCAATTGTTGCTTAAACTGGTTTAAGGGTTTCGGGGTTTCTTGTATAACATTCTCAAAACTACTCTCTGCTGAATGCTGAGTGCTTTTGATCTGAGACCGATTCGTTACTGTCAGTTAAGTTGTTAATTTGTATTCTTGATAAGGGCGTCTGCAACTACATTTGTTGACCCTGGCTTATATATTATTTTGGGTGAATAACTTTCAATAAATGAATACCACCTTTTCATTTCAATATTGGGATTCTTTTGAGATATTGAAAAAGAAAGTGGTTGATGGTCTGTATATATCTCGATGTTGTTAACACCATATAAATAATTACGTAACTTTTTTGAATGCCCAAACTATGGCTAAAAGTTCTTTCTTATTAGTTGCATATATTTGCTCTGTTTTGGTTAGAGTTTTGGAATTTTTATTATAATCAGGTTGTACTAACTCTATTTGAGCAATTAAATTATCCTTAAGCTCGTTGAAGCTCTAACAGCTGAATCATCCAACTGTATTAAAATTCTTCGGGACATTTTCTTTGATACTTTTCCGTTATGACCTTCTAAATATTTTTTGTTAGGGGTTTTTGCAATTTTTGCGTAGTTTTTGTACAAATTTTCTGTAATAGCCGGTAAGGCCTAGGAAGCTTCTAAGCTCTCGAATATTTTTGGTATTGGTTTCTAATCTGAAGAGTTTTGATTTTCAATCGAAATTTTCATGTTTGCGTTCAGCAATATATTAATTATGACAATTAGGTCCTTATGATGCTGTTCAATTGTTTTGAAAATATTATTATGTCATCCATGTAGACATGGCATGTTTTCCTACTTGCTCTCTAAGTATGTCATCCATTGCCCTTTGAAGATTCTGGGTGCGTTTGTCAATGCCATGGGCATTCTTAAAAAATTCGTATTTACCGTTATTTATCGAAAAGGATGTTTTTCTATATCTGATTCTCTCATCAAAATCTGATAAAATCCTGTCTCTAAATCAATTTTCGAAAAATACCTTGCTTTACCCAAATTGGAAAGAATTACTGAAGGATCCTGCATGGGATATCTGTCGGGTATAGTATTTTCATTCAGTTTCTTAAAGTCTATTACCAATCGGTGTTTAGGAGTTCCGTCATCATTTACCCCTTTTTTGGTACTACCAACACAGGTGAATTGTATGGGCTCTTACTTGGTCTGATTATACCGTCATCTAACATCTTACTTATTTCATCGTTAAGTGCATAAGCATATGGATATTAGCTTACTGTATACCGGTCTATCATGTTCGGTATTTATTTCCCCCCTTTATATCTGTTCTAAAGGTAACTGCAAATCAATATTTGCATGGTCTTCCTGGATTTTAGCTATCATTTCCTCTTGGGTTTCTCTAAGTCTTCTTCTTTCTGAATAAATGTGTTATTCAATTTCAACTTTAACGATTCAGACTTCCTATGTTTATTTAAGTCGGATATTTTCACGACGGCGTGCTCAGGATTTTTTAATCCCAAACTATTATAACTTTTGTTGTCGGATGATTCTACGACGGCGTGCTCAGGATTTATCAATCCCAAGCTGTATAAACTTCCCTCTACCTGTACTGAATCGGTTTTAATTTCTCTTAGCTCTTTTAAAGTATTTTCGTAAAATACATTATTTTTTAAGGGAAGAATATTATTTTCTTCTATTAAACTTATTTCATTTTTTCCTCATTATCATAATATTGTAACTTTTTCTGTTTTCCTTTATATTCCAAGACTCCTTTTTTATATTTATTATGGCTCAATGTTTCTTAATAAATTGAATCAATCAGAAGATCTGATTCTAATCCTTCGATTTCATAGAATAATTGTCGTGTTTCAAATATATGTATAATATGGTAATGCTTAATAATTGAATACCCGTGAACTGTTTTTTTACCTTTTTGTATATTGATAACTCATTCTTATTTTCGAAAATTCCCTTTTTATATAACAAGCAGTGGCTCCTGTATCTATTAAAATCTTTAACTGCTTCTTGGTTTTCTGTCTATCCTATTTAAGTAAGGCATTCCCCTGTAGGGTCTGGTCTAAAAATGATCCTCATTGATATTATTTAATCTGGTTTACTTTATTAGCTGGCTGATTTACTGTTTCATTTAACTCCCTTTTTGGTGCTTGAGCTTGCTCTCTATTTTGATTAGTGCGATTGTAGTTTGAACGATTATTATTCTGATAATAATTATTATTATATCTTCCTCGATTATGATTTGCCTGCCAATTATTGTTTGCTTGCCAATTATTATTCGGTCTATTTTGAACCTGTATGGATTCGTCCACTTCCATCGGTTCTGGCTTATTCTGTTGTGGTCTATATGAATTCCACTGATTCTGATTATTATTTTGGGGATTATTATAACTGCTTTGATTCCAAGTATTATTATAAATATTTTTGTTCTGATAACCAGGTTGGTTAAACCTTAAGTTATTAGTATTATTTTTGATTCCTGCTATAATTAATTTTGTTATTCTGTCTGGGTTTATCATTTTGAGAAATGTTGCCCGTATGAATTATATTCATAATTCTTCCGATGAGAGTTTGCGAAATTATTCGCGAATTGGGCCCTCATATTATTACTTTCTAGTTCCTGAACAATAACCATTGCGTTTGGTAAGTCGGAGGATTCATTGAGAAGATGGTGTCGGCAATATGACCGTTAAGACCTGTTATAAAGACCCTCAATGCATTTTT
This sequence comes from Drosophila bifasciata, assembly GCA_009664405.1. Taxonomy (NCBI): domain Eukaryota; kingdom Metazoa; phylum Arthropoda; class Insecta; order Diptera; family Drosophilidae; genus Drosophila; species Drosophila bifasciata. The sequence continues at coordinate 25,246,021 of CM019041.1, read as the reverse complement.
TCGATGCTTCTCATTAAGCTCAGATGTAATTGGGTTATTCCTCCCATGTGTCATAATTGTTTTGTTAATTAATAGAGTACATTTTTTATTCACCAAATTATAGAATTCCATAATCGACAGTTTCCCCTGACTTATTATACTTAAGTCCTGCTCTAGAATATGAATTGGTCGCTTGTCACTAAAACAAAATCGAGCCTTGCCATTTATGGCATCAAATTCAATACGGTTCCGTTATGCGTTGGGGCATCATTGGCAATGCCTGTAATTTTATTTCGAAGAATTGATAATGCTGAAAAGAATCTATCACTCCTCTTGCATATTGCCCCATGGCTATTTCTGCTGATTCCCTCCAACTGACGTATTTATCCTCCTCACCTTTATATTCTCTGACAGATTTGATGATTTCATAAGAGGTTTCACATTTGATATTTGGATCAATCACTTCTACCTGATAATCCTCAACCTTTTTTATATTATGATTTAACTGTGATTTTAAACTCACGATCTCATTCTTCAAAGGATTTAATTCATTATTAACGATTTGTTTAATCAAATCCGCTTACATTAAATGTTGAGCCCTGGCTGCTAGAAGCCGCCGTTGGTAATGGCGGTGTCATGGTGAGAACTTTTTAAAATCGTTTATTAATTCCTCCACTTTGGTTGTTTTTATTTCTTAACTAATTCTTATAAAATATTATCGCTCACGAGTTGTCTTCTTATCTTCCTGTTGGCTTGAAGATCCTGATTGGGGTCGTCCTTCTTGATTTGTCCTCTTTATGGTTCTTCTAGTTCTTTTTATCGTCTTCTTCTAAATTGTATAGTTTTGGGGTCATCCTTCCTCGAAGTTCTCCGTTTGGATTTGTGTTTTTGATTTTGATTGTTGATGATGATGTTCCCTTTTAGGGTTTTTTAATTATTTTGATTTAAATTCTGAAGATGGTCGGTTTTGACTTTTTGATTTTGATTTCAATAATAGTCTTTGACAAAAGTTTTTATTTTAGAGCAGTGAGAATTGTTTTACACGATCACTAGTTTTCAGAGTGTTGCAATCTTAGAGGATTATTCCATTAATTAATTTCCTCTACAAGGTTGTTTTAACGCGAACTCTCACTTTCGGTTAAAGGGTTTTAGTTTGTTGCCGCACAAGTTCCTTTGGTTTACTTTAGAACTTTTATTCGTTTTAAAGCTTTTGTTATCGGAACACTTTAGCGCGGCCCCACGTTGGGCGCCAATTAAGTATCTCCTTGGTGATTTATTGAAAAAAATATATTTTTTATTTTGCTTATTCACTATTACAATTCACTCTTAGTGTCGATCCTCACTGCTCTATGTGTTTTTACTGTTCTTATTGGATTTCGACTTTGCTTTTTGATTTCAAAAACGGACTGCTGACCAAGGGTCGGCTCCTAATAAACAAACCTCGGATTAAGAGAAGGAAGTGCTGCTTAAGAGATTGGCTCAAGAGAGTCGGAGAATAGGAGATGAGAATCTGGTCTCAATTGTGAAATTTGAATAAACTAATATTGGGCTCTCTGAGTATCGATGAGAATCTGGTCTCAATTGTGAAATTTGAATAAACAAAAATAAACAAAGATTGGGCTCTCTGAGTATCGCGCGGCCAACGGCGCAATTCGGACTTAATTGACTCCTTACTGGAGTGGGGAAGTTCATGGGAACCTAATGCGTAAGAAGTTCCCAACTAGAAATTGTTTATAAATCGGGTAAGAAGGCTTGGGTAGTGGGCTGGTTAACTTGTATATATGTCTACTATGTCATACGGATGTGCCAAGAATTGAAAGCGAGGTGCACTTATTTTTCGCACAAGACAGTAACTGCGAGATTTTTAATGATTCTGTCTTTACTCGAGCTTTCAATTTTTTTTGCACAAATACCTCTAGTATGTATGTAATACGATCCTGGGAACTCCACTCTCCTATGGCAGTTGGCAAATGTTGGCGGAATGAATATCCCTCGGTGGTTGAGATCGCTAGGTATTTTGTTGTATGTTTGGTAGCCGTCCGTCGCGGTAGTTTTAGATGTGTTACTTTTAAGGGTTGATCTTGCACACACACGCGACGCGGGCAGATGTATATTATTTACACTTAAATATTCAATTTTATTAACATATATTTTTACCACTCGCCTTTTTTGCTATATTAATTTGCAAGTCCACCCGGGGCGCCATTAAATTTTAGAATCGTTTTTCTAAATTTATTTTAATACGAAAAAAACCGAGTTTGGTGGCTGCAAATTTATATATATGTCGCAGAATCATTGAATGAAATATGTTATGTTTAAATGCAACGGAAAGAATGTTAGTCAATAAGAAACTTCTAATTTGAATAAAGAGGAATAGAATAACATTCTGTTAAACTGACTGGGCATCACTGAGGGTGGAACTCAAGTGAGCATGGCGCCGGGTGTTTTTCTGTATGTGAGAGTGATTGCAAAAGATGATGCAATGGTTATGCGAAATGATGAAATAGAAGAAGTGAGAGAGTGAGGACGATGGCCTGAGAGTCAGTCGGTTTTGAGTACGCATCAGAAAACATCACTCGGGCGACTTTGCTGTGCTTAATAAGAAGTTAACAGAAAATGGAGGAAGAAGACAACGGTGCGTCTCCGACGCCACAACATTTTGTTCCGACATCAGAAGTGGGATCGGCCTCGCCACAAAACTTATCAAACGATCAGTGGCGTGCATTATTGGAAGCGCAAAACCAAACTTTTCTGGACCTTATTAAATCCATGCAAACTCCCAGAATGGCGACGCAACCCAGCAACAAAGTAACGCTGCAACAGTTTTGTCCTGAAACTGCGAGTTCAGATGCCGCTGCATGGTGTAAAACAGTTGATATAATCATGGCAGAGAATATGCTGGAAGGGGGCGCTACCCCTCGTCATGGCGTTAAGTAACTCTTTGGAAGGAGGAGCATCTCAATGGTTGTCCCAGATCTGCTACAGTGGAATAAAGTGGCCGGAATTTCGGGAATTATTTATTCAACGATATAAAAAGGTGTAGAGACGCCAGCCGCCATATTGTTAAATATGTTCAGCAGTAGGCCAAGGCCAAGTGAGTGTGTGTCTGTGTATGCCAGTAGACAAGTAACGGCATTGCTATCGAAGTGGAAAAAAATGAGCAATGAAGAAATTGCGGTATCGGTCGTTCTGGCGCATACCGCACAAATAGACAAACGACTGCAGCGATTACTATTTACAACGAACATCAAAACCCGAAGTGAGCTGGAGCAACAATTGCGTGCCTATGCGTTTGGCAAGCGCAGTGACTGCGAGACACCAGACTACACCAGTGCCCCTGAGCGGAAGAAGCAGCGATCCTCGTGGCAAGGGAAGTGTCACTCTTGTGGCAAACCTGGGCATAAGATGGCGGAATGCCGAAGCAGAAAATCTGGAGACACAGGTGACCCAAAAAGTAATTCGACACGCAGCAGCACCACCGAAGAGAGACATGTCAGCCATAACCTGCTACAAGTGCGGCCAGCTAGGCCATATTGCAACTACATGTATGGCCACGTCATCGTCAAACAAAGGCAGCATGTATGAGAAGCGAGTGGATGTGTGCAGCGTCGTCGAACCCAAGGGGATCTTGTACCAACAGGGTGAGCCCGTTCCATATTTTTTGATTCAGGGGCAGAGTGTTCCTAATGAAAAAAAAGCTAGCTGATAAATTCATGAGGACAAATAACACTGTAGTTATAAGTGGTATAGGTGAAGGCTCAGTAACATGTTCAATGCAGATTCTTGCTACTGTAGGGATATGTGAATTTTCCATTGAAATTTTGTTTCACGTTGTCATGGACAAATATTTAAAAAAGCACGATGTACTGATTGGCCGTGAAATTTTTAGGTCAAGGCTTTGGCGTAACAATAGATGCCAATAAGTTTACTTTACATAAAATTAACACTGTCAATACACTGTCAAGCATTGCTGAGTGGAATTTCATGGATTCTATAAATAGTAACGTGAATTTGAGTCAGTCCGACCGGGTCGAACTGGCAGAAATATTAAAGTCGCATGCACCAACATTCATAAAGGGTATACCTAATCGTCGGGTTAACACGGGTGAGTTAGAGATTCGTCTGATTGATGCCAATAAAACTGTAATGAGGCGTCCGTATAGACTGAGCATTGAAGAAAACTACTAGTGAGGGGTAAAATACAAGAACTCCTGGCCTCCAAAGTCATACGTCCAAGCTGTTCCCCTTTTTCGCAAGTCCAATGTTGCTAGTCAAAAAGAAAGATGGCAGTGATCGTTTATGAGTCGATTATAGAGAATTGAATGCCAATACAGTCTCTGATAAATATCCGTTGCCCCTAATATCTGACCAAATTGATAGACTGCGCGGCAGCAAGTATTTCACAAGTCTTGACATGGCGAGTGACTTCTATCAAATACCAATACATCCCGACTCGATAGAACGCACAGAATTTGTAACTACAGAAGGCCAATATGAATTTATGGCCATGCCCTTTGGCTTGAAGAACGCATCATCTGTATTTCAGCGAGCTATAACGCGAGCCTTGGGTGAAGTGGCCTATTCGTATGCGATTGTTTACATTGACGATGTTCTAATTGTGGCTAGCACAAAAGAGGAGGCTTTTACTAGACTTAAGGAGGTATTAAAAAGGCTGTCAGATGCCGGGTTTTCTTACAACATTAAAAAGTGTTCCTTCCTGCAGCCTAGCGTTGAATATCTAGGGTATAAAATTGAAAATGGTGAAATAAGACCAAACCCGCGAAAAGATTCAAGCATTGGCTGCATTGCCACCCCCACAGACGGTTACGCAACTGAGACAATTTATTGGCTTGTCATCCTACTTTCGACAATTCGTCCCTCGATTCTCCGAAGTAATGAAACCTTTGTAATTGCTAACGTCAAAAATAGCAAATTTGAGTGGCGTGAGAAGCACGAACTGGTGCGCCAAGAAATAATATCTGCATTGGTTAGCGATTCGGTTCTAATCATTTATGACCCAAATCTTCCGGTCGAACTCCACACTGACGCTAGTGCAGATGGCTATGGAGCAATATTGATGCACAAGGTAGACGGTAAAACAAGAGTCATAGAGTACTTTAGCAGGTGTACCACGGGAGCAGAAACAAGATACCACTCATACGAGCTAGAAACGCTGGCTGTATATAACGCAGTTAAACACTTTCGCCATTATCTACATGGTCGTCCATTTGTTGTATTCACAGACTGCAATTCACTCAAAAGCTAGTCGTCACAAAAAGATTTGACACCGAGGGTCCATCGTTGGTGGGCGTATCTACAGTCCTTTGAGTTTGAGGTTGAATATAGAAAGGGAAATAGTATGGCACATGTAGACTTCCTTTTCGCGCAACCCACTACCAGTTGTCAAGCCTACTAGTGCAACTAAAACAGCTGAAGTGCGCATATGCATGGCTGATATAACGGATAACTGGCTACTTGCGAAGCAAACATCGAGACACAGAAATTTCGAATTTAATGACAAAGTTGCAAAATAATGAGCTGAAGCATGAAGACGCAAAAACATATGAAATGCGATCAGGGATGTTGTATAGGATAATACAGAGGAATGGACGAGGTCGATGTCTGCCGGTAATACCGCGAGCATTTAGATGGTCGGTGATTAATCACGTACATGAGGCCATAATGCACTTGGGGTGGGAGAAAACGCTAGACAAGGTATATACTCTGAATTGGTTTCCAAATATGTCCAAATACGTGCGAAAGTTTGTTGAAAATTGCATCACATGCAAGCTTTCAAAATCAACTTCGGGTAAGGCCCAAATAGAACTCCATCCCATACCAAAAGTCAGCATACCATGGCATACAGTGCATATGGATATCAGTGGCAAGTTGAGTGGTAAAAATGACATCAAAGAGTATGTGATAGTGCAAATAGATGCTTTCACTAAATATGTTCATTTGCACCACGCTCTTAGCCTCGACACAAATAGTTGCATAGAGGCACTAAAGTCTACCATATGTATGTTTGGAGTACCTAGTCGTGTCATTGCCGACCAAGGCCGTAGTTTCGCTAGTAATGACTTTAAGCAGTTTTGCACGACACTAAAATTGACTTGCATCTTATAGCAACTGGTGCAAGCCGCGCGAATGGACAGGTAGAGCGTGTTATGAGTACCATGAAAGCAATGTTGACAGCGGTGGAGACGAGTAAGCGATCTTGGCAGGAGGCGTTAAAAGAGGTGCAGTTGGCTATGAATTGCACGGCCAATAGAGTCACAAAAAAGTTAGTCCATTAGAGTTGTTAATTGGTAAAGAGGCTAGACCAATGGGTATGATGCCAATGGTAGACGAAGAAGAGATTGACATTGAATGTACAAGATCAAAAGCTTTGCAAATTATAAAACAAAAATGCACTATATGAAAAGCAATGATTTGACAAAATTAGGGGCCAAGATTGTAAGCTACAATGTAGGTGACCATGTCCTGCTCAAAAGTGAAGAACGGCACCAAACAAAGCTGGATCCAAAGTTTAAAAGGACCTTTTGTGATTGTAGAGAAGCTTGATGGTGACCGATATATGTTGAAATCTCTTTCAAGTTAACGAACATACAAGTATGCCCACGAACAGCTGCGTGCGATGCCTGATGAGGTAGATGCAGATGAATGCGAGAGATCGCCGACTGAGGCACTCGTAGGTACCATGGACTCTAATTGAATCATTTACAAGGCTAAGTGGGTCCAGAGGGACCGTGACGCAGAGTGTGCGTGTGAGCGTTGCAATGTGTGCAGCAAGAGCCTGAGAAATGTAAAGTGATGTAGAGGCATTGTGGAAGAGAGAGAGAGAGTTATGGTACGAAGATGACAGAAGTTCAAGAGAAGAAAGAAATGAAGAGTAGTGTGGCAAGAGTTGAGTGTAAAAAAAAAAAAAAAAAAAAAAAAAGTGAGCAGGGCAAGGGACGCCATTGTAATTCAATCAAATTTGATTTTTATGATTATTCTATTGATTTTGATTTTCACTTTATAATGGAAGGTAATGTTTAGTTCATGTTTAGTTAAAAAAAAAAAAAAAAAACAGAAGACAAAATAATAAATTAAAATTACTGTCATTTTAAGTTAGGTTAAGAAACACGGCACGCGAGGACGCGTGAAAGTCAGGAAGGCCGTGTCGCAGAATCATTGAATGAAATATGTTAAGTTTAAATGCAACGGAAAGAATGTTAGTCAATAAGAAACTTCTAATTTGAATAAAGAGGAATAGAATAACATTCTGTTAAACTGACTGGGCATCACTGGGAGTGGAACTCAAGTGAGCATGGCGCCGGGTGTTTTTTCTGTATGTGAGAGTGATTGCAAAAGATGATGCAATGGTTATGCGAAATGATGAAATAGAAGAAGTGAGAGAGTGAGGACGATGGCCTGAGAGTCAGTCGGTTTTGAGTACGCATCAGAAAACATCACTCGGGCGACTTGCTGTGCTTAATAAGAAGTTAACAGAAAATGGAGGAAGAAGACAACGGTGCGTCTCCGACGCCACAACATTTTGTTCTGACATATTTTGAACGAGAAAGAACGTACGGAGTCGCTGTTGCCGCGACTCTACTTTTATACCCGTACTCAGTCAGCACACATGTGATTAATGTGGAATTTTCAAATTTTTATAAGTTTTACATCTTACATTTGTTTGCTACATCAGTCATCTACATCTACTTCATCTACATCACTTCTCACAACAACACACACATACACTGCACGAGGCAGCATGTTTGAGCGTAAGTGTGCGTGCGAAAGAATCATTAGCGAAAATCATCCCCATAAATGACTTACGCCGCAAGGGGGAAGGGGAAGCTCGCAGCAGAAAAAATTCATTTGATCATTGTGGCTACAATAATGATCCGATCTGAACCAATTCGGGAATCTGGTACATATGGTCATTCTCTACAATACTGAATTTTTAGTTTTTTTCTATCTTCAAAATTGCGGATTTTCGTATTTTGGGGGCGGGAGTGGGCGTGGCAAAATTTTGAAATAAACTTGCACTGAAGCGATATCACAGGAGTCTAGGCAAAAAATTTGGTTGTTCTAGCTCTTATAGTCTCTGAGATCGAGGCGCTCATTTATACGAAAAACCAAAACGACTCGATTTTGTGTGAGTGCGAAAAGGGAGGGAGCGAAGTTTTTATACCCGTACTCGAAGAGTAAAAGGGTATATTGTATTTGTGGTAAAAGTGGATATGTGTAACATAGAAAAGGAGTAATTTCCGACCATATAAAGTATATATATTCTTGATCAGCATGAATAGCCGAGTCGATATAGCCCTGTCTGTCCGTCCGTCTGTCCGTCTTGTTCGTCGCCCATTGCTCGAAGGCTAAAATTTTTTTTCCAGACTGATGTGTTCTCTCACTCCTAGAAAAAGTTCCGCCCGCCCACTTCCGCCCCCACAAAGAGCGCACATCTGTGGCGTCCACAATTTTGAAAATAACAAAAACTAAAAATTCAGAATCATAGAGACAGCCCATGTTTATCAGGGGCCCAAATCTGAATCGGATCGGATCATTAATATAGCCACAATAGAGGCAAAATATACGCAAAAACTTCGCTCCATCCCTTTCGCAATCACACAAAATCGAGTAATTTTGGTTTTTCGTATAACTGAGCGCCTCGATCTCAGAGACTATAAGAGCTAGAACAACCAAATTTTTTGCCTAGACTCCTGTGATATCGCTTCAGTGCAAGTTTATTTCAAAATTTTGCCACGCCCACTCCCGCCCCCAAAATACAAAAATCCACAATTTTGAAGATAGAAAAAAAAAAAAATGCAGTATCAAAGGAAATGATCATATCTACCAGATTCCCGAATTTTGGTTCAGATCGGGTCATTATTGTAGCCACAATAATCAAATGAATTTTCAGCAGCGGGAATACCCCGCGGTTGTGTTTCCCCTCGCCAGTTTGCTGAGTAAGTCATTTATTGGGGTTGATTGTCGCAGAGATTCTCTCACACACACACTCACGCTCAAACATGCTGCCTCGTGCAGTGTACGTGTTGTGTTGTGAGAACTGATGTAGATGATGTAGATGTGGATGTCGATGACAGATGTAGCAAAAATGTAAAATGTAAAAACTGATAAAACATTTTAAAATTCCACATAAATCACTGAGTACGGGTATAAAAGTAGAGTCGCGTTCGAAGCGACTCCGTACGTTCTCTCGTTTCGTATATTTTCCTTTTATTGTGGCTATATTAATGATCCGATCCGATTCAGATTTGGGCCCCCTGATAGATATGGGCTGTCTCTATGATTCTGCATTTTTAGTTTTTTGTTATTTTTCAAAATTGTGGCCGCCACAGATGTGCGCCTTTTGTGGGGCGGAAGTGGGCGTGGCAAAATTTTGAAACACTTTTCTAGGAGTGAGATACCACATCAGACTGGATAAAAAGTTTGGTTGCTCTAGCTCTTATAGCCTTCGAGCAATGGGCGACAAAACAAGACGGACAGACAGTAATTAGCACAAATACAATATACCCTTTTTACTCTTCAGTACGGGTATAAAAAACGAGACGACGGTGACGAAAAGACGTGCGTTCGAATTCAATGATATTTTTCGACTTCTTTTCCTTTTCGTTATAAAATATTCTTAAGCCTAACTTATCTAGGGCGGCGAAGCGGGGCAATTCGCCAAGAGCGAGAGAGAGCTTTATTGCGCTCCCGCTTCGCCCTAAACTATCTTACACTAGACTTCAAATTTTTCCCAAATAAAATCATGCGTCTTGACGCGACAGTTACTTTTGCCCTGTTGAAGAGCCTCCCTTGACTCCCTCCTGACTTCGCTCAGCTCCCGCGTCCACCACGGATTGCGATTGGACTTTGGAGGTCGGCTGATCGGGCAAGATTCAAGGAAGGCCCCAGCAGGGCTTTTTAGTGACGTTCTGAGCCGCTTTCATCTAGTGTTTACGTTTGAAGGATGTTCCTTTCCGGTGGGGAGGGTAGTGCCTTCTTTACGGTTGCAGAGAAGCGGCTCCAGTCTGACCGCTTGGGATTGCGGTAGGCCTTGGGCCTTTCTCTGTCCCATTTGATGCTGAACACTATCCTGTAGTGGTCCGAGAAGGAACACTCACCGGACACATGCCAATCTTCAATGGTCAAAATATCATCAATAACCTAACTTAACCTAACCTAACTTAATGTAACATTTAAATACTTCATAACCACATTTCGACTGGTTATTGTTTATGTACAATGTAAAATAGGATCTAAATCGAATTCAGGAAAGTAAAAATATCCATACCATCTGTTTATTTTTTGTGTGACAGTGAATATTTAGAATCTTCCTTTAATAAATTACCATCGCATTGCCTGAAAGTTCAATGTCGCTTTTACATGCTTCAACGGTCTGCAGAAAGAAATTGTCAGCGATATTCAGTACGCCATAAATAATTCCAATCATGTAAGTAGTCGAAATTTCAGAATAATAACTAAATATTAAATCCATTGCTTTTTTTCAGTCAGAAACATGTGATATAATTGAAGAGCTCCGTCTATACAACTATGAATTCATCAATGCAACGGTGGGAGTCGGATTCTTATCAACTATTGGTGATAAAATAAAAAATATCTATATAGCTATCTCAAAAGTTACTGTAATTGAGAGCGGTGCTTTTGGTGGAGGTATCTTCAATAACATTGTTCTTGAGGATCTCCAGTTGAGAGATATTACTAATGGATTTTTATGAACATCTCTGAAGACTTAAAAGGATTTTCTATTACGCAGCGAGAAGAACCAGTCCAATGTATATATCCGAATTTTCTGGACAATGTAAAATTTCAAATTGAGCACCTAGTAGTAATGAGTAGGCCTTGAATGTGTAAGAAATATGACAGCTCATGACCTCGTAATGGGATTACTCTCCTTTGTCGACTTCAGCTATAACAACTTTAGCACACAATTGCATGAAGACACGTTTAGTAAACTAACCATGGTTGAGCGATTAATTTTATCGAATTCAAATATCATGTACCTACCACAATATGTTTTCCAAGGTATGATACAAACCAAATATATTTATTAATATATGTTAGTTCCAAAGGTTAGGAGTTTAAACTGCTTAATGTTTTGTTATATGTTTCAGTTCAAACATTTGAATTTGAACTTATTTCCGTTTATTTGTTTGTTTGACAATTTGATTACTATCAGTAAAAAGATTTCTCGTTTATTTTACGACTGATGTTTCTGCACCGAGCGGACGTATCATCCCATTCACCTCTTCTTCTTTCTTACTTGAGCCATGCGATATTTTTCAGTGAGCAATCCCCTGAGCAAAAGTTCTATTTGAGAATGCTGTGCAGCCCTGGTTCTTGGAATCCCCCAATAAATGTGTCGCAATCAATATTTATCTCACCATGCATATCCGTTATTTTTAATACCCGTACTCGAAGAATAATAGGGTATATGGTATTTGTGGTAAAAGTGGATGTGTGCAACATAAAGAAGGAAGCGTTTCCGACCCCATAAATGATATATATTCTTGATCAGCATCAATAGCCGAGTCAATATAGCCATGTCTGTCTGTCCGTTTCGTCTTGTTTGTCGCCCATTGCTCGGAGGGCATAAGAGCTAGAAAAACCAAATTTTAAAGATAACAGAAATCGGAAATGCAGAACCATAGAAAAAGGCCCTATCTATCAGAGGCCCGATTAAATTCTGAATCGCATCGGATCATTAGTACAGCCACAATAGAAAATTATTTGGAGAAGCATCGTTCCTCTCGCTCTGTCTCCCCACACCGACTGGGCGGCCTTGCCCATTCGTCCAGATGAGCTCCCTAGATTTCACAGACTATAAGAGCTAGAGCAACCAAACCTTCTGTCCAAGCTCCTGTAATACCACTTCAGTACAAATATATTTTCAGAATTTCGCCACGCCCCTTAGAAACTGATAAAAAATATTTGAAAATTCCACAAAATCACTTGTTTACTGACTGAGAACAGGTATAAAAAGTAGTGTCGCATTCACAGCGACTCCGTACGTTCTTTTCTCGTTTTTTTCTACGGCAGAAATTTTTTTTTCAGAATTTATAAAATCTGTTATTTTTGTATGCTTTTTAAGAGGTCGCGCTTAATTTTTCACATAACTTAAGTATCTTACATCTCGTTGTAAAATAACTTTGCCATTCTTAAAAGCCTATTGATTCAGCTTGAAATTAATCTATAGCACCTTGTGCTTTTAGCTTACCGTCTGAAAATGAAAACATATCATTAGGTCGGGTATACGCGGTAACTGGAGAGAGAGAAACCTCCTCCCGTTCACTTGGTCCAACTATAGAAACCCTCCTCATGGCCTAAAACAGTGGTAAGCAACTTGTGGCGAAAACCAAGGGCAGTCCCATCCGGTTGCTTGGATGTTTTTGGACGAAATATCCGTAAGGAAGGGAGCCACAAGGAACCGTAGCCTACTCTTTCACAGTGCCGGGCAGAGACAGAAGAAGTGGTGGACCGACTCCTCCTCTTCTCGTCCCTGCAACTTCTGCAGAATTCGTTGTGAGGGATTGACAGCCCTGCGGCGTGTGTACCAATCTACCAGTGCCCTGTGATGGCTCGGGTGACGGCGGAGCATTGTATTCTACTGAGTTTGTATAGCTCTTCCGAGCGTTTTTTTCGAACGACTAGTCCAGATGATTTTACATTTTGCCATCATCTGTCGGCAATTTGCTCGAAGGTATCGTGCGTTAGTAGGGATACACGTAGCCAAGGGCATCGCTACTTTCTTCCTCTCAGGGAGGATAGGTTTGGTAGTGCTCAGCATGGCTTGTTCGTCGGCGGCATCGTTCCCATCAATGTTGCTGTGTCCGAAGACCCATATTTGGAAGAGATCTAGCTGTTCTGCGGTCTCATTTAGAGTCCTGCTTGGTTGAGGAATAAAAATGTTTGATTTTGTCGAGTAGTGTAATTTATGCACGTTAATTTTAAAAAATCGCGCAAAGGCCCGTACATCGAACATTTACAAAAAAAAAAAAAAAAAACGAGAATGAACGTACGGAGTCGCTTTGAACGCGACTCTACTTTTATACCCGTACTCAGTGATTTATGTGGAATTTTAAAATGTTTTATCAGTTTTTTACATTTTACATTTTTGGTACATCTGTCATCGACATCTACATCTACATCATCTACATCAGTTCTCACAACAACACACGTACACTGCACGAGGGAGCATGCTTGATCGTGAGTGTGTGTGTGAGAGAATCTGCTGCGACAATCAACCCCAATAAATGACTTACGCAGCAAACTGGCGAGGGGAAACACAACGGCGGGGTATTCCCGCTGCTGAAAATTAATTTGATCATTGTGGCTACAATAATGATCCGATCTGAACCAAATTCGGGAATCTGGTAGATATGATCATTTCCTTTGATACTGCATTTTTGGTTTTTTCTATCTTCAAAATTGTGGATTTTTCGTCTTTTGGGGGCGGAAGGGGGCGGGGCGAAATTTTGAAATAAACTTGTTCAGGTTTGGTATCACAGGAGTCTTGGCCAAAAGTTTGGTTGCTCTAGCTCTTATAGTCTCTGAGATCCAGGCGACACAAAAATACAAAAACCAAATCGACTCGATTTTGTGTGAGTGCGAAAGAGAGGGAGCGAAGTTTTTCGTATATTTTCCCTCTATTGTGGCTATATTAATGATCCGATCCGATTCAGATTTGGGCCCCTGATAGATATGGGCTGTGTTTATGATTCTGCATTTTTCATTTTCTGCTATCTTCAAAATTGTGGACGCCACAGATGTGCGCCCTTTGTGGGGGGCGGAAGTGGGCGGGGCGATATTTTGAAATACTTTTCTAGGAGTGAGATATCACATCAGACTGGATAACAAGTTTGGTTGCTCTAGCTCTAATAGCCTTTGAGCAATGGGCGACAAAACAAGACGGACGGACAGCGGACGGACGGACAGACAGGGCTATATCGACTCGGCTATTGATGCTGATCAAGAATATATATACTTTATAGGGTCGGAAATATTCCTTCTCTATGTTACACACACATCCACTTTTACAAATACAATATACCCTTTTACTCTTCGAGTACGGGTATAATAAATCCTATTACCTATATATGTAGAGGTTCATTAATTCAGCATAGTTTTATGTATTGCTCATAAAAATCTATTGATGAAAGAGAAAGCTGAAGGCCAGATAAAAGCACACAAGAGGGCTCGGTATGCAACCTATGCGGAGAGATTAGCATAGAACTACTTCAGCAACGCCGGTCGAGCAAAGCTAGAGCCGAAGCGTCAGGTGCAGAGCGCCCTTTAACAGAGAGAGCGCAGCAGCACTGCCGAACACTGAAGACAAATATAAATTAAGGGTCTTAGATGTTCTTAAACAAATACGTAATGCTACATTAAAATTGCCGCTTATATAGCCGCTGTCCCGAACATACTCCCCGCGTTTGGAAGCTCGCCTTTCAACTGACTTCTCGAGGGCAGCAAGCACAGTCAGTAACGGTCCTTTGGTTCCTGAGGCCGTCCAAATCAGCCACGCGGCATACTCCATCGCTTGCCTTTGACGACGGCGAAACTCAAGCCTGTGGCCAACGCATTGGAGGAAGATTCTCGTCCTTCACCAGGGCGACATCGTTCACGCAGAGGTTTGCGCAGCCGTACGCCACTTCGAGTCAGATACTCTTCGCGCCAAAACGCCTCCAGAAGGTCTGCTGCAGTTGGTGACCCGCTGCCAACCATCCAGACGATTGTAGTTGAGCTTCGTTAGGTCGTGCGGGCCCCCCAAAAGCAGATGAGCAGGCGTCAACACATCCAAGTTGTCAGGATTTTCTGAAAGCGAGAGCAAAGGGCGAGAATTAACAATTGCCGTGATCTGGTAGATCAAGGTACGCAGCTCGTCGAAGCCAAGGACGGATGGCCAAATGAGCGATACAAGTGATGCTTGGCGGTCTTCACGACCGCTTCCCACAATCCGACAAAGTGCGGAGAGCGCGGCGGGATGAAATGCCAATCGATTCCGTCAGCCTAACAGGATTCATGGACCTCTTTCATGTGCGAGTCGCTCAGGAAGAGCAACGAAATTTGTCGCATT
>CM019041.1:23709456-23732194 GCA_009664405.1 Drosophila bifasciata | reverse complement strand
AGGTTTTTCTTCCCGCCCGACTACCATTAGCCAGCATCCTTGGCAGAACCTGACCGTACCAAGGACCTGTTACCAGCCGCCCTCACGGGGGAGTATAGTCGCACTTCCACTGGTGTGTACAGTTACGGCAGGTGATGGACCGCCCGCGATTCCACTGCATCCCTAAGCTGGGCGTGGCAGCATCGAGGTTGGGGCAAGCCCCGGCCCCATGCAACCCCGCCCCGCCCGGAGTACGGTGATCGCGGGTCGGACCGATTACCCGTGATTCCCCCCTGTATCACCCAAGTGGCTGACGGCCGAAGCAATCATTATATCATATAAATAAATAATTACTATACCATCTTTGACCATGTCGGAAAAATTTTATTTATATATATTTGAAATGTAGGAGATGCATTCTTTAGCCCTAATGGCATTCTAGTGTATTCAAATGTCCTAAAAAGGCGTTTGTAAAGCAGGTGTATTTGATAGAATCTTCATGCATGAATACATGATGAAACCAATTTCTTAGATCTAGCTTGGAAAATAACTTCTTGTTCGCTAACCTTTCTTATAGATCGTCTATCAGGGGAATTGGATAGTTGTCTTTTATAGTAACTTTGTTTACGATAGTCTACGATAGTCTACACATAATCTAAGCTCACCAGTCTTCTTTTTAATCAGAACTATTGGTGACACGAACTCTGAGTCGCTGGGACGTATATAACCTATTTCTAGGTTTTCATCTATAATCTTTTACTTCTGTTTTTTCCATAAAAGATAATCTCCTTGGTGGACAATTGAATGGCTTATCACTCTCCACCGTGATTTTCATTACAGTTTTCACTTTGGGTTCTTGCGATCTATTGGATCGCAAGTATTGTTCTTCGAAAATACGTTCGGATTGTTCCTTACTTTATAACTAATTTCTTCCCCAACCTTGTAAGTAGCGTTGCCCTCTTGCACAACATTGATGGCTAACATTTCTTTGTCGTTAGGCACGCTATCTACTTTGACGTCTGTTTTTAAAAGGATTCGTTTTCTCTACTTCTTGCTTTAAATTTGTCATATTACTTTTATAGTTCGATTTAACTTTGTGATATCTCGCTACATTCACTTTTTTTTTTTGGTTTCAATATTTCTGCTCTGCTTTTGGGCTCTACTGTTGGCTCTACTTTTGATTCTACTTTTGACTTTACTTTTGACTCTACATTCCCTTACTGGCTGCTCACCGTTATCATACCATTTTACATCCATCAATCTAGTCTTAATATTATTCACTGAAATCAATTGTAAATTGCATAGCTCTAAGAAATCTCTACCTAGTACCATTTACCTTGTACACTCGTTGTTCAAGACCATAGTTTCTATTTTAATAGTTTTATTTAAAAGTTATAATGTTACAACATATTTTTCCAAAAATTATCAATTTACTGTTATTAAGTCCAACATAATCTTCATGATCTTCAGTGTTACAAATTTTAAATCCTTCAGGAACTGTTAACTGCTTTAAAAATGGCGATCGGACTTCCCGAGTATAGGAGGCACTCTATGTAAAATAATTTGTCAGAACAATGAGGAAACATTTTATTATAATATCTTACGAAATCATTTTTTAGCTTCTTTGAGGTTCTTCTTATATAGCTTGCAGTCTCTGGCCAAATGGCCGTGCTCACCACAGGCACAGCAAGCTTCATCTGGACGTGGGCATGCGGCAATCGGCCGCGGCATATTAAACTATAGCAATTGTAGCATTTCTGGCCTCTGAAGTAGTAGCGGTTTCCCTGGTTGGCTTGCATTTGACTTGGGTCCTCTGTACTTCTTAAAGTCAACATGGAAGGGCGCAACTTCAGTGGAATGGACGAGGTCTGTTCAGGTGTTGGAATGCCATAAGCATAGCCTCTGTTGACACAAAACATTGTAGCAAGGCTTGATTTCGTAACTGTTGATCCGGGATTACATCAATCAGGTATTGTATGGTTTCAGCTTCGTTCATTTTCAGATATTTGGTCAGTAGCAACTTTTTCGTGATAGTACAGCACAAACTTTTCTACGTATATCCATTTGCGCTGTTCAAACTTGCGAAGAGTTTCCAGTATGTTGTCATTGTTTCCAAACCTGACACGAAGTTTATGTATCAAATGATCAATACTTAGGGAGAGGGGCGAATAGTTTGTGAAAAACCAATCACTTGCCTTTTAATGCGTACGCAAATAAGTGAGCGCATAATGTCATCGTGAAAATTGAAAATAGCTTGAACATATTTTATGCACGTTAACCAAACGCCTTCGCCAGTGAACTCAGGGAACACACTCCTTTATTATATTAAATGGGACAGCTGAGTTTTTACGCAGCTGTTCATTTTTTCGTGTTGTAGGATTTCGATTGTTTTTCTAGTGTGGCAAAAACTCCTATCTATTGGAATCGGGCTGGAGTTGCAATCTTCTACTAAGGTTCCGATTGTTTCTTTGTTGTCTTTTTTTGAATTCCAATGACATCTCTTTTGTGGTTTGCACTACCACTTCAATCTGCTATTCTTCCCTTCGTCAACGTTTCGTTGTGTGCGTCGAAAGCAACGAGGGAGGTCAGTAAATCCGTCCTTGTCTGACACACTGCTAGCTGAAGCTCTTGGTACAGCGCCGTTATTCTCTCAGATTTTTCTTCAATGTCTTTTTTATTGCGTCATTGATTTTATCACTTTTGAGTTTCGGAATTGCGCCTTTGATTCTCGATTGGCGGTCAGGTCCACGCTCAAATGCAGGAATTTCATTTAGCATTGCAATTAAGCTAGCCTTACTGCCTTCTGTTGGCAGATTTAATCGAGCACACCAAGCCTTCAATCCAACAAGCGTATAGTTGTTAGTGTCGAGACAATCCATTTTTAATTTTTAGTCAGTAGCGCTTTAGTGGGCGTTTTAACTTTAGTGGGCTTCTGAACCACTTCTGAAATTGTAGTCCGGGCAGTAACTTGCAACGCGTGCTTGTTTGTTTTCCGCTCGATCCATAACTGATCTCGCTCTCAACTTTATTCTCTCCTTTACTCCCTCTTATTCTTCGCGCTCTCTCTACAATGAGAGAGTATTTGTCTTAACTGCTAACTCGATTGTGACAATTACAGTGGGCTTAATGACTAGTATTATATGTATGTACAGTGTTATCAGGGGATAGTATTGCTACAATATAATGGTTGGCGGAGCAACTAACGCAACTCTACCTATGTTTGCTATTTCAATTCCCACTGTACATAAATATTGTAATTGCTTATGCTTTACGCAGGGCAGCAGCCGGTCTCTTGCCTCTTTAGTGTCAACTTCTTTGTTTCGCACCTACAGCTGCAGCATCTATGCTGTTCTCCCCGCGCTCTCTCTCTCTCTCTCTACCTATCGCTCGTTTCTTGCATTCTCTATCGCATTAAGGCGCGGGCAATTCGGTCCACCTGCCCCTTTTTAGTTTTGAGCTGATCGTCACTACATACATACCAAACAAACATACCTTCGCGTTCGCCTACCAAATAAATGATATATATATATTCCATCGAAACCACTTTACTTATTTCAACAGTTACTAAAAGGCTTATTAGCTTTTACATTTGGTGACCTTGACGTTATGTGCAATAATTAATTGATTAAGGCAATCACAAACTGCATTTTAAACATAATAATTTCCGTTAGTTCGTCTGGTTTCGCTCGTCTGTACGTAGCCAGTGCCATCGACCACATATCTGCTGTACAAGCATTAACCAGCCTTTCTTACATACACGAATTGCGCTGGAGGGTCCGTTTGTTACGCGCGTTGCGCGTAGATCGGCTGCTGCTATGGACGCTGCCAACAACTTGTTAGTGACAGGGACCAGGGAGAAAAAAACAGGGTGTCTTTTCTGAAGAAAAAAAAGTCAACGGAGCTATGCGAGAAAAAGTGAAGCGACTGACTACCGATTGGGAAGATGAGGCTGCGGGGTGATCGAGAAGCTGATTGGGCAATTTGAGGGCATTGCACAGCGAGTTGGAAGAATTGGACTGCACCGGAAATTAATAATTGATTGTTGCGACCGTCGAGCACCACTATTGACATGTATTTCAGGGACAAAAGGATTTTGAAAGAAGAAATATTTCGTTTAACTTTAAAGTTTAATTTAGTAACTAACAGACCTGAGGATACATCAATGTTTAACTTAGAAAGATAAAATCCTGACCAGATCTTCCGTAGCCGATGCCATAAGTCGGGAAACAAAAATAGATTTTAATGGAGCGACAGCAGTTCAGATAGAAGTGGCGATAATAGGACTATTTGGTAGCAAGGGCGTAGCAGATAATGAGCCAGTGATGACAGTGAGTCCCGGATCCGAAACGAGGGGCAGCAACAATACTGATGGAACGGGAACGGTGGCAGAAAGGGTGGTACGCTCATTGGAAGCGCTCACAGCGGTGTTTGCATCAGTGATGGATGCAGTGAGTGCCGCTGCATTGTTGGTCGGTGTGAAAACGGATTGATGATTCCACTTTTGCGAAGCCAAAGAATCCAATTATTGTAGGTGAGAAAAGCGTTCCGACTCCAATAGGTTGCGAGAAGTTGTTGTTGTCGTTATTGGGGATTTTCCGCCTGGGAGATTCACTCAAAAAGTTAGAGGCCAAGAAATTGAGATTCCAAGGTCAGGAACTTCTCGTTGAGAGCGACAAATTGCTTCGGACATCCAGAAAACCAGTACGAGTCTGTCGCATTAACGTACGCATTTCCGGACTCAATCTGCCTGCAAGCCAAGCATGACCAGGTCAGACCGACACGTTTTGAGATCAGATCATGTAGCCGTCCAAGATTGCCACCCACAGCACATTTTATGTGGGCGAAATTGTCACAAAGCCAGCAGCTAAGGAATACATCGCCGACAATGGTGCCACCAAATTCGCATTTCTTTGCACTGCAGACAATATTCATTTTACAAAAGAAGAACGGAAACTGGGAGTGTGAGCTATGTGAGAGAGCAGGAACTTGTGAGAAGCTATGTAGATGATGCAGATGTAGATGACAGATGTTGCAAAAAAAATTAAAATGTAAAACTGATAAAACATTTAAAAATTCCACATAAATCACATGTGTACTGACTGAGTACGGGTATAAAAGTAGAGTCGCGTTCACAGCGACTCAGTAAGTTCTTTTTCGTTTACATTTTCTTTATCATCTAATTCAATGTTTACATTTTCTCCATCATCTGATTAATTATTTACATTTTTTCTTTATTATCTAAATCATCATTTACATTTTGATCACAGATCCATGGTTTAATATTGTGGACAGCCCATATTCCTGAATAGGGGTTTGAGTTTATTGGAATCCTTCTATATCTTGCACAACATATCTATCTTTTATCTAATACTTTTGAAATTCTGTACGGTCCCTTGAACTTTTGAAGCTAGTTTACTGGAAGTTCCTGTTTGTGAGTTAATATTTCTTATCATAATATAATCATCAATAGAATATAATCTGGGCCTCTGTCGCTTTGTATCAACGTAACTTTTATTGTACTTTTGAACTTTCTGTTGAACTATTGCTGCTTTGCATCTTGTATATTCTAGGTCTCTTTGCTCGCTACTTTGATTTTCTTCAACTATGTTTTTTATTTTAAGCTATCTATACTATCGCCCTTTTTAATACACCAAAAAGAGCATTACGCGCGGGTATTCGTCTATACTTCTATTTTTTGTGTGTTATTCATTGCAAACTTCACTTTGTCCAAAACCTTATGCCATTGCTCATTTCTTTCTATGTACGTGTCGAATCTTGGCAATCATAGGTCCTAAGTCTCTATTAACTCTTTCTACTTGCCCGTTAGCTTGCGGAGATCCTGTTGTAATTTTTTATGTGATTGATGTTTTGATGTTTTCGAGACTGAAATTCGTGGGAGGTAAAAGCAAGAACCTCTGTCGCATCTACATGCTGCATCCTTTTGCCAGTTCGAGTGCCCATCTCGCTATATGTACGAGGGTTTAGCTCTTATTTATTTAACGTTAACGTTAATGAATTGCAGTCGGTCACTATTTTGAATTGAATACCTTGCAGATAGACACAAAATCTTTTTGAGTGCATTTATGATTGCTAATGTTTCTAGCTCAAGCATTTGAAATGCTTCTAGTTCTACTTCTCCAAACTCAAGCGTTCTATCCTTTCTCGTTGCATCATATAACGGCTTTGCTATTGTGCGAAGTCTTTGATGAACCTTCTAAAATAAGAACATAGACCCATTGTTATGGACGGCTTGGGGATTAACACGATAGATGACAGGGCTGGAGAAAGGGAGGAGATAGCGGCCTCTGTTGTGGATCCTGGGAGGCTGGAGCAGGGGTGGATGGATGGAGGATGGAGAAAACAGACCGGGAATAATGAAGAAGAGGAGAGTTTCGGAAAAAGTTCGAGCGCCACGCACGTGTATCAAAACAAATTTGAAAAAAGAATTTATGACAAAAAATAAAAAGAGCACAGTGACCACGAAGCCAGCGGGAACGCCCGGCCACGACGAGGAAGCGACAGTGACGACGACGGCGTAGGAAGGAGAAACGGCGACAGCAGCGAACACGGCCGGCGTCGGGCCAGAGAGCCCTGGAGGAGGACTTGGAGGAGCGCGAGACTGCATTTCGACGGACGGCAGCCGAATCTACGCCGCCACAATGGGGATGCGCCCGCACACACCACACACCTCATACACACATATTAACTAAAACCCGCGTACACAAATCCATTAACATAATCCCAAAAATAACACCTTTCCCGTCACAGCTCATCACACCCATATATTTCATCCACATATTTCGAATAGTTACAAAAAAGAAAAAAGATAAAGGAAAAAAGAAATTAAATGGAAACAGATATATCATAAAAAGAGATTTTCGTTAAAAAAGGAAGTAGAAAAAAAATGTAAGCCGAGACTATTACCCCCGAACGACACACAGCCACCCCCACCCCCGAGACCAAGAAGGACGTATGATTTGTGTTTTTTTGTATGGTTCAGTCGAATTTTTTGTCAAATCCGTCCCCGGGTATCGGGTCGAAAACACCCTGACTTACCCGAGAGCTGGGTTCGATATACCAGGGCGGCAAAAGGCGGATCATAACAAATGGCGCCCAATTTTTTTTAAAAAGAAGGGTCCGGTTTTAAACGGGGGTATACGTGAAATACAAAGTTTAAAACGGATCCTAGAATAAAAACTCAGCTGGTCCGTGAGCCGGGAATAAGCCCGAGCCATAGTAGCCGTTGAAGGAGAGAGGAGTAGACCAGAGGATTTCACGAGTTGTGGTCCGTGCGGTGCCAGGTGGGCATTCAAACGTTGTCCGACTCGAGGAATCCGCGGATAGGGTCTAAGGATGAGACATCGTGGGTCTGTCGAGTTGTGGTCCGTGTGATGCCAGGAAGGGCATCAACATCGTTGTCCGGCTCGAGGAACCACGGTGTCTGGAAGGTAAAAGTAGAGGTTGGCACTCGAAAAAAAAGCGGAAAGTAATAGCGATGGAAACAGATTAGTTCGCTCACCTGCCGCAACCTTGAGTTGCAGTTGTCGCTCGTCTCGCCCAGTTAGTTTAGCCTGAAAGAAATATTTGATTTGTTGACGTTAGTGTTTTGGATTGGAGTCTGTAGTGTGAAAGTCGTTCTCTAGGACTGAAGAGCCTCGCTATCATTGAAAAGTAGCAATTTTAGAAGTAGGATTAGATAGGTCAGGGGAAGGATTTATTTTGGGGAGAGGAGTTATTTATTTATTTAAGGTATTATTTATTTATTCGATTAATTATTTGCGTAGGTGTTTTTTATTTATTTAGCGTATAAACTATATATTTATTTAAACATTTGTGTAAGTGATCGTGTATTTATTTATTACCCTATTTATTTATTTATTTTTCTAGTCGTTCATTAATGTATTTATGTTTTGTAGGATATTGAGCTAGCACCAACACATATATACGTAGATTTAGTTTTACATATATTGATGCACAGGTGATTAGGTAGTAGTTAATATAAAATATATTGGTTGATGAGTGACCCGGATGTGTTTAAAGGGTCGGGAAAAACAAGGCGAAGCCCGGAAGTGTAGAGGGAGGTACCAGCCATATACGATGCCGACGACTAGGTCCCAGGACAGAAAAGTCGCAGGAGGACCCAGAGGCCCGGGGCAGTAGGGAGGCCGCGCGATTCGGGCGGACAAACGAATCACCCAGCGAGTTGAGGACAGCGGTGAATGTGGCGATAAGCTCAGGCTCAGGAAACCTACCGAGCATCGTTGGGCCAACAGATGGAAGCACTCCAGAGCCCTCTATGCAAGCGACATGCTAGAATTCATGAAGCAAATAAATGCGGTGGTCAGCTCGCTGAAAGTGGAGCGGAACGCCCAGTGATGTGGATAGGAGGAATCTGGGCTCACGTAATACCAGTCTGGGAGGGTGTCAGCAGGAAATGCCTTCCGAA
Source organism: Drosophila bifasciata (assembly GCA_009664405.1). Classification (NCBI taxonomy): domain Eukaryota; kingdom Metazoa; phylum Arthropoda; class Insecta; order Diptera; family Drosophilidae; genus Drosophila; species Drosophila bifasciata. The sequence goes on along the minus strand of CM019041.1, from coordinate 23,723,769 downwards.
CCAGCAAGCTCCACCCACGCATCTGTATGTGGATAATCGGGCATTGGAGGCCGAGCAGAGGACCAACGTCGAGCCGAGACCCGTGGAGGACTGGTTGTTCAACACAAGAGGCTCAGGGGCCAACGCAAACCCTAACAGGAGTCGTCCGAGAGTTACGGGGTGCAGGCATGGCAGGTGCAGGCGATCGTACAGATACCGATGCCGAGAAATGTCAAGCAGATCAGGTATCGGCGGTTCATTCGTAATTTTTCGACACTCTCAGCTCCTCTTACAGACTGCTTGAAAGGAAAAGGCCAATTTAAGCTGACGCCTGAAGCAAGACAATCCTTTGAGGAGCTAAAAAGGAGCAGTGCTACATCACCCAGACTTTAAAAAGCACACTTTTATCCAGTGTGATGCGAGCCACGTGGGGATTGGAGCAGTCCTCTTCCAAAAGGATGATGAAGGAGCGGAACACCCGGATCGCATTCTTCTCGGCGAAGTTGAGATAGCGCAGCTGAATTACAGCGTTCACGAAAAAGAGTGCTTAGCTGCGGTGAAGGCAATAGAAAAGTTCCGGGCTTTACGTGGAGCTGATGCCATTCACCGTGATAACGGATCACGCGAAGCTTGCAGTGGCTGATGAGGTTCAAGGCGCTGGATGGGAGGCTAGCTAGATGGTCATTAGCTCTCCGGGCCTATGACTTCCGGGATAGAGCACCGCAAGGAAGGACAACGTTGTCGCGGATATGCTGTCTCGTCCGTTAGACGTAGAAGCGGTTGACTTCTGGACTTCGACACCACAGCATTCGAGGAAGAGGACTACCTGAATAGGATAGAGTCGTCCAGCAGGATAGGGATAACTTTCCAGACCTGAAGGTGGAGGATGGACTGCTGTTTAAACGCACACAATTTGCCCGGCCAGAGTTGGAGGAGTTCCAGTGGAAGCTGTGGATTCAGGAAGCCCTGACTAACACTTTGATCCAGGGGCACACGACAGCGACGTGGCAATGCATGGAGGGGTGCGCGGACACTGGGGACGCCTGCGGCAATACTACTATTGGCCCCGTATGGCCGTACACAGGTGAAGGCGTACGTGGCTGACTGTGACACCTGTAAGGAGACAAAACATTCAACTCAGGTTAGTCGTCACTCGCGAGCGTCGGAAACAGCCTTTACGAATTGGAGACGCTACAAAGGGGCACGGATAGGAGTGTTCCATGCGAAAGACATCAAACAGTAGCCCGGTCGCTCAGTCGGTGGAACAGAACCTCGCGATCTCAGGGTTTGGGCGATGGCCTACGTTTGAAGCTTATAAAATCCAGAAGCCGCCTTTGAATTTGCACTCCCGTTTCGACGGCGAAGCCCCGTAAACGGTAGTCTGGTGTTATGGGCAGCTTGGGATTAACACGATAGTTGACAGGGCTGCAGAAAGGAGGAGATAGCGGCCTCTGTTGTGGATCCTGGGAGGCTGGAGCAGGGGTTGCCGAGGAGGATGGAGGAAACGAGACCGAATAATGAAGAAGAGGAGAGTTTCCGGAAAAAGTTCCAGCACCACGCACGTGTATCAACAAATTTGAAAAAGAATTTATGACAAAAAAAAAAAAAAACCACGAGCCACAGAACGCCCACGGCGAGGAAGCGACAGTGACGACGCCGTAGGAAGGAGAAAACGGCGACAGCGACGAGGCGTCGGGCCAAGCCCCTGGAGGGAGTTTGACGCGAGACTGCATTTCGACGGCGGCAGCCGAATCTACGCCGCCACAATGGGATGCGCCCGCACACACCACACACCTCATACACACATATTAACTAAAACACGCACGTACACAAATCCATAACATAATCCCAAAAAATAACACCTTTCCCGTCACAGCTCATCAAACCCATATATTTCATCCACATATTTCCCGAATAGTTACAAAAAAGGAAAAAAAAAAAAAATTAAATGAAACAGATATAGCATAAAAAGGGATTTTCGTTTAAAAAAAAGGAAGAAAAAAAAATGTAAGCCAGACTGTTACCCCCCCGAACGAACCCCGCCCTTTTAAATAATTTAATGGCTTTTAAAGTTAAATTCAAACCCAATTCAAACCTACCTAATGTTAGGTAGGATTAGTAAAAAAAAATTAGAAACTATGCATTAAAAGGAAAGAAAAAATATGAGTAGTAGACACCCGTAGTTGGGTGGGTCGAAAATAGGCGGAACCGGTTAAAAATGGGGCGAATCTTGACAACGCTCGTGGAAGGGAGGAGCCTCGCTATGGGTAAGAATACCGACTGCCCCCGCTAAAGAGAGTGCCAACGAGGACGAGACCAAGAAGACGTATGATTTGTGTTTTTTTTATGAATGGTTCAGTCGAATTTTTTTGTTAAATCCGTCCCCTGGGTATCGGGTCGAAAACACCCTGACTTACCTGAGAGCTAGCTGGGATCGATATACCAGGGCGGCAAAAGGCGGATCATTAACACCATGAAGCTTTGAATTTCGTGCACGTTTTTAGGGTACTGGGAAATTGTTTATGGCGTCTATGCCCGTCTTATTGGCACTTATGCCACTTCCAGTTACTCTATATCCTAGATAATTTACAGACGATTGCAAAAAATTCGCATTTATCTAGTCGAAGGTTCAAACTGTTGACTACTACTCTTTTAAAAACTTCTTTAAGTATCTCAAAGTGGCTGTTGTGTCTTCTGAAGCAATCATTATATCATATAAATAAATAATTACTATACCATCTTTGACCATGTCGGAAAAAATTTTATTTATATATATTTGAAATGTAGGAGATGCATTCTTTTATCCCAAATGGCATTCTAGTGTATTCAAATGTCCTAAAGGCGTTGTAAAGCAGGTGTATTTGATAGAATCTTCATGCATGAATACATGATGAAACCAATTTCTTGGATCTAGCTTGGAAAATAACTTCTTGTTCGCTAACCTTTCTTATAGATCGTCTATCAGGGAATTGGATAGTTGTCTTTTATAGTTACTTTTGTTCACGATAGTCTACGATAGTCTACACATAATCTAAACTCACCAGTCTTCTTTTTAATCAGAACTATTGGTGACACGAACTCTGAGTCGCTGGGACGTATATAACCTATTTCCTGAGGTTTTCATCTATAATAATTTTACTTCTGTTTTTTCCATAAAGATAATCTCCTTGGTGGACAATTGAATGGCTTATCACTCTCCCCACCGTGATTTTCATTACAGTTTTCACTTTGGGTTCTTGCGATCTATTGGATCGCAAGTATTTGCTCTTCGAAAATACGTTCAGTTGTTCCCTTACTTTATAACTAATTTCTTCCCTAACCTTGTAAGTAGCGTTGCCCTCTTGCACAACATTGATGGCAACATTTTCTTTGTCGTTAGGGACGCTATCTACTTTGACGTCTACATATTCATTGCCTTTTTTATAGGAAAATTGTTTTAAAAGATTCGTTTTCTCTACTTCTTGCTTTAAATTTGTCATATTACTTTTATAGTTCGATTTAACTTTGTGATATCTCGCTACATTCACTTTTTCTTTTTGGTTTCAATATTTCTGCTCTGCTTTTTGGGCTCTACTGTTGGCTCTACTTTTGATTCTACTTTTGACTTTACTTTTGACTCTACATTCCCTTACTGGCTGCTCACTGTTATCATACCATTTTACATCCATCAATCTAGTCTTAATATTATTCACTGAAATCAATTGTAAATTGTATAGCTCTAAGAAATCTCTACCTAGTACCATTTACCTTGTACACTCGTTGTTCAAGACCATAGTTTCTATTTTAATAGTTTTATTTAAAGTTATAATGTTACAACATATTTTTTCCCAAAAATTATCAATTTACTGTTATTAATTCCATTAAAATCTTCATGATCTTCAGTGTTACAAATTTTAAATCCTTTTCAGGAACTGTTAACTGCTTTAAAAATGTGATCGGACTTCCCGAGTCTAGGAGGCACTCTATGTAAAATAATTTGTCAGAACAATGAGGGAAACATTTTATTAAAATATCTTACGAAATCATTTTTAGCTTCTTTGAGGTTCTTCTTATATAGCTTGCAGTCTCTGGCCAAATGGCCGTGCTCACCACAGGCATAGCAAGCTTCATCTGGACGTACAGGCTTGCGGCAATCGGCCGCGGCATGGCCCAAACTATGGCAATTGTAGCATTTCTGGCCTCTGAAGTAGTAGCGGTTTCCCCTGGTTGGCTTGCATCTGACTTGGGTCCTGTGTACTTCTTAAATTCCAACATTGAAGGGGCGCAACTTCATGTGGGTGGACGAGGTCTGTTCAGGTGCTGGAATGCCATAAGCATAGCCTCTGTTGACACAAAACATTGTAGCAAGGCTTGATTTCGGGCTGGAGTTGCCACCTTCTACTAAGGTTCCGATTGTTTCTTTGTTGTCTTTTTTGAATTCCAATGACATCTCTTTTGTGGTTTTACACTACCGCTTCAATCTGCTATTCTTCCTTCGTCAACGTTTCGTTGTGTGCGTCAGAAAGCAACGAGGAGGTCAGTAAATCCGTCCTTGTCTGACACTGCTAGCTGGAAGCTCTTGGTACAGCGCCGTTATTCTCTCAGATTTTTCTTCAATGTCTTTTTATTGCGTCATTGATTTTTATCACTTTTTTGAGTTTCGGAATCGCGCCTTGATTCTCGATTATGGGTCCAGGTCCACGCTCAAATGCAGGAATTTCATTTAGCATTGCAATTAAGCTAGCCTTACTGCCTTCTGTTGGCAAGATTTAATCGAACTTACGCAAGCCTTCAATCCAACAAGCGTATAGTTGTTAATGTCAGAGACAATCCATTTTTAATTTTTAGTCAGTAGCGTTTTAGTGGGCGTTTTAGCTTTGAGTGGGGTTCTGAACCACTTCTGAACTTATAGTCCGGGCGGTAACTTGCAACGCGTGCTTGTTTGTTTCCGCTCGATCCATAACTGATCTCGCTCTCAACTTTATTCTCTCCTTTACTCCCTCTTATTCTTCGCGCTCTCTCTCTATGAAGAAATTGTCTTTCTTAACTGCTAACTCGGTTGTGACAATTACAGTGGGCTTAATGACTGGTATTATATGTATGTACAGTGTTATCAGGGGATAGTATTGCTACAATATAATAGTTGGCGGAACAACCTAACGCAACTCTACCTATGTTTGCTATTTCGAATTCCACTGTACATAAATTTGTAATTGCTTATGCTTACGCAGGGCAGCAGCCGGTCTCTTGCCTCTTTATGTGTCAACTTCTTTGTTTCGCACCTACAGCTGCAGCATCTATGCTGTTCTCCCGCGCTCTCTCTCTCTATCTCTCTCTACATATCGCTCCGTTTTCTTGCGTTCTCTCTATCGCTTGCATTAAGGCACGGGCAATTCAGTCCCACCTGTCCCCCCTTTTATACCCGTACTCGAAGAGTAAAGGGTATATTGTATTTAATGGTATGTGTTGAGTGGATGTGGTAGCCACACACACAGGAGGCGTTTTCGACGCCATAAAATTATATATATATTCTTGATCAGCATCAATAGCAGAGTCGATATATAGTATGTCTGTCCGTCCGTCTGTCCGTCTGTCGTCCTGTCCGTCCGTCTTGTTTTCACTCAATGCTCGAAGGCTATTAGAGCTAGACCAATCAAATTTTTTTTCCAGACTGATGTGATATCTCACTCTTAGAAAAGTGTTTCAAAAAGTTCGCCCCCGCCCACTTCCGCCCCCCACAAAGGGGCGCACATCTGTAGTCCACAATTTTAAAGATAGCAGAAAACGAAAAATGCAGAATCGTAGAGAAGCCCATATCTATCAGGGCCCAAATCTGAATCGGATCAGATCATTAATATATACAATAGAGGAAAATATACGAAAAACTTCGCTCCCTCTCTTTCGCACTCTCACAAAATCGAGTCGATTTGGTTTTGTATTTCGTGTCGCCTGGATCTCAAAACTTTTAGAGCTAGAGCAACCAAACTTTTGGCCAAGACTCCTGTGATACCAAACCTGAACAAGTGTATTTAAAAATTTCGCCCCGCCCCCAAAAGACGAAAAATCCACAATTTTTGAGATAGAAAAAACCAAAAATACAGTATCATAGGAAATGATCATATCTACCAGATTCGAATTTGGTTCAAATCGGATCATTATTGTAACCCACAATGATCAAATGAATTTTCAGCAGCGGGAATACCCGCGCCGTTCGAATGTTTCCCGCCCAATTGCTGCGTAAAGTCATTTTATTGGGGTTGATTGTCGCAGCAGATTCTCTCACACACACACTCACGGTCAAACATGCTGCCCTCGTGCGGTGTACGTGTATTGTTGTGAGAACTGATGTAGATGATGTAGATGTCGATGACAGATGTAGCAAAAACTGATAAAACATTTTAAATTCCACATAAATCACTGAGTACGGGTATAGAAGTAGGGAATCGCGTTCGAAGCGACTCCGTACGTTCTTTCTCGTTAGTTTTTTGAGCTGATCTTCATACTACATAGATACCAAACACAGCATGCAGCAGCTTTCGCCTACCAATTAATTGATATATATATATTCCATCAGAAACCACTTTTACTTGTTTCAACAGTTATTAAAAGGCTTATTAGCGTTACATTTGGTGACCTTGACGTTATGTGCAATAATTAATTGATTAAGGCAATCACAAACTGCATTTAAACATAATAATTTCCGTTAGTTCGTCTGGTTTCGCTCGTCTGCTACATGGCCAGTGCCATCGACCACATATCTGCTGTACAAGCATATACACCAGCCTTTCTTACATACACGAATTGCGCTGGAGGGTCCGTTTGTTACGCGCGTTGCGCTCGTAGGTTAACTGCTGCTATGGACGCTGCCAACAACTTTTAGTGACAGGGACCAGGGGGAGAAAAACAGGGTGTCTTTTCTGAAGAAAAAGTCAACGGAGCTATGCGAGAAAGTGGAAGCGACTGACTACCGTTTGGGAAAGATGAAGGGCTGCGGGGTGTTGATCGAGGAAGCTGATTGGGCAATTTGAGGCATTGCACAGCGAGTTGGAAAATTGGACTGCACCGAAATTAATAATGGATTATTGCGACCGTTTTAAAACACTTGCCAGTGCTCTCACGGCTTCAGGCGTGAAGTCAGTAGGATCAGTGGACACATGCCTTCTCATTCTACTTTCGCAAACCCTACGGTTGGTTGTGCCGGTTCGCAGCCTCTATATACAATTGCCAGAATTTCACGGGAGGATATGCCGAGGTGGACTGACTTCTACTCTATGTTTACCACTATCATTGACAATCATCCCGACTAACCAACATGGAAAAGCTTCAGCATCTGCGTTCTTTGTCTGCGGGATTCGGCGTTCACTGTTTCTTTCGGTTTCAATCTTTCTGCTCTGCTCGCGTTGGGCTTTTGAAAGGAGTTGGCTCTCGACGTTTGGTCTTCAGGCACACATTTTGAGATTTGAGACTCGGGCTCTGGAACAAGGGTCAGTGGCTGCTTCGGGATCTATCGGACCATTCAACTCCATCCGTGCATCATCTTGCAGGTGCTTATTCGCAAAATCGATCAGTAACTGGCAAAGTGGCAAATGGGAGTCTATGGCATTTACCTTGGACACTCGTTGTTCAAGACCATAGTTTCTATTTTAATAGTTTTATTTAAAGCGGCCATGTTAAAACATATTTTTCAAAATTATCATTTATGGCCACAAAATCCATTTAAATCTTCTATACAATGATCTTCCCCGTAAATCGCTTTTAAATCCTTCTATCCTGAACTATAAACTGTCCTAAAATGGGGATCGGACACAATGCATCTCGGGCGAGGAGGCACCTGCGGTGGTAAAAATCAATTTTGTTTTAGTAACACTGAGGAAACTGTTATCAAAAATTCAATGTCGTCTATTTTTCATATCCTTTCACTTCTTCCACTACTTTGCCGTCTCCGTCCAAATGGCCGCAGCATGCCACTGAACCCTCTAAAGCTTCCTCATCTGGACTTCTTGGTGCCCAGGATTGCGGCAATGATGATGTGCGGCATGGCCAAACTTCTAGTAAAACCGTGCTGGGTTCCGGTTCTCAGCTGCATTTAATAACCTCCGTTTAGCTAATGGTTTCCCTTCGGAAGATAAAATCGTCCACATCTCGATTCCCATCACTGCTGTTATCGTCTTAAATTCACTGATCGGCATTTGCAACTGGAAGATTCCTGAAAGTCTGCCACTCGCCGATCCAGTTCAGGTGCCTCCAATGGCATCGAGCATATTGGTGCCTCTGTTTTGAAGCAAAACATTGTTGCAATTCAAGCTTCTACCTGGATTACACCAATCTGCACTAAGGTTCGGATCGTTTCTTTGTTGTCTTTACTGCCTTAATTGACATCAATCGCTAAGGGACTTCGCAATGTTCTCCGCTTCAATCTGCTATTCTTCCTAAGTCAAACTCTTCAATTGTTCGCTGTGTCCGGACATATAACGTTGGATAGCTAGCTCCGTCCTCTGAGACACAGTCTAATAAGCTGCGACTGCAACGCCGTTGGACATATGATTTTTCTTCAATGGATTTTATTGCGTCATAATGGAGCTTCACTTTTAAAGTTTACATGGAATCTCCTCTACTTCGCGTTCTATTTTACTCCTCATTGTTAATACTCGCTACCAAAAAATGCAGGATCCTCTCATTTATATTGCAATTCAGACTCAGACTTATAGCTGGTCTTTTGGCGACTTAATGTACAAGACCCCAACATTCAATTTCGAACTTATGGATTTTTCGCTGTCTTCGCTGACAATCCATTTTAATTTTTTTAGTTCCTATGGACCACTCCAGGACCGTGGGCGACGAACTTTGAGACGGGTTCTGAACCACTATCGCGGGTCTTAATCCGCGAAAATTCGATTCTCAATTATAGTTTTCGCTCGAACGCGATGACCAATCTCGCTCTCATTTTATTCTCTCCTTTACGAAGCCCTCCTTCTTCGTCTCTACCGTATGGTCTCGTATTTATGTCACGGGCTAACTGGATTGTGACAATTTCTGTTGAAACCCAGGTTTCAGCGGGGATTATATCGGGTTTCCAGTGTTATTTGGGATAAAAATTGCTTTAATATAATAGTTGGTGGAACAACCTAACGGTGACTCTACCTATGTTTGCTATTTCGAATGCCCTCTTTACATAAAATATTGTAATTGCTTATGCTTACGCAGGGCAGCAGCCGGTCTCTCGCCTCACTTATGTCAACTTCTTTTATTTCGCTACTACAGTTGCAGCATCTATGCTTTTCTCCCGCGCTCTCACTCTCTCTATCTATCTTCTCTCTACAGTAGACCGAGCGTTTCGTTTTCATGCGTTCTCTCTATCGCTTGCATTAAGGCACGGGCAATTCGGTCCGCCTGCTCCCTTTTTAGTTTTTGAGCTGATCGTCATACTACATACATACCAAACAACATACCTTCGCTTTCGCCTACCAATAAATAATATATATATATATATTCCATCGAATCCACTTTACTTATTTCAACAGTTATTAAAAGGCTTAGTAGCTTTACATATACTATAAATATGTGGAAAAATTCTGTGTGCATGCATGTATCTCCGCAATGCGTACTCCAAATTATAGTACATGCGGTTTTATACCCGTACTCGAAGAGTAAAAGGGTATATTGTATTTGTGGTAATTGCTGTCTGTCCGTCTTGTTTGTCGCCCATTGCTCGGAGGCTATAAGAGCTAGAGCAACCAAATTTTTATCCAGTCTGATGTATTCTCTCACTCCTAGAAAAGTTTAAAAATTCCGCCCGCCCACTTCCGCCCCCACAAAGGGCGCACATCTGTGTCGTCCACAATTTTTGAAGATAGCAGAAAACGAAAAATGCAGAATCATAGAGAAAAGACCATATCTATCAGGCTCAAATCTGAATGAATCGGATCATTAATATAGCCACAATAGACAAAACATTCGCAAAAACTTCGCTCTATGCCTTTCGCACTCACACAAAATCAGGTCGATTTGGTTTTTGTATTTTGTGTAGCCTGGATCTCGAGACTATAAGGCTAGAGCAACCAAACTTTTGGCCAAGACTCATAACGATACCAAACCACTGAACAAGTGTATTTTAAAATTTCGCCCCGCCCTAACCCCCACAAAAGACGAAAATCCACAATTTTGAAGATAGAAAAAACCAAAAATGCAGTATCATGAGGAAATGATCCATATCTACCAGATTCCAATTTGGTTCAGATCGGATCATTATTGTAACCCACAATGATCAAATGAATTTTCGTTCATTCAGTGTTTCCCCGCCGTTAGTGTTTCCCCTCGCCAGTTTGCTGCGTAAGTCATTTATTGGGGTTGATTGTCGCAGCAGATTCTCTCACACACACACTCACGCTCAAACATGCTGCCTCGTGCAGTGTACGTGTGTTGTTGTGAGAACAGTGTATATGATGTAGTAGATGTAGATGTCGATGACAGATGTAGCAAAAATGTAAAAATGGTAAAACATTTTTGGAATTCCACATAAATCACTGGTACGGGTATAAAAGTAGAGTCGCGTTCGAAGCGACTCCGTACGTTCTCTCTCGTTTTATTTTGAGTATTTCTCTTTGTTCTTGGTACGTGGGGCATTGTCGAAGGGAAGGCCGAATGCTCGCCAAACAATTGGCACAAGGAGATTTTTATGCATTTATTTGGAGGAGAATGGGGTGGTTGGGCACATGCGGAGCAGAGTGGGGTGTTTCCGCATTTTTATACCCGTACTCGAAAGGTAAAGGGTATATTGTATTTAATGGTAATTGCTGTCTGTCCGTCTTGTTTGTCGCCGTTGCTCGGAGGCTATAAGGCTAGAGGGACCAAATCTTTTCAAACTGATGTGATATCTCCACTCCTAGAAAAATGTTTCAAAATTTCGCCCCGCCTTCCGCCCCAAAAAGGCGCACATCTGTGGCGTCCACAGTTTAAAAAGATAACGAAAACGAAAATGCAGAATCCTCAGGGGAAGAACATATCTATCTGGTGCCCAGATAGATTTTCGTTTCTCTATCTTCAAAATTGTGGATTTTTCGTCTTTTGTGGGGGCGGAAGGGGGGGCGGGGCAGGGAAATTTTGAAATTCAGGTTTGGTATCACAGGAGTGTTGTTGCAGAAAGTTTGGTTGCTCTGGCTCTGATAGTCTCTGAGTCCAACGACACAAAATACAAAAACACTGAAACACTTTTCTAGGGTTGAGATATCACATAAGTCTGGAAAAAAATTTGGTTGCTCTATCTTTTTATAGCCTCCGCGCAATGGGCGACAAACAAGACGGACAGACAGACAAACAGAGACGGACAGACGGACGGACAGACAGGGCTATATCGACTCGGCTGTTGATGCTGATTAAGAATATATATACTTTATATTGGGGCTCATTCAACGAGAATCCAGACGACGTCACTGCGGAGCCATCGAACGCGACCCTTAACTTTGTGGACGAACTCTCCTCTTTCAAAACTGCAATGGTGCGGCAAGAACTATTTACACTCTTGAATTTGCGAGCTAGGCACAGACGACATATGCTTGGCTAAGTATTCGCCATGGAACGCTGCGTATTGCTCTCCCTTAACCTTAGGACTTCGACTAAACTTGCGCTCCAAGGTTCTCAAATCCCGCCTTTTGCCTGCAAAAAGAACTTTGCCTAGAAGACCTACATCACGCTTCATCGGCAGATGAGCAGGTATTCCCCGTAGGCAACCTACTGTAGTGCTGCTTGAAGTGCTCTAAACAATGAAACTCTTCTGTGGACATCCTTGACATTGGCTCGTAGGCATGTTCTACTTCCCAGAACGACGAACCAACTCATCCTAACTGAACAACAGGGGCAGGGGGCAGGCGCAGGCGTTGATCTTTGCGATACAACGAACGATGACGACTGGGGCAGTCGATTGCAGCCTCCCGAGAACACCCATCAAGGGTGTCTTTTGAAGCAATGGCAATCCCAGTTAAATGGTTTTGGCCGACGCAAAGCAATTCAAAAATAGATCTGCTCCGATGAGCAAATCAATTCGCTGTGGTACGAAAAAACGACGGATCAGCAAGCTGTATATTCGACGGTACGTTCCACGATTCAATGTTGAAAAGAATATGGTTAGGCTGCTGGTCTGTTATCCGCGGGCTACAACGGCCCTAGGGTTTGCTGCATACTCCGAGATGCGAGATTTTAGGACGAGATCTTTGGGACATTGATCTTTTAGGACGTTGATGTGCAATGACTGCACCATCAAGTGGCCCATGCGACACCAAGCCGAAGCCTGTTACGCGGGTCCCTGACAGATACGCAGCCCTCCTCCCGCCCAACCGACCGAGGGGCTGCCGCATGACGCGCGACACGTGTACCGAAACGGTTCGCGAACATGCAGGAAAAAGATATGTGTTAGACTAATATTCGAGGAAAATTAGGGCTAAACACAACGCTAAACATGCAAAATTACAAAAGAAGATTACTAATTACGGGCAAAGGTATGTTAGTATTAGTGATTTAAGTAAGGAAATAATTTAGTGGTGGATATTATATGGTAGAATGAAAGGAATTTTATACCGAGCATAAGATCCAAAACGGTTCATGCAAGGAATAATTCTATCTACACAGTGGAAGGTACAAAGGAATAAAATTTCTAGAGGATCTAATAGGAATCGTGAAGTTTATGCGGCTCAACAAACAGTCAGGGCTGTCGATGTCACCCCTGATCAAGTTGTGCATGAAAATCACACCAAGCATTTTTTACGATTAAGTAAGGATGGAAGGTCTATTAAGAGCGATCTACGAGTAAGACCTTCATCCCAGTTGAAGAAACCACGCAAGAGCAAAAGGTAAGAAGTTTTTTCTGGACTGATTCTATACGGTCTTGGTGTACTTTTGTACTGAGGCACCATACACGACCGTAATACTCTAAATTCGGACGAACAAGCGAAATATAGAGTCTTCGTTATATAGGGGGGTCAGTTAAATTCCTTTGACCACCTCTTTATAAACCCAAGCACTCCCCATGGCTTTTATTTACCATGGTAGAAATATGTTCAGAAAATTGTAACTTGGGGTCTAGTTTAACACAAAAGGTCATCAACCAATGTAATTCTCTCAGGGAACCACCGCAGAGGGTGTAAGGAGCCAACAAGGGGCTGGAGCGATGAAATAATGTTACTTTTTACATTTCGAGGCATTCAGGTCATGGCAGCATATTTGCACAACACCCATGACTAGAAAGTTGTGAGATCGGATGGCAAGCGAGAGTGTAATGAAATGTCCTTATACTGGACACAAGAGTTTAACGTCCGCATACCTTGAGTACTCGAGAGTTTGTTAATACTGAAGGCAGGTCATTAATAAAAAGTAAAATTTGGGGGCATAGATGGCTGCCCTGTGGTACTCCAAGTAGCCTGAACAGGTGAAGACAAGGAAGTTTTTGAATAGGACTCTTTGAGACCTAGAGAAAAGGTAGCTGAAATCCATTTCAAAAGATTGTGCGGAAACCTAAAATGTCAAGTTTTTTGTGCTAAAAAGGGAATGGTTTACGTAGTCGAATGCTTTACTGAAATCGGTGTAAATGACATGTTACCATGGAAGCCTTTTAATAATAAAGGCGTCAACTCTAGTAAATTTGTGGTTGTTGATCGTCGTCTTATAAATCCGTGCTGAGCTGGAGATATAAAGTGATTTGCAGAGATGTTGCAAGTGCGGGCTGAAAATTTTTCTCAAACATTTTAGGAATAGCGGATAACTTTGATATACCTCTGTAATTCATTGCGTCATACTTACTACCATTCTTATTGAGAGGAATAATTAACGATTCCTTCCAGATCGGAGGAAACATGAGGAGTTAAGGGATAAGGGAATAGTTTAGGCAGGGTCCACACAGAGCGTCGGCGCAGTACCTGAGTACACAGCCGGGGACTCCGTCAGGACCTGATGAGAACACCGGCTTAACTAGTCGAAGATCCTGAAGGAGTAAGCTTGCATTAAACTAGGGCTGAAAATGCCGTTCGATCTTGGTAAACTGTATGGATACGGTTGACCAGAGTAGCTTTCATTGGAATAGGTTGCTTGAAAAATTGTGCAAAAAGATCGGCAATGGCCTGATCAGTGTTTGCCGACGAATTATGAAATGATAGCGAGGATGGATGTGCGGACGTTTTACGCTTGCTGTTTACGAAGCTGTAAAACTGTTAAGGGTCCTGAGAAAAGCGCATCCTGCATCGAGCTAGGTAATTTTGTAGCATTTGTCGTTTACAATGGTGAATTTGACCGAGCTATTACATAGCGAGAGAGAGAAGAAGGAGGAACTTCTTGAAATTATTTATAAAGTCTTGATTTTATGTTTTTAGA
>CM019041.1:23423022-23709156 GCA_009664405.1 Drosophila bifasciata | reverse complement strand
GCCTTCAATGAATGCCCTAAACTTTTACGGCTAACACTGCAGCGTAACACTCTTTTTCTGTAACTGTGTATTGCCTCTGACACTTGTTAAGTTTTTAACAAAAGGCAATCGGTACTTCGGCACCAACGTTATTTTTTTGCATTAACACTGCCCCTATGCCTGTATGACTTGCGTCACAGTGTAATGAGAACGGTATAGAGAAATTTGGGCTATGTAAAATGGCGCGGAGCACATTTTGTGACTTTAAGGAATCGAAAGCAATCTGAGCATCGTCAGTCCAGACGAACTTGCGCTTAGATTTCAGAGTATCTGATATGGCTAGCCATAGAGCTATCCAGTCTAAAAAACATAAAATCAAGACTTTATAAAAAATTTGTAGAAGTTGGCTCTTCTTCTTCTCTCTCTCTATGTAATAGCTCGGTCAAATTTCACCATTGTAAACGCTAAATGCTACAAAAATTACCTAGCTCGATGCGCGATGCGCTTTTCTCAGGACCCAAAACAGTTCTACAGCTTCGTAAACAGCAAGCGTAAAACGTCCGCACATCCATCCTCGCTATCATTTCATAATTCGTCTGCAAACAAATGATCAGGCCATTGCCGATCACAATTTTTCCAAACAACCTATTCCCATGAAAGCTACTCTGGTCAGCCGTATCCATACAATTTACCTAGATCGAACGGCGTTTTAGCCCCTTGTTAAAATGAAAGCTCACTGCTTCATGATCTTCGACTAGTCAAGCCGGTGTTCTCACCAGGTCCTGACGGAATCCCCGGCTGTGTACTCAGGTACTGCGCCGACGCTCTGTGTGGCCCCTGCTTAAACTATTCACCCTATCCATTAACTACTCATGTTTCCCTCCGATCTGGAAGGAATCGTTTATTAGTCCTCTCCATAAGAATGGTAGTAATTCTGACACAATGAAAAATGTTTGAGAAAATGTTAACCCCGCATTGCAACATCTCTGCAAATCACTTATATCTCTAGCTCAGCACGGATTTATAAGGCAACGATCAACAACTACAAATTTACTAGAGTTTACCTCTTTTTATAATTAGCACAAAAAACTTGACATTTTAGGGTTTCCGCCCATTCTTTTGAAATGGATTTCCAGCTACCTTTTCTCTAGGTCTCAAAGAGTCCTATTCAAAAACTCCTTGTCTTCACCTGTTCAGGCTACTTCTGAGTACCACAGGGCAGCCATCTATGCCCCTAATTTTTTTTATTAATGACCTGCCTTCAGTATTAACAAACTCTCGAGTACTCATGTATGCGGATGACGTTAAACTCCGTGTTCAGTAAAAGGACATTTCATTTCACTCTCGCTTGCAATCCGATCTCAATAACTTTCAGTCATGGTGTTGTGCAAATATGTTACACCTGAATGCCTCGAAATGTAAAGTAATGACATTTCATGGCTCCAGCCCCTTGTTGGCTCCTTACACCCTCTGCGGTAGTTTTCTTGGGAGAATTACATGGGTTGATGATCTTTGTGTTAAACTAGACCCCAAGTTAAAATTTTCTGAACAGATTTCTACCAAGGTAAATAAAGCCATGGGTTTGCTTGGGTTTATAAAGAGGTGGTCAAAGGAATTTGCCGACCCCTATATAACGAAGAACCTCTATATTTCGCCTGTTCGTCCGACTTTTAGAGTACGCCTCTTGTGTATGGTGCCCTCAGTACAAAGTACACCAAGACCGTATAGAATCAGTCCAGAAAAACTTTTACTTTTTGCTCTGCGTGGCCTCAACTGGAATGAAGGTGTGAGACTGCCTTCTTACTCTCGTAGACTCTTAATAAACCTTTCATCCTTACTTATTCGTAGAAAAATGCTTGGTGGTAATATTTGCCTCTCCACTCGTTCTGCTGAATACCTGAATCCTCTCCAGAGTGTGTTCAAACCTCTGAATCCTCTCTCCAGAGTGTGTTTAAACCTCTGAATCCTCTCCAGAGTGTGTTTAAACCTCTGAATACTCGCCAGAGTGTGTTTAAACCTCTGAATCCTCGCCAGAGTGTGTGCAAACCTCTAAATCCTCGCCAGAGTGTGTTTTAAACCTCTGAATCTCCTCGGAGTGTGTTTAAACCTTTGAATCCTCTCCAGAGTGTGTTCAAACCTCTGAATCCTCTCAGAGTGTGTTCAAACCTCTGAATCCTCGCCAGAGTGTGTTTAAACCTTTGAATCCTCTCCAGAGTGTGTTCAAACCTCTGAATCCTCTCCAGAGTGTGTTCAAACCTCTGAATCCTCGCCAGAGTGTGTTTAAACCTCTGAATCTCCTCAGGGAGTGTGTTTAAACCTTTGAATCCTCTCAGAGTGTGTTCAAACCTCTGAATCCTCTCCAAAGTGTGTTTTAACCTCTGAATCCTCGCCAGAGTGTGTGTGCAAACCTCTGAATCTCCTCGGGTGTGTTTAAAACCTCCGCACCGAACTTCTCCTCGGAGTGTGTTTAACCCTCCGCACCAAATCTCTCTCTCGGAGTGTGTTTAAGCCTCCGCACCAAACTTCTACTCGGAGTCTGTTCAAACCTCCGCAACGATCTTCTCCTCGGAGTGTGTTTAAACCTCCGCACCGAGCTTCTCCCTCGGGTGTGTTTACACCTCCGCACCGAACTTCTCCTCGGAGTGTGTTTAAACCTCCGCACCAGGGTACCAGGGTACCCGCGACGACTACCTACCTCAGCACGCCACCAAACAGCCACGTGCGGCCGAGTAGCCAATTCTGAGGGAAGACCCCGAAGGAAGACGAGTGATCCCGATCCCACCTATAAACAGACTCTGTACTAATAAGAACAATAAAACAATCCCTTGTTATTGTAAACACGCCAGTAGCCTCTTTTTCTTGAACAAGGGAATCTTTTTCCAGCTACCACAGCCAGAAATCCTACAAATTTCTGTGAACCCGGCACGGCGAGCATACCCCGGCCGAACCGACGTCACAACTTCCTCTACTTAAATCACTAATACTAACATACCTTGCACGTAATTAGTAATATTCTTTGTAACTTTGTATGTTTAGCGTTGTGTTTATCCCTAATTTTTCCTGGAATATTAGTCTAACACCTATCTTTCCTGCATGTTCGCGATCGGTTTCGGTACACGTTTCGCGCGTCATGCGGCAGCGCCCCTCGGTCGGTTGGGCGGGAGGAGGGCTGCGTATCTGCCAAGGATCCGCGCGTAACAGGCTTCGGCTTGGTGTCGCATGGGCCCACTTGATGGTGCAAGTTTTGCACATCAACGTCCTAAAGAATAAATGAATCAAATGCCAACGTGTAAGAGCACAGGCTCTGTAAGCAAAGAAAAATGAACCAAGCTCGGCAACAACAACAAGACCATGATGAAATCTTACGAGATGATCCCATCCGTAAGCTCCGGGGCTTATTTTACGCTTGCACTACTGAGAGAGCTTTGACACCATGTCTGATAAGAGAGGCAAGTCAGAGAAAGATATGTACACTGATCCATCCCAACAGTCGAAATAATCAAAGTCTTCCCTAATAATATCTCTGTGGAATGCGAATGGCGTTCCCTTCCACAACACATTGATATAATGCCTCTTTCTGAGACGCACATCACAAACAAATACAACTTTCAAATAAGGGGTTATTCGTTCTATGGTACAGATTGTCCAGTTGAAAAAGCACACGGTGGAACAGGCGTCCTAATTAGAAAACACATCAAACACCACATTCATAAAAGATTTGCAACAAATGATCTGCAAGTAAAATGCAAGTCTAAAAAATTGCAATCGGGTAATGAAAGTCTTACCATTGCCGCTGTCTACTGCCCGCCCAGCTTTACAATCACTGAAGATCCAATGAACTGAACTATATGCCCGGAGTTCGTAGAGCACCCTTACAGGCTTACAACTAATAGAACCAACTGGCTCAAATACAAAACAAAGTTTAAGCCCCCATATGTAATAATATGCAATATATGAACTAACCTTCGAATTGTTCTGTTCTTGGGTCCTTTCCCCAAAAAAAATGGAAGACGTCGAATATAGTGATGATTCCTAAGCCAGGAAAACACAAAACGCTGCCATTATCGTACCGACCAACAAGGGACCATTGAGCGTTGTTAATAAAGCGCGAGCATGTTGGGGATCGAAAAAGAAATAACTATGACGTGATTTTGATGATAGCGGCATATATTAAAAAAAAAAAAAAAAAAAAAAATCATCTCTCTTTTTCTTTTGCGTCCAGTTTTCGCTTGCATCTCTCACTTTTCACTTCAGGAAAAATTGTAAAAATATATATTTCTGAGCTGTGTATCAGCTTTTCCATCAGTCCACACACGCTCTCGATAGACAAATCATCGATTTTAATCTGTGTATTCCGTTCATGTTCATGTTGCTGGATACACACGCCAGGAAAACTTAAACGAACAATTCCTGGCACAGTTTTTTACGAATTTGCCAGCATATTTTCAATTTAGCGGTGCTGGATACCAAGCTTTAACTAGTAAAGCAACTACCAATACCATGAACTACAAATACCATCTCGTCAAAAGTACAAAACCAAAAGGAGCACAGAGTAATTTGAGCTAAAAAATTTTAAGTAAACCTAAGAAATTGAAAGCAATAGTTTTAATAAATGTTACAGATATCTTTATTCAATTTTTGCTTTTCTTATGGTTTGATAGTTTTTTGCATTTCCAACAAAGTTGCTAAAGGTGAGATTAAATATATTATAATTACGATTAAAATTAAAACTGATTACAAGCGTACAGGAAAAATATGTATTATATTTGGAATGTGACAAGTTGACATTATAAAAAAGACTAGAATTCATTTTAACTGTTTGACGCTCTATGACAACTATGAAAATATGAATACGGTATAATTATTTTATTGACGATGTTAATGATTTTTCTTTATAGAATTGAGGCCGTTTTCGTGTAGTCGTTGCATATTTAGAATGCATATGTTCACAAGTGTCAGCTCGGCGCAGTACGTCCGCATAAGACAGATCAAGTTTTTAAGCTTGTGCAGTTCTTGTGAAACAGTATTATGATAAAACTCAATTCCATTCAGCTCTATAACACGACCACTAGCAGATTGAGATGTATTAATATTTCGGTTATATATTAACACTTGGGAACCATTCCAATTGTTATACAAATCTGAGGACCGTTTACGATCATCGCGTCCAAGGCCACGGACATCAGTATTAAAATTTTCAGAACATTTTTGGCGTATAGTTTACATTACCAAAATGGTCACCACTGGTAGAACTTCTCTTATTATCCCATAATTTTCGTTCAAAACGATCTCCAAGTGCGGATATATTTTCGATGCTTCCGACGGTTTTTTTATTCCTACACTCACAGTTAAATATGTATTCTAATGGTTCCCGCTTAATTGGGTGAAAATTCGTCCATTTTCTTCAATGGGCTTAATTTTAGTTTCACATACAGAAGATTTTACCTTGGACACATTAGGATGCGAATTAGATGCTTCTTTGTTCATTGGTGACTTGTTTTGATAACTTCTGAAATCATGTATGTGCTTTTTAGCTGTCTTGCGTTCTATTTTTGTAACACACTCTGAAATGGCTATCGAAAGATTAGATGTAACAGATGACGCTATGCTTTGAGTTTCATCAATAAATCGCTCCATTTGTTCTTCGATCATTACGGGAGATGTTACAGCCGTTTTTGATGTGACTCGATTTACAGTATGAGATTCTTCTTGTACAAATGGCAATTTTTCGCCTACTTCATTATTCTGGGCGGCTTTTTAAGTACTCCAAATATTTCTTTAAACAGTTCTCTGTACTCAGGGCGGTGACGGAAATGGGAGTCTATTGGACTTACATCGTCGTAAATACTAAATTTACAGTCCTTTCCATCACTAATTGAGCATAGAAAGTAACCCGGGCGATCATCGGTTTGCGTGTACTTATTGCTTGTGTCATCCGAATAACCCGATGACGAACTTTCGAGCTCTGAGAACTCAGTTGGAGTCCGTCCAAGGCTATTATTCGACACCACAACAGTTTTTTGATTTATCAATAACGATTCCATCCTTTTTGTTCGCATGCGTTCCTACAGATTTCAGGTTCAAAAATGTTTGAACTAAGTTTGTTTGCTTGTTCATTGTCTTTGCTGGTACCCCAAATGTTCATGGCGGCAATGGAAGTTCTCTGGACCTCCACTAAAGCCTCATATTTCTGGACCAAGTCACGATAAGGATTTGAGTTATCGATGGCTTTGGGATTAAGTGAGTCCCGAAAACGTTCCTTAAAGTAGACATAAAACAAATTAATTTACAAACATTAAAAAGATTTTACAGTTTTTATACCCATGATCGAAGAGCAAAAGGGTATATTGTATTTGTGGTTAAAGTGGATGTGTGTAGCGGAGAGAAGGACCCTCTTCTTTTCGACTCCATAAAGTATTTATATTATTGATTAGCACCAATAGCCGAATCGACATAGCCATATCGGTCTGTCAGTCTTGTTGAGCGCCTAGCGTTCGGAGAACGCTTCGTGGAGAACGTGGACCAGGTCGGAGAGCTATGGCAACCAAATATTTTTCCTGACTGACGTGATATCTCACTGTCACAAGTGAATTTCAAAATTTGGCCCCTTTCCACAACCACAAATGGCGATAATTTGTGGCGTCTACAATTTTGAAGATAACAGAAAACGAAATTGCAAAATCATAGAGAAAGCCCATATCTATCAGCGGTCCGTATCTGGATCGGATCGGATCATTAATATAGCCACAATGAAGAAAACCAATTAGAGAGGCATCGTTCCCTCTGGCTTTCTCTCATACACCAACAGGACTGCTTTGACCATTCGTCCAGATGAGCGCCTGGATCTCAGAGACTATAAGAGCTGGAACAACCAAATTTCGTTTCCAGATTCATGGTATATTACATTATAACATATATAAGTGCATATAAATTTCGCCCTACCACCTATCGCTCCCTTGCCTGACTCCATTGGCTGACTGCCGGCGGTAACTCAACTGAGATAGTACATAGTTCTTTTATCATACTTTTCGGCGATTTGCTCCACGAATTTCGAGCAAAATCATTCTATTTTCTTACCTCTGTTAAGGAAATTCTGTAGCGTAATCTCGTTTATTATACCCCATTAGAAAATACTAAAGAAGAAAATGTCAAATTAATTGTACTTTCGCCCTCGCACTAGAAGAGCTTGAATAAATTGCTGGAGTTACTCTTGTATTGAACATCAATTTCTGCAGAAGCCCAGTTGGAAAACCACACGGTGGAACAGGCGTCCTAATTAGAAAACATATCAAGCACCACATTCCTAAAAGATTTGCAACAAATGATCTTCAAGTAAAATGCAAGTCTATAAAATTGCAATGTCTACTGCCCGCCCAGCTTTACAATCACTGAAGATCCAATGAACTGAACTATATGCCCGGAATTCGTAGAGCACCCTTACAGGCTTACAACTAATAGAACCAACTGGCTCAAATACAAAACAAAAGTTTAAGCCCCCATATGTAATAATATGCAATATGAACTAACCTTCGAATTGTTCTGTTCTTGGGTCCTTTCCCCAAAAATGGAAGACGTCGAATATAGTGATGATTCCTAAGCCAGGAAAACACAAAACGCTGCCATTATCGTACCGACCAATAAAGGGACCATTGAGCGTTTTTAATAAAAGCGCGAGCATGTTGGGGATCGAAAAAGAAATAACTATGACGTGATTTTGATGATAGCGGCATATATTAAAAAAAAAAGATACTTTTCATCTCGCTTTTTTCTTTTGCGTCCAGTTTTCGCTTGCATCTCTCACTTTTCACTTCAGGTAAAATTGTAAAAAATATATATTTCTGAGCTGTGTATCAGCTTTTCCATCAGTCCACACACGCTCTCGATAGACAACCATCGATTTTTAATCTGTGTATTCCGTTCATGTTCATGTTGCTGGATAAACACGCCAGGAAAAAAACTTAAACGAACAATTCCTGGCACAGTTTTTTTTACGAATTTGCCAGCAAATTTTCAATTTAGCGGTGCTGGATACCAAGCTTTAACTAGTAAAGCAACTACCAATACCATGAACTACAAATACCATCTCGTCAAAAAGTACAAAACCAAAGGAGCACAGAGTAATTTGAGCTAAAAAAATTTTTAAGTAAACCTAAGAAATTGAAAGCAATAGTTTTAATAAATGTTACAGATATCTTTATTCAATTTTTGCTTTTCTTATGGTTTGATAGTTTTTGCATTTCCAACAAAGTTGCTAAAGGTGAGATTAAATATATTATAATTACGATTAAAATTAAAACTGATTACAAGCGTACAGGAAAAATATGTATTATATTTGGAATGTGACAAGTTGACATTATAAAAAAGACTAGAATTCATTTTAACTGTTTGACGCTCTATGACAACTATGAAAATATGAATACGGTATAATTATTTTATTGACGATGTTAATGATTTTTCTTTATAGAATTGAGGCCGTTTTCGTGTAGTCGTTGCATATTTAGAATGCATATGTTCACAAGTGTCAGCTCGGCGCAGTACGTCCGCATAAGACAGATCAAGTTTTTTAAGCTTGTGCAGTTCTTGTGAAACAGTATTATGATAAAACTCAATTCCATTCAGCTCTATAACACGACCACTAGCAGATTGAGATGTATTAATATTTCGGTTATATATTAACACTTGGGAACCATTCCAATTGTTATACAAATCTGAGGACCGTTTACGATCATCGCGTTCAAGGCCACGGACATCAGTATTACAATTTTCAGAACATTTTGGCGTATAGTTTATGTTTGAGGGGCCAAGCTTTTTTGGCACCTGTTTATTTCCAAAATCAATTAAAACAATTTGGTTCAAACGTTATAAAATGCTTATTTATTCAGGCGGCTAGCGAAAGCCAATTGCTCGCTCTTTGCCAGGCCGGATAAAGTACAAACGGGCTCGGTATGCAACCTATGCGGAGAAAGATTAGCATAGAACTCACTTAGGCAACGACGGTCGATCAACGCTAGGCCGAAGCGGCAGGTGCAGAGCGCCCTTTAACAGAGAGAGCGCAGCAGCACTGCCGAACGCTGGAGACGACATAATTTTAGGGTTTTACATGCTCTTATACAAATACATAACTTTTACATTAACCATGACGCTTAACTAGACGCTGGCCCGAACATACTCCCCGTTGAAAGCTCGCCTTTCAACTGACTTCTCAAGGGGCAGCAAGCACAGCCGAGTAACAGCCCTCCTGATGGCTCCTGAGGCCGTCCTTCAAGTCAGCCACGCGGCACACACCATCCTTGCCCCTTTTGACGTCGACCACTCTAGCCAGTGGCCAACGCATTGGTTCGAAGATTCTCGTCCTTCACCAGGACGACATCGTTCACGCAGAGGTTTTGCGTAGCCGTACGCCACTTCGAGCGCTCCTGCAAAAGTTCAGATACTCTTCGCGCCAGCGCCGCCAGAATGTCTGCTGAAGTTGAGTGACCCGCTGCCAACCATCCAGACGATTGTAGTTGAGCTTTGTTAGATCAGGCTCGAGAATTGCTTCGTGCGGGCCCCCCAAAAGCAGATGAGCAGGCGTCAACACATCCAAGTCGTCAGGATTTTCTGAAAGCGAGAGCAAAGGGCGAGAATTAACAATTGCCGTGATCTGGCAGATCAAGGTACGCAGCTCGTCGAAGCTAAGGACGGATGGCCCAACTGAGCGGTACAAATGATGCTTGGCGGTCTTCACGGCCGCTTCCCCACAATCCGCCAAAGTGCGGAGAGCGCGGCGGGATGAAATGCCAGTCGATTCCGTCAGCCGAACAGGATTCATGGACCTCCTTCATGTGCGAGTCGCTTAGGAAGAGCCTCTTTAGCTCCAGAAAGCTCGTTCTTGGCTCCAACGAAGTTTGTCGCATTATCTGACCAAATTTGACTTGGCCTTCCTCGAATGGACGTGAACCGTTTTAATGCGCCTAGGAACGATGCGGTGGTAAGATCCTTTACAAGCTCCATGTGAATGGCCTTAGACGTGAAGCATATAAACACGCTTATGTAGCATTTGATTGAGGCCTACTGCGGATTTCTGACCGGTAGAAAAACGGTCCACAATAGTCCACTCCAGTTACTTCGAAGGCCCGGGATCCTTCCAGACGCTCCTTTGGCAAGTCTCCCATAATGTGTTCAACGATGCGTGGCCTCGTCCTGAAGCATCTCACACACTTGTTAACCACCTTTGAAACGGCCTTGATTCCTCCAATAGGCCAATATTCCAATCGAATTTTTTACAAACAAGGCGCGAGGTCCGGCGTGGAGGCTCCGTTGATGATAATAGTTTATCACTGCTGCCGTCACGGGATGATCCTTAATTGTCCTATAAGCGGGTGCCGAGCACTAAATGGGAGCGATGAGTTGCCGAGCCGACCTCCAACTCGAAGCAAACCAGCCGGATCGATGAACGGAGAAAGCGAACTGATGGAGCTAGACTTCCTGACTTGCCCATTGCGCCTAATCTCCTTTATGTCCGACCACAAACTTGCCAGCTGAATATGCCGAACTAGAAGATGCGTTCCTTGCTGAATGTCAGAAACCGTGAGTCCAGGATGCCTAAGACGATGAATGAATTTATGCATGTAGGCAAATGTGCGCTGCATGCCAAAGAATGAATTTGCAAATTTGCATCCGGGAGTGAGATCAGCATGTGGAGAAACGATCAGCAATACACGCTTGCGAAGCTCAATGGTCGGAGTTTCAGAAACGGGGAGATGCAGGCCACTCATCCTTAGATCCCAACAAAAACGACGGGCCGTGAAACCACAGCTCTGACTGGATGAGGTGACTGGGAAGCGAGCCTCGAGAGGATATCAGCGGGATTCAACGATGTGGGAACATAGTGCCATGCCATGCCTTGCGTCAACTCCTGAATTGTTGCCACTCGATTTGCCACGAAAACCTGAAAAATATATTGGCTGGCTCATCCCGTATCCAAGATAGCGCCGTCGACGAATCCGACCAGCAATGAAACTGGCCTGGGAAGATTCCAGTCTCCCCTTAGGTTGTGCATAACCTTTGCAAGCAAATGGGCTCCACTCAATTCAAGCTTTGAATTGACAATGATTTTAGGGGCGCCACTCGTGACTTTGAGCACAAAACATTGCTCGACGACTTCCCTTGCCTGGACACGACATATACGCACGCACCATATGCCTCCATACTGGCATCACAAAAATCCATGGATCTCCAAAACTGCACTGGAAGGATGGACAAGGCGAGGAAATGAGATTCGAGAGATGCTTGCCAAGCTGTTTCTTAGGTCCATCCAAGTTGAATGCAGCGCTGCCGGTAGACTCTCATCCCAGTCCAAGTTTTCTCCAAAGCTGCTGAAGGAAAATCTTACACCTGACAAAATAACAGGATTAATCAGTCCAAGAGGGTCGTAGAAACGCGCAATCGTTGACAAAACCGAACGCTTGAGGGCCTTTTAATTTGTGTCCAGCGCAGACAAGGCAAACAGCAGCTGATCTGACGCAGGGTCCCAAGCTAAACCTAGAGTTTTTTATGATGTCGCTTCCATCATGAAACCGCAGAAACTTCCCACGCCGCCTTCCGGAATTCCATCAAGCACCTCCCTGGCTACTCGAGCACCATTTTCTAAGCTTGAAGTTTCCGCACGAAAGTAGACTTGAAGTTTGGCGCATCTTTTCCTTGACCTCTGCGACCGAGATGCCGCCAGAGATGAGATCATCGACATAAAACTCCTGCTTCAGAGCAGCTGAGCCAAGAGGGTAGGGCTCACCTTCGTCGATGGCCAGCTGGTGCATTGAGCGGACAGCTAAAAACGATGCAGCCCCTCGTACCGTATGTGACGGTGTCTAAATGTGTAGACCTGAACATCGGACTGGATGGAATCTCGCCAAAGGATACACTGGAGATAATTGTCAGGTGGAGATACCCTTCCGCAGCGGTACATTTTACAAATGTCACCCGTGAGAGCGACGGGATATGTGCGGAACCGGATCAGAATGGTAAACAATGCCGGCTGAATAACAGGACCTGTCATCATCACATCATTTAAGGAGAATCCAGTTGATGTAGCTGCAGAGCCATCGAAAACGACACGGAGTTTTGTCGTGGTGCTGTCCTCCTTTAAAACGCAGTGATGAGGCAGAAAAATACTTGCAGCGGTTACGTGAGTCAGGATGGACTTCGGACATATGCTGCAAGTCAATGTACTCAATAAAAAAGCCGAGTACCGCTCCTTGAGCGTGGGATTACGATCCAGTTTTCGTTCCAAACTGAGGAATCGCCGGTACGCCTGAGTATAAGATTCTCCTTTTCGATCAGCATCATGCTTTAAAGGCAACCTAACGGAGTACTCCCCGATGGCAAACGTGAAAGGTGGCTTACGAAATGCGCCTCACAATCTACTTCTTCCTTTGTACTTAAGGCAGCCTCCACACAATCCTCGACTTCCCAAAACATACGAAGAGTTTGATCCAACCTTGCATTCATTCTAGCCTCCGAATCCGAAGAAATTTGAATTTTCAAAAGCGACGAACTTGATACCCTCTGCCCACCACCAGATACGATCCACCCAAGCCGGGTCTTCTGCAGAAGCGGCAATCCGTCTATGAGCTTGATTTGCCCTACGCAGAGAAGGTCATAAAATATGCTCGCGCCAATGAGGAGATCTACTCGCTGAGGATTAAAGAACGCAGGATCGGCAAGCTGAATATTGGAGGGAATGTTCCAATCGGCTACATTAACTGCCAGACTTGGTTGGCTATCTGTGATTGTGGGGGCGATGAGAGCAGTGAGCGTGGTCGAATAGTCCGAAGTGCGGGACTGCATGCAAATGCTCACGGTGGATCCCTCAGTGGACACGCCAGTATCGCCAAGACCAGAGACAAGGGCAGACGTTTGAGTTCTCCTAAGCTGAAGCTGCTGGGCGAACCTAGAGGTCACGAGATGAAGCTGGGATCCTGAATCCAGAATGGCGCGACACGGAACCAAAACGCCCGATCGATTCTTCACCAGAACGACAGCCGTAGCCAGCAGCACAACATCGGAGTGGAGACCTTGGGCAGCAAGAGAGGTAGACGCATGAGACGGCATACTGCCAGCAGAATCCTGAACCGGCGAAATAGGTGCTGGTTGTACTGCACCTTCTAGAGGAGAAACAGCTGGGGAGCTTTGCGCTATGGATGAATCGAAATGCAATAAGGTATGATGCCTTTTTCCGCAAACTCTACACTGGCCACCGGTACATGCACGAGTCCGATGACCCGACTTTAAACAATTGAAACAAAGTGAAAGCTTCTTCACTTCCTTATGACGAAGAAAGGGAGATAAATTTGTGAAAATGCTGCACGAGTATATTCCGTGGCCCAATGAATGGCAGAAAGGGCATCCAGATGGGTTGGCGGAAAGAGTTAGAGGCAACAAAAGTTTTTTTTTTTTTGGATGTGTATTCTGGTTTTTTCCCACCTGAGCGCTACCAGCGTGTGTCGCTACAGCGTATTGCACGTTCTCCATCTTCTGGCATCTCTTCTCCAGGAAATCATAGAACTCCCCAGCTGTGGGTATCCTGTCCGATGACGCACTCTCCTCCCATTTGGCTTGTGTCTTGGCATCTAGCTTTTGTAGCAGCATGTGAATTATCATGCATCCAGATATCTCCTCAGCACTTCCCAAAGTCTGCAGGGCACGCGTATGCAAGTTGACTGCGTCTGAGAACTCCCGAAGCCTTTTAGCAGAAGGCGAATCTACCTTCTTGAGCCCAAGAATCTCCTTGATGTGTGCCTGGAAAACAAGTCGTTTGTTATTAAAGCGTTTGCTAAGTATATCCAGAGCCACACGATAATTGGCACTGAGAGCTCCAAAGATCGAACCGAATCCAGGGCCGCCTCCGAGAGACATGAGCGAAGATGTTGGAACTTCTCGATTTCACTGAGGTCCGGATCTCCTTCGATGACCGAATTGAACACTGCAATAAAAATCCGCATATTCCACATAGCCGCCGGAGAAGCTAGGAAGCTTAAGCTCAGGAAGCCGCTGCTTGTGAGCCATGATGATGGTATGACCTCCAGAGTTGTTTGGCAGGCTAGTGGAATGAGCGGCTACGCGTAGGTGTCCTAATTCGAGAGCCGAAAGCAGCTCAGCCTTCAAAGAAATGAACAGGGCATCGAATGTTTCACGAAGCTCACTTCCAATCTCGTTTTCATCCAGCGATTCCAGTTCATTATGGGACTTGTTGAACTCCTCACGCATTTCCGCCAACATATCGAGGCGCACATCTATTTCGGACGCACTTAGTTTGTCAATTTTATTTCCCGAGAATGACTCGCCAAGACGGTGCAGGCGATCATGCAGGGATTGAACTTTACGTTTGTAAAGCCTCAGCCTTTTTCACCCATCGCAATATTTTCACCCGCGACTGTATTCGGCTCGTTGTCCATGCTAAGCGGTGTAATGCAAACGAAACAACGGAAAATGTAAAACCGCTTAAGCAACGGCGAACAGAGCGGGAGCGGGAATGGAAGAACGAAAAGTCAAGAACCGCGGCTGCAGCGGCGCAGGGCAAAAGAGATTCGGCGATTAAGCAACGGAATATTTTACAAACGGAATGTCTCACTGAGCTTGCACTTTAACTGTTTTTCTTTGGCACAAAATGTAATTGCTTGCCGTTACACTGCACGGCAAAGAATATATTGTTCGATTTTTTTTAATGATTTTAACAAAACACGATTCAGATTGCAGTTAAATCACGTCGGGTCACCAATGTTTGAGGGGCCTAAATTCTTTTTGGCACCTGTTTATTTCCAAAATCAATTAAAACAATTTGGTTCAAACGTTATAAAATGCTTATTTATTCAGGCGGCTAGCGAAAGCCAATTGCTCGCTCTTTGCCAGGCCGGATAAAGTACAAACGGGCTCGGTATGCAACCTATGCGGAGAAAGATTAGCATAGAACTCACTTAGGCAACGACGGTCGATCAACGCTAGATTCCAAGCGGCAGGTGCAGAGCGCCCTTTAACAGAGAGAGCGCAGCAGCACTGCCGAACGCTGGAGACGACATAATTTTAGGGTTTTACATGCTCTTATACAAATACATAACTTTACATTAACTTGACGCTTAACTAGACGCTGGCCCGAACAGTTTACATTACCAAAATGGTCACCACTGGTAGAACTTCTCTTATTATCCCATAATTTTCGTTCAAAACGATCTCCAAGTGCGGATATATTTCGATGCTTCCGACGGTTTTTTTTTTTTTATTCCTACACCCACAGTTAAATATTCTAATGGTTCCCGCTTAATTGGAGTGAAAATTCGTCCATTTTCTTCAATGGGCTTAATTTTAGTTTCACATACAGAAGATTTTACCTTGGACACATTATGATGCGAATTAGATGCTTCTTTGTTCATTGGTGACTTGTTTTGATAACTTCTGAAATCATTTATGTGCTTTTTTAGCTGTCTTGCGTTCTATTTTTGTAACACACTCTGAAATGGCTATCGAAAGATTAGATGTAACAAATGACGCTATGCTTTGAGTTTCATCAATAAATCGCTCCATTTGTTCTTCGATCATTACGGGAGATGTTACAGCCGTTTTTGATGTGACTCGATTTACAGTATGAGATTCTTCTTGTACAAATGGCAATTTTTCGCCTACTTCATTATTCTGGGCGGCTTTTTTAAGTACTCCAAATATTTCTTAAACAGTTCTCTGTACTCAGGGCGGTGACGGAAATGGGAGTCTATTGGACTTACATCGTCGTAAATACTAAATTTACAGTCCTTTCCATCACTAATTGAGCATAGAAAGTAACCCGGGCGATCATCGGTTTGCGTGTACTTATTGCTTGTGTCATCCGAATAACCCGATGACGAACTTTCGAGCTCTGAGAACTCAGTTGGAGTCCGTCCAAGGCTATTATTCGACACCACAACAACAGTTTTTTTGATTTATCAATAACGATTCCATCCTTTTTGTTCGCATGCGTTCCTACAGATTTCAGGTTCAAAATGTTTGAACTAAGTTTGTTTGCTTGTTCATTGTCTTTGCTGGTACCCCAAATGTTCATGGCGGCAATGGAAGTTCTCTGGACCTCCACTAAAGCCTCATATTTCTGGACCAAGTCACGATAAGGATTTGAGTTATCGATGGCTTTGGGATTAAGTGAGTCCCGAAAACGTTCCTTAAAGTAGACATAAAAAATTAATTTACAAACATTAAAAAGATTTTTACAGTTTTTATACCCATGATCGAAGAGCAAAAGGGTATATTGTATTTGTGGTTAAAGTGGATGTGTGTAGCGGAGAGAAGGACCCTCTTCTTTTCGACTCCATAAAGTATTTATATTATTGATAAGCACCAATAGCCGAATCGACATAGCCATATCGGTCTGTCAGTCTTGTTGAGCGCCTAGCGTTCGGAGAACGCTTCGTGGAGAACGTGGACCAGGTCGGAGAGCTATGGCAACCAAATATTTTTTCCTGACTGACGTGATATCTCACTGTCACAAGTGAATTTCAAAATTTGGCCCCTTTCCACAACCACAAATGGCGATAATTTGTGGCGTCTACAATTTTGAAGATAACAGAAAACGAAATTGCAAAATCATAGAGAAAGCCCATATCTATCAGCGGTCCGTATCTGGATCGGATCGGATCATTAATATAGCCACAATGAAGAAAACCAATTAGAGAGGCATCGTTCCCTCTGGCTTTCTCTCATACACCAACAGGACTGCTTTGACCATTCGTCCAGATGAGCGCCTGGATCTCAGAAACTATAAGAGCTGGAACAACCAAATTTCGTTTCCAGATTCATGGTATATTACATTATAACATATATAAGTGCATATAAATTTCGCCCTACCACCTATCGCTCCCTTGCCTGACTCCATTGGCTGACTGCCGGCGGTAACTCAACTGAGATAGTACATAGTTCTTTTATCATACTTTCGGCGATTTGCTCCACGAATTTCGAGCAAAGTAAATCATTCTATTTTCTTACCTCTGTTAAGGAAAATTCTGTAGCGTAATCTCGTTTATTATACCCCATTAGAAAATACTAAAGAAGAAAATGTCAAATTAATTGTACTTTCGCCCTCGCACTAGAAGAGCTTGAATAAATTGCTGGAGTTACTCTTGTATTGAACATCAATTTCTGCAGAAGCCCAGTTGGAAAACCACACGGTGGAACAGGCGTCCTAATTAGAAAACATATCAAGCACCACATTCCTAAAAGATTTGCAACAAATGATCTTCAAGTAAAATGCAAGTCTATAAAATTGCAATGTCTACTGCCCGCCCAGCTTTACAATCACTGAAGATCCAATGAACTGAACTATATGCCCGGAGTTCGTAGAGCACCCTTACAGGCTTACAACTAATAGAACCAACTGGCTCAAATACAAAACAAAGTTTAAGCCCCCATATGTAATAATATGCAATATGAACTAACCTTCGAATTGTTCTGTTCTTGGGTCCTTTCCCCAAAAATGGAAGACGTCGAATATAGTGATGATTCCTAAGCCAGGAAAACACAAAACGCTGCCATTATCGTACCGACCAATAAGGGACCATTGAGCGTTTTTAATAAAGCGCGAGCATGTTGGGGATCGAAAAAGAAATAACTATGACGTGATTTTGATGATAGCGGCATATATTAAAAAAAAAATAATTTTCATCTCGCTTTTTCTTTTGCGTCCAGTTTTCGCTTGCATCTCTCACTTTTCACTTCAGGTAAAATTTGTAAAAATATATATTTCTGAGCTGTGTATCAGCTTTTCCATCAGTCCACACACGCTCTCGATAGACAACCATCGATTTTTTAATCTGTGTATTCCGTTCATGTTCATGTTGCTGGATAAACACGCCAGGAAAACTTAAACGAACAATTCCTGGCACAGTTTTTTTACGAATTTGCCAGCAAATTTTCAATTTAGCGGTGCTGGATACCAAGCTTTAACTAGTAAAGCAACTACCAATACCATGAACTACAAATACCATCTCGTCAAAAGTACAAAACCAAAGGAGCACAGAGTAATTTGAGCTAAAAAAAAATTTTAAGTAAACCTAAGAAATTGAAAGCAATAGTTTTAATAAATGTTACAGATATCTTTATTCAATTTTTGCTTTTCTTATGGTTTGATAGTTTTTGCATTTCCAACAAAGTTGCTAAAGGTGAGATTAAATATATTATAATTACGATTAAAATTAAAACTGATTACAAGCGTACAGGAAAAATATGTATTATATTTGGAATGTGACAAGTTGACATTATAAAAAAAGACTAGAATTCATTTTAACTGTTTGACGCTCTATGACAACTATGAAAATATGAATACGGTATAATTATTTTATTGACGATGTTAATGATTTTTCTTTATAGAAT
Organism: Drosophila bifasciata; assembly: GCA_009664405.1. Taxonomy (NCBI): domain Eukaryota; kingdom Metazoa; phylum Arthropoda; class Insecta; order Diptera; family Drosophilidae; genus Drosophila; species Drosophila bifasciata. The sequence continues at coordinate 23,690,790 of CM019041.1, read as the reverse complement.
TGAGGCCGTTTTCGTGTAGTCGTTGCATATTTAGAATGCATATGTTCACAAGTGTCAGCTCGGCGCAGTACGTCCGCATAAGACAGATCAAGTTTTTAAGCTTGTGCAGTTCTTGTGAAACAGTATTATGATAAAACTCAATTCCATTCAGCTCTATAACACGACCACTAGCAGATTGAGATGTATTAAACCATTCCATTTCAAATCTGAGGACCGTTTACGATCATCGCGTCCAAGGGACATCAGTATTAAAATTTTAATTTTTGGCGTATAGTTTACGGAACTTCTCTTATTATCCCATAATTTTCGTTCAAAACGTTTCGGATATATTTCATTCCTACAGAAGTTAAATATTCTAATGGTTCCCGCTTAATTGGGTGAAAATTTTTTCTTCAATGGGCCACATACAGAAGATTTTACCTTGGACACATTAGGATGCGAATTAGATGCTTTTTTGTTCATTGGTGACTTGTTTTGATAACTTCTGAAATCATTTATGTGCTTTTTAGCTGTCTTGCGTTCTATTTTTGTAACACACTCTGAAATGGCTATCGAAAGATTAGATGTAACAGATGACGCTATGCTTTGAGTTTCATCAATAAATCGCTCCATTTGTTCTTCGATCATTACGGGAGATGTTACAGCCGTTTTTGATGTGACTCGATTTACAGTATGAGATTCTTCTTGTACAAATGGCAATTTTTCGCCTACTTCATTATTCTGGGCGGCTTTTTTAAGTACTCCAAATATTTCTTTAAACAGTTCTCTGTACTCAGGGCGGTGACGGAAATGGGAGTCTATTGGACTTACATCGTCGTAAATACTAAATTTACAGTCCTTTCCATCACTAATTGAGCATAGAAAGTAACCCGGGCGATCATCGGTTTGCGTGTACTTATTGCTTGTGTCATCCGAATAACCCGATGACGAACTTTCGAGCTCTGAGAACTCAGTTGGAGTCCGTCCAAGGCTATTATTCGACACCACAACAGTTTTTTTTGATTTATCAATAACGATTCCATCCTTTTTGTTCGCATGCGTTCCTACAGATTTCAGGTTCAAAATGTTTGAACTAAGTTTGTTTGCTTGTTCATTGTCTTCCTTTGCTGGTACCCCAAATGTTCATGGCGGCAATGGAAGTTCTCTGGACCTCCACTAAAGCCTCATATTTCTGGACCAAGTCACGATAAGGATTTGAGTTATCGATGGCTTTGGGGATTAAGTGAGTCCCGAAAACGTTCCTTAAAGTAGACATAAAAAAATTAATTTACAAACATTAAAAAGATTTTTACAGTTTTTATACCCATGATCGAAGAGCAAAAGGGTATATTGTATTTGTGGTTAAAGTGGATGTGTGTAGCGGAGAGAAGGACCCTCTTCTTTTCGACTCCATAAAGTATTTATATTATTGATTAGCACCAATAGCCGAATCGACATAGCCATATCGGTCTGTCAGTCTTGTTGAGCGCCTAGCGTTCGGAGAACGCTTCGTGGAGAACGTGGACCAGGTCGGAGAGCTATGGCAACCAAATATTTTTTCCTGACTGACGTGATATCTCACTGTCACAAGTGAATTTCAAAATTTGGCCCCTTTCCACAACCACAAATGGCGATAATTTGTGGCGTCTACAATTTTGAAGATAACAGAAAACGAAATTGCAAAATCATAGAGAAAGCCCATATCTATCAGCGGTCCGTATCTGGATCGGATCGGATCATTAATATAGCCACAATGAAGAAAACCAATTAGAGAGGCATCGTTCCCTCTGGCTTTCTCTCATACACCAACAGGACTGCTTTGACCATTCGTCCAGATGAGCGCCTGGATCTCAGAGACTATAAGAGCTGGAACAACCAAATTTCGTTTCCAGATTCATGGTATATTACATTATAACATATATAAGTGCATATAAATTTCGCCCTACCACCTATCGCTCCCTTGCCTGACTCCATTGGCTGACTGCCGGCGGTAACTCAACTGAGATAGTACATAGTTCTTTTATCATACTTTCGGCGATTTGCTCCACGAATTTCGAGCAAAAGTAAATCATTCTATTTTCTTACCTCTGTTAAGGAAATTCTGTAGCGTAATCTCGTTTATTATACCCCATTAGAAAATACTAAAAGAAGAAAATGTCAAATTAATTGTACTTTCGCCCTCGCACTAGAAGAGCTTGAATAAATTGCTGGAGTTACTCTTGTATTGAACATCAATTTCTGCAGAAGCCCAGTTGGAAAACCACACGGTGGAACAGGCGTCCTAATTAGAAAACATATCAAGCACCACATTCCTAAAAAGATTTGCAACAAATGATCTTCAAGTAAAATGCAAGTCTATAAAATTGCAATGTCTACTGCCCGCCCAGCTTTACAATCACTGAAGATCCAATGAACTGAACTATATGCCCGGAATTCGTAGAGCACCCTTACAGGCTTACAACTAATAGAACCAACTGGCTCAAATACAAAACAAAGTTTAAGCCCCCATATGTAATAATATGCAATATGAACTAACCTTCGAATTGTTCTGTTCTTGGGTCCTTTCCCCAAAAATGGAAGACGTCGAATATAGTGATGATTCCTAAGCCAGGAAAACACAAAACGCTGCCATTATCGTACCGACCAATAAGGGACCATTGAGCGTTTTTAATAAAGCGCGAGCATGTTGGGGATCGAAAAAAAGAAATAACTATGACGTGATTTTGATGATAGCGGCATATATTAAAAAAAAAGATAATTTTCATCTCGCTTTTTTCTTTTGCGTCCAGTTTTCGCTTGCATCTCTCACTTTTCACTTCAGGTAAAATTGTAAAAATATATATTTCTGAGCTGTGTATCAGCTTTTCCATCAGTCCACACACGCTCTCGATAGACAACCATCGATTTTAATCTGTGTATTCCGTTCATGTTCATGTTGCTGGATAAACACGCCAGGAAAACTTAAACGAACAATTCCTGGCACAGTTTTTTTACGAATTTGCCAGCAAATTTTCAATTTAGCGGTGCTGGATACCAAGCTTTAACTAGTAAAGCAACTACCAATACCATGAACTACAAATACCATCTCGTCAAAAGTACAAAACCAAAGGAGCACAGAGTAATTTGAGCTAAAAAAATTTTAAGTAAACCTAAGAAATTGAAAGCAATAGTTTTAATAAATGTTACAGATATCTTTATTCAATTTTTGCTTTTCTTATGGTTTGATAGTTTTTGCATTTCCAACAAAGTTGCTAAAGGTGAGATTAAATATATTATAATTACGATTAAAATTAAAACTGATTACAAGCGTACAGGAAAAAAAATATGTATTATATTTGGAATGTGACAAGTTGACATTATAAAAAAGACTAGAATTCATTTTAACTGTTTGACGCTCTATGACAACTATGAAAATATGAATACGGTATAATTATTTTATTGACGATGTTAATGATTTTTCTTTATAGAATTGAGGCCGTTTTCGTGTAGTCGTTGCATATTTAGAATGCATATGTTCACAAGTGTCAGCTCGGCGCAGTACGTCCGCATAAGACAGATCAAGTTTTTTAAGCTTGTGCAGTTCTTGTGAAACAGTATTATGATAAAACTCAATTCCATTCAGCTCTATAACACGACCACTAGCAGATTGAGATGTATTAATATTTCGGTTATATATTAACACTTGGGAACCATTCCAATTGTTATACAAATCTGAGGACCGTTTACGATCATCGCGTTCAAGGCCACGGACATCAGTATTAAAATTTTTCAGAACATTTTTGGCGTATAGTTTACATTACCAAAATGGTCACCACTGGTAGAACTTCTCTTATTATCCCATAATTTTCGTTCAAAACGATCTCCAAGTGCGGATATATTTCGATGCTTCCGACGGTTTTTTTTTATTCCTACACCCACAGTTAAATATTCTAATGGTTCCTGCTTAATTGGGTGAAAATTCGTCCATTTTCTTCAATGGGCTTAATTTTAGTTTCACATACAGAAGATTTTACCTTGGACACATTATGATGCGAATTAGATGCTTCTTTGTTCATTGGTGACTTGTTTTGATAACTTCTGAAATCATTTATGTGCTTTTTAGCTGTCTTGCGTTCTATTTTTTGTAACACACTCCTGAAATGGCTATCGAAAGATTAGATGTAACAAATGACGCTATGCTTTGAGTTTCATCAATAAATCGCTCCATTTGTTCTTCGATCATTACGGGAGATGTTACAGCCGTTTTTGATGTGACTCGATTTACAGTATGAGATTCTTCTTGTACAAATGGCAATTTTTCGCCTACTTCATTATTCTGGGCGGCTTTTTAAGTACTCCAAATATTTCTTTAAACAGTTCTCTGTACTCAGGGCGGTGACGGAAATGGGAGTCTATTGGACTTACATCGTCGTAAATACTAAATTTACAGTCCTTTCCATCACTAATTGAGCATAGAAAGTAACCCGGGCGATCATCGGTTTGCGTGTACTTATTGCTTGTGTCATCCGAATAACCCGATGACGAACTTTCGAGCTCTGAGAACTCAGTTGGAGTCCGTCCAAGGCTATTATTCGACACCACAACAGTTTTTTGATTTATCAATAACGATTCCATCCTTTTTGTTCGCATGCGTTCCTACAGATTTCAGGTTCAAAATGTTTGAACTAAGTTTGTTTGCTTGTTCATTGTCTTTGCTGGTACCCCAAATGTTCATGGCGGCAATGGAAGTTCTCTGGACCTCCACTAAAGCCTCATATTTCTGGACCAAGTCACGATAAGGATTTGAGTTATCGATGGCTTTGGGATTAAGTGAGTCCCGAAAACGTTCCTTAAAGTAGACATAAAAAAATTAATTTACAAACATTAAAAAGATTTTACAGTTTTTATACCCATGATCGAAGAGCAAAAGGGTATATTGTATTTGTGGTTAAAGTGGATGTGTGTAGCGGAGAGAAGGACCCTCTTCTTTTCGACTCCATAAAGTATTTATATTATTGATTAGCACCAATAGCCGAATCGACATAGCCATATCGGTCTGTCAGTCTTGTTGAGCGCCTAGCGTTCGGAGAACGCTTCGTGGAGAACGTGGACCAGGTCGGAGAGCTATGGCAACCAAATATTTTTTCCTGACTGACGTGATATCTCACTGTCACAAGTGAATTTCAAAATTTGGCCCCTTTCCACAACCACAAATGGCGATAATTTGTGGCGTCTACAATTTTGAAGATAACAGAAAACGAAATTGCAAAATCATAGAGAAAGCCCATATCTATCAGCGGTCCGTATCTGGATCGGATCGGATCATTAATATAGCCACAATGAAGAAAAACCAATTAGAGAGGCATCGTTCCCTCTGGCTTTCTCTCATACACCAACAGGACTGCTTTGACCATTCGTCCAGATGAGCGCCTGGATCTCAGAAACTATAAGAGCTGGAACAACCAAATTTCGTTTCCAGATTCATGGTATATTACATTATAACATATATAAGTGCATATAAATTTCGCCCTACCACCTATCGCTCCCTTGCCTGACTCCATTGGCTGACTGCCGGCGGTAACTCAACTGAGATAGTACATAGTTCTTTTATCATACTTTCGGCGATTTGCTCCACGAATTTCGGAGCAAAGTAAATCATTCTATTTTCTTACCTCTGTTAAGGAAATTCTGTAGCGTAATCTCGTTTATTATACCCCATTAGAAAATACTAAAGAAGAAAATGTCAAATTAATTGTACTTTCGCCCTCGCACTAGAAGAGCTTGAATAAATTGAACATCAATTTGTGCAGAAGCCCAGTTGGAAAACCACACGGTGGAACAGGCGTCCTAATTAGAAAACACATCAAGCACCACATTCCTAAAAGATTTGCAACAAAATGATCTTCAAGTAAAATGCAAGTCTATAAAATTGCAATGTCTACTGCCCGCCCAGCTTTACAATCACTGAAGATCCAATGAACTGAACTATATGCCCGAGTTCGTAGAGCACCCTTACAGGCTTACAACTAATAGAACCAACTGGCTCAAATACAAAAACAAAGTTTAAGCCCCCATATGTAATAATATGCAATATGAACTAACCTTCGAATTGTTCTGTTCTTGGGTCCTTTCCCCAAAAATGGAAGACGTCGAATATAGTGATGATTCCTAAGCCAGGAAAACACAAAAACGCTGCCATTATCGTACCGACCAATAAGGGACCATTGAGCGTTTTTAATAAAGCGCGAGCATGTTGGGGATCGAAAAAGAAATAACTATGACGTGATTTTGATGATAGCGGCATATATTAAAAAAAAAAAAAAAGATAATTTTCATCTCCTTTTTTTTTTTTGCGTCCAGTTTTCGCTTGCATCTCTCACTTTTCACTTCAGGTAAAATTGTAAAAATATATATTTCTGAGCTGTGTATCAGCTTTTCCATCAGTCCACACACGCTCTCGATAGACAACCATCGATTTTAATCTGTGTATTCCGTTCATGTTCATGTTGCTGGATAAACACGCCAGGAAAACTTAAACGAACAATTCCTGGCACAGTTTTTTTACGAATTTGCCAGCAAATTTTCAATTTAGCGGTGCTGGATACCAAGCTTTAACTAGTAAAGCAACTACCAATACCATGAACTACAAATACCATCTCGTCAAAAGTACAAAACCAAAGGAGCACAGAGTAATTTGAGCTAAAAAAATTTTAAGTAAACCTAAGAAATTGAAAGCAATAGTTTTAATAAATGTTACAGATATCTTTTATTCAATTTTTGCTTTTCTTATGGTTTGATAGTTTTTGCATTTCCAACAAAGTTGCTAAAGGTGAGATTAAATATATTATAATTACGATTAAAAATTAAAACTGATTACAAGCGTACAGGAAAAAAAAATATGTATTATATTTGGAATGTGACAAGTTGACATTATAAAAAAAAGACTAGAATTCATTTTAACTGTTTGACGCTCTATGACAACTATGAAAATATGAATACGGTATAATTATTTTATTGACGATGTTAATGATTTTTCTTTATAGAATTGAGGCCGTTTTCGTGTAGTCGTTGCATATTTAGAATGCATATGTTCACAAGTGTCAGCTCGGCGCAGTACGTCCGCATAAGACAGATCAAGTTTTTTAAGCTTGTGCAGTTCTTGTGAAACAGTATTATGATAAAACTCAATTCCATTCAGCTCTATAACACGACCACTAGCAGATTGAGATGTATTAATATTTCGGTTATATATTAACACTTGGGAACCATTCCAATTGTTATACAAATCTGAGGACCGTTTACGATCATCGCGTCCAAGGCCACGGACATCAGTATTAAAATTTTTCAGAACATTTTGGCGTATAGTTTACATTACCAAAATGGTCACCACTGGTAGAACTTCTCTTATTATCCCATAATTTTCGTTCAAAACGATCTCCAAGTGCGGATATATTTCGATGCTTCCGACGGTTTTTTTTTTATTCCTACACCCACAGTTAAATATTCTAATGGTTCCCGCTTAATTGGGTGAAAATTCGTCCATTTTCTTCAATGGGCTTAATTTTAGTTTCACATACAGAAGATTTTACCTTGGACACATTAGGATGCGAATTAGATGCTTCTTTGTTCATTGGTGACTTGTTTTGATAACTTCTGAAATCATTTATGTGCTTTTTAGCTGTCTTGCGTTCTATTTTTGTAACACACTCTGAAATGGCTATCGAAAGATTAGATGTAACAGATGACGCTATGCTTTGAGTTTCATCAATAAATCGCTCCATTTGTTCTTCGATCATTACGGGAGATGTTACAGCCGTTTTTGATGTGACTCGATTTACAGTATGAGATTCTTCTTGTACAAATGGCAATTTTTCGCCTACTTCATTATTCTGGGCGGCTTTTTAAGTACTCCAAATATTTCTTTAAACAGTTCTCTGTACTCAGGGCGGTGACGGAAATGGGAGTCTATTGGACTTACATCGTCGTAAATACTAAATTTACAGTCCTTTCCATCACTAATTGAGCATAGAAAGTAACCCGGGCGATCATCGGTTTGCGTGTACTTATTGCTTGTGTCATCCGAATAACCCGATGACGAACTTTCGAGCTCTGAGAACTCAGTTGGAGTCCGTCCAACACCATTCGACACCACAACAGTTTTTTTGATTTATCAATAACGATTCCATCCTTTTTGTTCGCATGCGTTCCTACAGATTTCAGGTTCAAAATGTTTGAACTAAGTTTGTTTGCTTGTTCATTGTCTTTGCTGGTACCCCAAATGTTCATGGCGGCAATGGAAGTTCTCTGGACCTCCACTAAAGCCTCATATTTCTGGACCAAGTCACGATAAGGATTTGAGTTATCGATGGCTTTGGGATTAAGTGAGTCCCGAAAACGTTCCTTAAAGTAGACATAAAAAAAATTAATTTACAAACATTAAAAAGATTTTACAGTTTTTATACCCATGATCGAAGAGCAAAAGGGTATATTGTATTTGTGGTTAAAGTGGATGTGTGTAGCGGAGAGAAGGACCCTCTTCTTTTCGACTCCATAAAGTATTTATATTATTGATTAGCACCAATAGCCGAATCGACATAGCCATATCGGTCTGTCAGTCTTGTTGAGCGCCTAGCGTTCGGAGAACGCTTCGTGGAGAACGTGGACCAGGTCGGAGAGCTATGGCAACCAAATATTTTTTCCTGACTGACGTGATATCTCACTGTCACAAGTGAATTTCAAAATTTGGCCCCTTTCCACAACCACAAATGGCGATAATTTGTGGCGTCTACAATTTTGAAGATAACAGAAAACGAAATTGCAAAATCATAGAGAAAGCCCATATCTATCAGCGGTCCGTATCTGGATCGGATCGGATCATTAATATAGCCACAATGAAGAAAACCAATTAGAGAGGCATCGTTCCCTCTGGCTTTCTCTCATACACCAACAGGACTGCTTTGACCATTCGTCCAGATGAGCGCCTGGATCTCAGAGACTATAAGAGCTGGAACAACCAAATTTCGTTTCCAGATTCATGGTATATTACATTATAACATATATAAGTGCATATAAATTTCGCCCTACCACCTATCGCTCCCTTGCCTGACTCCATTGGCTGACTGCCGGCGGTAACTCAACTGAGATAGTACATAGTTCTTTTATCATACTTTCGGCGATTTGCTCCACGAATTTCGAGCAAAGTAAATCATTCTATTTTCTTACCTCTGTTAAGGAAATTCTGTAGCGTAATCTCGTTTATTATACCCCATTAGAAAATACTAAAGAAGAAAATGTCAAATTAATTGTACTTTCGCCCTCGCACTAGAAAGAGCTTGAATAAATTGCTGGAGTTACTCTTGTATTGAACATCAATTTGTGCAGAAGCCAGTTGGAAAACCACACGGTGGAACAGGCGTCCTAATTAAAAAACACATCAAGCACCACATTCCTAAAATTTTTGCAACAAATGATCTTCAAGTAAAATGCAAGTCTATAAAATTGCAATGTCTACTGCCCGCCCAGCTTTACAATCACTGAAGATCCAATGAACTGAACTATATGCCCGAGTTCGTAGAGCACCCTTACAGGCTTACAACTAATAGAACCAACTGGCTCAAATACAAAACAAAGTTTAAGCCCCCATATGTAATAATATGCAATATGAACTAACCTTCGAATTGTTCTGTTCTTGGGTCCTTTCCCAAAAAATGGAAGACGTCGAATATAGTGATGATTCCTAAGCCAGGAAAACACAAAACGCTGCCATTATCGTACCGACCAATAAGGGACCATTGAGCGTTTTAATAAAAGCGCGAGCATGTTGGGGATCGAAAAGAAATAACTATGACGTGATTTTGATGATAGCGGCATATATTAAAAAAAAAAAAAATAATTTTCATCTCTCTTTTTTCTTTTGCGTCCAGTTTTCGCTTGCATCTCTCACTTTTCACTTCAGGTAAAATTGTAAAAAATATATATTTCTGAGCTGTGTATCAGCTTTTCCATCAGTCCACACACGCTCTCGATAGACAACCATCGATTTTAATCTGTGTATTCCGTTCATGTTCATGTTGTTGGATAAACACGCCAGGAAAAACTTAAACGAACAATTCCTGGCACAGTTTTTTACGAATTTGCCAGCAAATTTTCAATTTAGCGGTGCTGTATACCAAGCTTTTAACTAGTAAAGCAACTACCAATACCATGAACTACAAATACCATCTCGTCAAAAAGTACAAAACCAAAGGAGCACAGAGTAATTTGAGCTAAAAAATTTTAAGTAAACCTAAGAAATTGAAAGCAATAGTTTTAATAAATGTTACAGATATCTTTTATTCAATTTTTGCTTTTTCTTATGGTTTGATAGTTTTTGCATTTCCAACAAAGTTGCTAAAGGTGAGATTAAATATATTATAATTACGATTAAAATTAAAACTGATTACAAGCGTACAGGAAAAAATATGTATTATATTTGGAATGTGACAAGTTGACATTATAAAAAAAGACTAAAATTCATTTTAACTGTTTGACGCTCTATGACAACTATGAAAATATGAATACGGTATAATTATTTTATTGACGATGTTAATGATTTTTCTTTATAGAATTGAGGCCGTTTTCGTGTAGTCGTTGCATATTTAGAATGCATTTGTTCACAAGTGTCAGCTCGGCGCAGTACGTCCGCATAAGACAGATCAAGTTTTTTTAAGCTTGTGCAGTTCTTGTGAAACAGTATTATGATAAAACTCAATTCCATTCAGCTCTATAACACGACCACTAGCAGATTGAGATGTATTAATATTTCGGTTATATATTAACACTTGGGAACCATTCAATTGTTATACAAATCTGAGGACCGTTTACGATCATCGCGTCCAAGGCCACGGACATCAGTATTAAAATTTTCAGAACATTTTGGCGTATAGTTTACATTACCAAAATGGTCACCACTGGTAGAACTTCTCTTATTATCCCATAATTTTCGTTCAAAACGATCTCCAAGTGCGGATATATTTCGATGCTTCCGACGGTTTTTTTATTCCTACACCCACATTAAATATTCTAATGGTTCCTTGTTGGAACGTGAAAATTCGTCCATTTTCTTCAATGGGCTTAATTTTTAGTTTCACATACAGAAGATTTTTACCTTGGAACATTAGGATGCCAATTAGATGCTTCTTTGTTCATTGGTGACTTGTTTTGATAACTTCTGAAATCATTTATGTGCTTTTAGGCTGTCTTGCGTTCTATTTTTGTAACACACTCTGAAATGGCTATCGAAAGATTAGATGTAACAGATGACGCTATGCTTTGAGTTTCATCAATAAATCGCTCCATTTGTTCTTCGACCATTACGGGAGATGTTACAGCCGTTTTTGATGTGACTCGATTTACAGTATGAGATTCTTCTTGTACAAATGGCAATTTTTCGCCTACTTCATTATTCTGGGCGGCTTTTTTAAGTACTCCAAATATTTCTTTAAACAGTTCTCTGTGCTCAGGGCGGTGACGGAAATGGGAGTCTATTGGACTTACATCGTCGTAAATACTAAATTACAGTCCTTTCCATCACTAATTGAGCATAGAAAGTGAACCGGGCGATCATCGGTTTGCGTGTAAATATTGCTTGTGTCATCCGAATAACCCGATGACGAACTTTCGAGCTCTGAGAACTCAGTTGGAGTCCGTCCAAGTCTATTATTCGACACCACAACAGTTTTTTTTTTTGATTTATCAATAACGATTCCATCCTTTTTGTTCGCATGCGTTCCTACAGATTTCAGGTTCAAAATGTTTGAAACTAAGTTTGTTTGCTTGTTCATTGTCTTTGCAGGAAGAAGCAAATGTTCATGGCGGCAATGGAAGTTCTCTGGACCTCCACTAAAGCCTCATATTTTATGGGCCAAGTCACGATAAGGATTTGAGTTATCGATGGCTTTGGGATTAAGTGAGGTAAAACGTTCCTTAAAGTAGACATAAAAAAATTAATTTACAAACATTAAAAATTTATTTTACAGTTTTATACCCATGATCGAAGAGCAAAGGGTATATTGTATTTGTGGTTAAAGTGGATGATGTGTAGCGGAGAGAAGGACCCTCTTCTTTTCGACTCCATAAAGTATTTATATTCGACATGATTAGCACCAATAGCCGAATCGACATAGCCATATCGGTCTGTCAGTCTTGTTGAGCGCCTAGCGTTCGGAGAACGCTTCGTGGAGATGCGTTCACCAGGTCGGAGAGCTATGGCAAAAATATTTTTCCTGACTGACGTGATATCTCACTGTCACATATGAATTTCAAAATTTGGCCCCTTTCCACAACCACAAATGGCGATAATTTGTGGCGTCTACAATTTTGAAGATAACAGAAAACGAAAGTGGAAAATCATAGAACGCCCATATCTATCAGCGGTCCGTATCTGGATCGGATCGGATCGATGACATATAGCCACAGTATTTCAGCAAAAACCAATTAGAGAGGATCGTTCCTCTGGCTTTCTCTCATACACCAACAGGACTGTTATATGACCATTCGTCCAGATGAGCGCCCGCATCTCAGATCCTATAAGAGTTGGAACAACCAAATTTCGTTTCCAAATTCATGGTATATGACATTATAACATATATAAGTGCATATAATTTCGCCCTACCACCTATCGCGACATTGCCTGACTCCATTGGCTGACTGCCGGCGGTAACTAAACTAATTATCGCCTACATGGCTGAATTATCATACTTTCGGCGATTTGCTGAAACGGAAATTTCGGAAACACGCATAACGCATTCTATTCAGTATTTTACTTTGATTCACTTTCACTTAGGAGAAGTTCAACTAAATAACACTTCATTTTTGTAATCGAAATGAAATTTTTCCTTTTCAAATATAAAACAAAAAAAAATTTGGGGGTTTTGGTTTTCCAAAAATTTTTTAAAATTTTTTTCCTCCCCTTTTTGGGGGAAAAGTTTTTTTTTTTGTTTTTTCCTTTTTTTTTTTCCCAAAATTTTAAAAAACCCCAATTTTTTTAAAAATTTTTTATTTAAATTTTAAGGAATTTCCCCCAAAAAAAAATTTTTAAAAACCTTAAAATTTTTTAAAAAATTTTTTTCCAAAAAATTTTTTTTTTTTTGGGGTTCCCAAAAATTCCTTTTTTTTTTTTTTTTTGTTTCCCTTCCCCAAAAATTTTTTTGGGGAAAATTTTCGGAAACCCCAAAGCCCCGGGGGGGTTGGAAAAATTTTTTTTTGGGGGGGTTTTTAAGTTAAAAATTTTAAAAAAAAATTTTTTAAAAAAAAAGGGTTTTGGGTTTTTAAAAAAAGGAAAAAAGGGAAATTTAAAAAAAAGGGGGGCCCAAAAACCCCTTTTTTTTCCAAAAATTTTTTAAAAAAAAAAATTTTGGCCTTTTCCCCCGGGGTTTGTTTCCCCCCGGGGGGGTTTCCAAAAAACGGGAAACCCGGGGTTTTAAAAAATTAATTTTTTAAAATAATTTAATTTTTTTTCCCCCCTTTCCCCCCCCCCCCCGGGGGGGGGTTTTTTTTTAACAAAAAATTTTTGCCCAAAAAAAAAAACCCTTTTTCTTTTAAGGGGGTTTTTTTTTTAAAAACCCATTAAAAAAAAAAAAATTAAGAAAAAAAAAAATTTTTTTTTAAACCCCGGAAAATTTCTTTGGAACCCGGGAAAAACCAAAAAAGGGGAAAAAAAAAAACCCCCCAAATTTTTAAAAATTTTAAAAAATTTAAATTTTTTTCCCCCCCCCTTTTCCCCCCCCTTTTTGGGGGAAAAAAATTTTGGGGGTTTAAATTTTTTTTTAAAAAATTTCCCCTTTCCAAAAAAAAAATTTTCCCCCTTTTTTAAAGGAAAAATTTTAACCCAATTTTTTTTTTTCCCCCCAAAAAAAAAGGAAGCTGGAACAACCAAATTTCGTTTCCAGATTCATGGTATATTACATTATAACATATATAAGTGCATATAAATTTCGCCCTACCACCTATCGCTCCCTTGCCTGACTCCATTGGCTGACTGCCGGCGGTAACTCAACTGAGATAGTACATAGTTCTTTTATCATACTTTCGGCGATTTGCTCCACGAATTTCGGAGCAAATTAAATCATTCTATCTTCTTACTTCTGTTGAGAAAATTCTGTAGCGTGATCTCGTTTATTATACCCCATTAGAAAATACTGAAGTAGAAAATGTCAAATTAATTGGAAATAGACACATATGTAAATGTAGATCTAACTGCCTGTTAAACTAATTTAAGTTAAAACGGTGGTACTTTCGCCCTCGCACTAGAATTGCTAGAAATTGCTGGAGTTAATCTTGTATTGAACATCAATTTGTGCAGAAGCCCTTCGTTACGTCTGACCGACCAATTATGTTCCCAAAATTAAAACAAAACACGGCACAGTACCGACACGTTTTCAAATTTTTGATTGGAACAAACATTTTGCCGGTTGGACACAATTGTTTAGGACATCCTTGGAAGTGTCGTGATTAAGTTCTGGTCACATTTTGGATTTGTAGTGGACTTTGAATCGCTCAATATTGAGCAGCTCATCTTTCCTTTCACACTACTGAAAGCCTCAACGTCGAACGGACCAGCTACTTAGATTCGGAGTGGAATCGGAGTTGCCCACCATCAATCAGCTCATCCTTCGTTGGACAGCACTGAAATTTTCAACGTCGAACGAAACATCTACTCGGATTTGGTATGACAGAGTACTGCCTAGAGTAGTAGAGAGTAGTTTTCATTAAATGGCCAAAGTATACATATGCACATATAATCTTTGACCAGCGAATTAGGCGGTACCTGAGAAAATTGGCAACGTCGCGACCAGAATTCATTTACCGATTCCTTGGTCAGATCGTTGGTCTCCTATGTACATACATATGCTACCTGCCGTTAATCCGGTTCGTTCTCTCTCTCTTTCTCCATCTCTCGTCGCTGAGGCAAACAAAGCCAACATAGCGAAACATATCGCAAAATAGTTCTTCTCTTTATATATATCTCTTGTCGTTGTAGCTATCATGTCGCTATCATCACGTACTTGAGTGATCTCTCGAACTTAGCTCTTTTCAACTAGTCAGATCGTTGTTCTGATCGTTGGAGCTAGGAAAGGCTAAGAGATTTTCTGAGTGTTGGATAATTTAATTTAATTTTTAATTTTATTTCATGCTTTATCCTATCGCTACAAGTATAAACTTATTTTTATTGCGTTAGTCACTCGGTGAGTATATAGAGTTTATTTTGGATCTGTTATCTACAAAAGTCTAATAATTATACATTGACATTTTGACAAAAGTTATGTACTCAAAGTAAATCTAATATATAAAAATAAGTCGGGTTTCTTAATGACGTAATAACTCCAGAACGCACGAACCGATTTCCACGGTTTTGCATTCGTTTTTAAAGGTCTCGCCTCCGTGAGAATGATAGCAAAAGAAAATTCACGAAAATTTTAATAGAAAAGCGGGAAAATGTATTTGTATTATCTACTATATACTAAATAGAGCGCCATCTATGATACATAGCATGTACTACAAACCAATATTTTAAGTAGGCGCCGGTGCGTAATACATTGCTTGACAGCTACTCATTATTCTCTGCTCAGTTAATTTCATGTGACAAACCGGGATTGTGTTCACTGTGAAAATAAATTTTAAAAAAGTTATTCGTTTCCTCATATTTCTATTGGAAACCATCAAATCAATCACGTGTATTGTGAACAGGCATTTGTCTTTAAGGTGGTAAGTTGAACTGTGTAAATTATGTCGATCGTGCATTTGAGGTTGAATTCACCACTCTGTCCACAGTCCAAAATGCCTTTAAGACGACGTTCGAACATCGGACGTTCGAACATCGGCCTCCGCACAAGACATGCAAGCCAGCAACAAGTATATTTACAGAACTTAATAGAAAGACAAAACATAATAAGAGAACACGTGAGGACACGAAGATCATTGGCATCATACAATCGCTTGGCATTCCAATATGATCCCACTGCGAACTACAGTGATGATGAAAATTTAGATATTGGACCAATGACGACTATATGCCGATATTGTAATGCGTTAAAGTTCAAAAGAGAAACGGCTGGACTGTGCTGCGCAAGTGGAAAAGTCAAACTGGATCCATTACTTACACCACCACAGCCACTGAAACCATTGTTCGATGGAAGTGATCCCGATTCCAGCCATTTTCTTCAACACATCCTTGAATACAATAACTTCTTTCGCATGACTTCCTTTGGAGCTAATATCATTCGAGAAGGCGGCTTCATGCCGACTTGCAAGGTAAAAGATACAACACACATAACCAATCACTCACACCAACACAATGAATTGCAACACGTAACAACTACATATACACCACACACTACACCACCATAAAACGATCAGAAGTTACACCGTATTCTTCAACAAATGATTGTTTGTAATTAAAGATTCAAGGACAAATATATCATTTGCATGGTTCAATGGTGCCAACACCAGATGAACCGCATCAATTTCTCCAAATATACTTCATTGCGTCGATGGTGGATCAGCTGACTGTGCGGTGCAATATACAGGGAACACAACATTTAAAGAGACGAATTATTGAACAGTTGCAAGCATTTTTTTCACGCAAATAATGCTGTGGTTAATATGTTCAAAACAGCATTGGAACGAATGCCATCGGATACGCACAAATTTGTCATAAGAGCGGATTGTACCCCAACAGGTGAACATGTGCGAAGATTCAATGCACCCACCGTTAATGATGTTGCTGCAATTATTGTTGGCGATCAAACTAATTCGCGAGATTTGTCGTTCAGCGAAGAAGCAATATCATGCATCGTGTAAACGAGACACATCGTTTGTACGATGCGTTACAATATCAATCATTTATTGGCAAGGGCAAGACGGATACATCACGTTGAAGATGGTCGATCCAATTACAGGTACAATATTCACACAATAATTATTGCTATTATTGGTTTCCATTAACAATTCATTTAATTTTGCATTTTCAGGCATATCAACGAATAAAAATCTGAGCGCAATGAATTACTATGCGTATCGTATGATGATTCGTACACATGAGGAGAATGTCATTCTAAAGTGCCGTCGGCTATTCCAGCAATTCGCTGTCGACATGTATGTTAAAGTCGAGACCGAACGTTTAGCGTATATCCGATTCAATCAGGCAAAGCTACGATCTGAGGACTATATACACTTACATGATGCTATTCATTCAGATGGTGATGTTCAAAATATTGGACGTCTGACGATTCTCCCATCATCTTATATCGGAAGCCCACGCCACATGCACGAATACGCTCAAGACGCTATGACGTACGTGCGAAATTATGGAACACCGGATCTATTTATTACGTTCACATGCAATCCGAAGTGGAAGGAAATTGAACGTGAATTGGAACCGGGCCAAAACCGCAAGATCGCCATGACATAATCGCCAGAGTATTTCAGCAAAACTCAAGGTTATGATGGATGTGCTTACTAAGTATCGAGTTTTTGGTGACACACGTTGTTATATGTACTCGGTGGAATGGCAGAAGCGTGGACACCCGCATGCTCATATCCTAATTTGGTTGTTGAACAAATTACGTTCAAATGAAGTGGATGACATCATATCAGCTGAAATTCCTGATCCAGTCACTGATCCCCACCTACACGACATTGTGACGACACAGATGGTGCATGGACCGTGCGGTGCATTAAATCCATTATCGCCTTGCATGGCTGAACTAAAAATGTGGTTTTACCAAAGAGCACTTCAATGAAACGGATAATTTGCGAACACGCATAACGCTTCGATTCAGTATTTACTTTGGATTCACTTTCATTTACTTAGAGAAGTTCAACTAAATAACACTTCATTTTTGTAATCGAAATGAAATTTTTCCTTTTCAAATATAAAACAAAAAAAAAAAAATTGTTCTTTTATCTTTTAATCCCCAAACGAAATGTTACATAAAACGAAGCCATCTGGTGGCGAAACGGAGTTCGCCGGGTTTGCTAGTACTTAAATAATATATTAACATTTTGTATTTTTTAAATTTTATTTATTTATTATTTTTCTTTTCTTTATTTTTATTTTTTTTTTTAGTTAATTTTTTTTAATTATTCATGAGTTTTTTTTGTTTATTTTTAATGGTTTCCTAAATGCTCTTTGATTTTATTTTGAAATTGAGTTACGCTCCTAGTTGATTCAATGTGATGGGGAAGACTGTTCCATAAGCGGTTTGCATTAACAAAGAACTGCCTTTTCGAGCAAAGCGTTTGAGTTCGAGCGAATAAATAGTTCTTAGTTCGTTTTGATGCAGGGTTAAGTTTGCAGTAAACGTAAATCGGTTCTTGAGTCGTTACTATTTTATGAAAGTATACTAAAGTTCTAAAATCTATCCATGTGGTCAAGTTAAGGTCAAGTGTTTTATTTGTCAAGTGCGATACATGGTCGAAACGTCTTAAACTATACACTTTTCGGACAATTAAATTAAGGGCTAATACTAATGTGCGCTTGTCGCGAGCGTCATCATGCAAATATTTGAACACCATAAAATAGAGTCGGGATGAGAATGAACTACATCTTTTACAAACATGTCTTTACAAAGACATCACATTGATTGACTCACACAAAGCTAAAACAGAGAGAGAGAGTATCACCGAGTGGGGTTGAATTCAGGTACGTGTTGCTTGTCGCTTCAGGTACGCTAGTCATCGAGAACCTTCGGTTAAGCTCTTCGACATTGACATCGTGCTCAGTGTTCTGTATACATTTCCCTATTCCCTGTTCATTTCAGTCCACGTTTGTTAAATAGTGGAACAGTTCTGGAATTTAGACTTATAGAAGTAACACTATTTGTTGTTATTGATTCGGTTTCGAGTCCGAATATGTCACTATATTTGGAAAATATGTACATAGTTCCGTTAATTATGGTTTAAATTGAATTGGAAAGTTTTTGGTCAGCTGAGCTAAAACAGTTTGTTCCCTTTTTTTTTGAGTTGTTTTAACTACATTTTAATTCGGAATTGATTCATATTTTAAATTAAAATTAAACTGCAGAATCGTAGAGATATCCTATATCTATCAAAGGCCCAAATCTGAATCGGGTCGGATGATAGGTATGGTCACAACGGAGAAAATCATTACGCAAGGTATCGTTCCCTCTCGCTCTCTCTCACACAAAAACGAGTCGTTTTGATTATTCGTATTTTGTGTCGCCTGGATCTCAGCGACTATGAGAGCTAGAGCAACCAAACTTTCTGTACAAGCTTCTGTGATATCACTTCAGTGCAAGTTTATTTCAAAATTTCGCCACGGCGCCCCTCGCCTCCCCAAGAGACGAAAATTCACAATTTTGAAAATAGTAATATGTAGTATCGTATGATGAAATGAATTTTCAGCAGCGAGCCCCCCATCCATCGCAACAAAAGTGTCATTTAGGGATGATAGCCGCTATTGATTCTCTCTCTCGTTTACACATTCTGCCTGGTGCAGTGTACGTGTGTTTTTGTGAGTAATGATGTAGATGACAGATTCAGCAAACAAATTTAAAATGTATAAACTGATAAAACATTTGAAAATTCCTCATAAATCATACCGACTGAGTACGGGTATAAAAGTAGTGTCGCGATGACGGCGACACCACACGTTCTTTCTAATTGTTTTTCTTGTTTGAAAAAACATAAATTATTATTTACATGCAAGGTACTGTACGTACTTCGTCAGTGTTGATGACTTTATATACGTTGGGCTTTGAAGTTTTGGTAGAGATTCTAGGCAATTCTTTTCCAGCGCAGGATTTTTGTCTACTTTGATATCTTGTAGTGACTTTATTTATATTTCCCGTTATGCTTTGTAATTCTTGAATGGTTATTCTTGATAACGCATCTGCTCCATATGTAGTCTTTACCTTTTAGATACTCTACTGTAAAATTATATTCCTCTAATTCAAGCCTCATACGTGTCATTTTGGGACTGGGGTTGACCATTGAAAATAGATATGCAAGTGGTCTGTGATCTGTTTGGACAGTGAAATGTCTACCATAAATGTATGGTCTGAAGTGTGTCATTGGAACATTCTTTTTACATAACCTAGTTATGTGACGTGAATAGTCGCCGAAGTTTTTAATAAAACGTCTGTAATAATTGCAAAATGCAACAAATCGTCTAGCGCTGTCCGCATTATGTGGGACTGGATAGTTTTTGATGACGTCAAAACTTGTCATCTGGCAAGATTCCTTTATCTGTGCATTTGTGACCAAGAAAAGTCAATTCATGCATAAAAACTGAACATTTTTGATTATACCCGTACTCGAAGAGTAATATAATATATTGTATTTGTGGTAAAAGTGGATGTGTGTAACATAGAGAAGGAATAATTTCCGACCCTATAAAGTATATATATTCTTAATCAGCATCAATAGCCGAGTCGATATAGCCCTGTCTGTCCATCCGTCTGTCCGTCCGTCCGTCCGTCCGTCTTGTTTGTCGCCCATTGCTCGGAGGCTATAAGAGATAGAGCATCAAATTTTTTCCAGTCTGATGTGTTCTCTCACTCCTAGAAAAAGTTTAAAAATTTCGCCCGCCACTTCCGCCCCCCACAAAGGGCGCACATCTGTGGCGTCCACAATTTTGAATATAACAAAAACGAAAAAGCAGAATCATAGAGAAAGACCATATCTATCAGGGGCCCAAATCTGAATCGGATCGGATCATTAATATAGCCACAATAGAGAAAAACATACGAAAAAACTTCGCTCCCTCTCTTTCGCACTCACACAAAATCGAGTCGTTTTGGTTTTTTGTATATTGTGTCGCCTGGATCTGAGAGACTATAAGAGCTAGAGCAACCAAACTTTCTGTCCACACTCCTGTGGTACCAATCCGAAACAACTGCATTTCAAAATTTCGCCCCGCCCCCACAAGAGACGAAAATCCACAATTTTGAAGATAGAGAAAAACGAAAAATGCAGTATGGTAGGGAATGATCATATCTACCAGATTCCCGAATTTGGTTCAGATCGGATCATTATTGTAGCCACAATTATCAAATGAATTTTCAGCAGCGGAAATAATCCGCGTCCTTTCAGAGTTTCCCCGCGTAAGATTCCAGCGTAAGTCATTTATGGGGTTGATTGTCGCTACAGATTCTCCCTCTCGGTCACTCACTGCTCATACATTCTGCCTCGTGCACTGTACGTGTGTTGTTGTGAGAAAAGATGTAGATGATGTAGATGGAGATGAAAATGTAGCAAAAAAAAAAAATGTAAAATGTAAATACTGATAATTCATTTGAATATTCCACATAAATCACATGTGTACTGACTGAGTAGAGCCGCGTTCACAGCGACTCCATACGTTCTCTCTCGTTTATTCTCATTACTAGCTCGTACATTCCACCCTTTTCGAATATCTCCATATGCAAGCAGCACCTGTCTGCTTTAAAAACAGTTTCTTCCTCGCTATCAGATAAATACCATATGATAGTTCTGGGTGATTTAAATTTGCCAGGTACTGTTTGGTCTGATAGCCGGTCTGATAGACCTGTCCCTGTCTCAAGTCAACCATGTGAAAAATTCCTTGGGTTGATTGCTCGACCTGTGCTTTGTATCGGACCCGACCATAGCGTTGTTAACCTGAGCCCTTCTGCTCACTATACCTGAAAACTCCTACCATCCTACTATCGAAGTATCGGTCGATATTGTCCGCTGCTTTCGTAAGGCCGAGTTTACGAAGCTTAATAGCCTGTTTAGGGATTTTGATTGGTCCGCTGCGTCCTAGTGAACTGACGTTATGAAAGGCACAAATAAAATTTCAAGGACCCTAAACAATTTTACAGCTTCGTAAACAGTAAGCGTAAAATGGGGTCATCCATCCTCGCAATCATTTCTTAATTCGTCAGCAAACAATGATATTGCCGATATTTTTGACCAATTTTTCCAAACAACTTGTTCCCATGAAAGCTACTCTGGTCAGCCGTATCCATACAGTTTACCTAGATCGAATAGAATTTTCAGACCCTTGTTAAATGAAAGCTCACTTGCTTCATGATCTTCGACTGGTAATGCCGGTGTTTTCACCAGGTCCTGACGGAGTTCCCGACTGTGTACTCAGGTACTGTGCCGACGCTCTGTGTGGACCCCTGCTTAAACTATTCACCCTATGCAGTAACTCTTCATGTTTCCCACCGATCTGGAAGGAATCGTTTATTATTCCTCTTCATAAAAAAGGTAGTAAGTCTGACGCAATGAATAATAGAGTTACATCGAAGTTATCCGCTATTCCTACAATGTTTGAGAAAATTTGAACCCCGTACTTTCAACATCTCTGTAAATCACTCCAGCTCAGCACGGATTTATAAGGCGACAATCAAAAACTGCAAATTTTCTAGAGTTTACCTCTTTTATAATTAAAGGCTTCCAAGGTAACATGCAGAAGGATGTCATTTTCCCCGATTTCAGTAAAGCATTCGACTCTGTAAACCATTCCTTTTTAGCACTTGACATTTTAGGGTTTCCGCCCAATCTTTTGAGCTATGACAAATTAGCTACCTGCAGCTAAAGTGGATCACCTTCTGGAGGGCAAGGATGATGAACAAGTACCATAAACTCTGGCACTAGTGGGTGGGTGCGTTAAATTGAAACATACCCCATTTTGCTGTGGCGGAAGTTGGCGGGGAGAAATTTGCAAAACACTTGTATGTAGCAGTGTGATATCACATGAGTCTGAAAACACACTTTGGTTTCTCTAGCTTTTATAGTCTGAGAACTGGGCAATAAAATAGACGGACGGACAGACGACAGACATGGTTATAACAACTCGGCTACAAGTATTGAATAATAATATATACATAAACACCTAAAGCGTCGGAAACGCTTGAGAGAAATCTGTTACATATGTATGTATGTTAAGTTTTACCAATCAAATAGATCCCTGTATTCTATTTTTATCGGGCTTAAGAGTTTCAGTTTGTGGTTAAGGTTGAGTTAACGAGAGTTACGGCAACAAAACGATTGTCTCTTTCGTGCTATTAGGAACTGCAGTAGTTCTATTGAAGGACTGTGATGTATCATTCTTGACATGATGGGTACTCTTAGATGTCGGATTGCCAATACTCTTTATAACTTCTTGATTCGCTCACCAACGTAGACTGCAATGGACTGCATCGGCGCAGTATTAGGTCTCGGGGACTCCCGCTTTGCATCAGAGGGCTATGTGTTCCTCTGTGTTCGGCAGTACCTCATCCTCACTTTCGTAGAACATTAGTCGACCAAATTATATGTGGCCCAAGAATTGCCAGAACTCTTACCCACATTTAACTTAAAATATATTTAGGTCTAATATATTGGATGGGTCCCATTTAAATTCAATCTTTCTACGAAATTGCCATAATTTTCCCAGAACACCAATATTAAAGAACAAAAATAATACATTACACTTGTAAGTACAAAATAGTTTTACCTTATAAGAACATCCAGGTGTACAGTTAGAAAATTGAGAAATGTGGTTGGTAGCAAGCTCTATTTCACAATGATTTTCCAAATCTGTCATATTATGTTCGTCGTCTTCATACATTTCTTCAATCTGATCTACGGAAGATTGTTCGTCGATGTTTGTTGTACGTCCATCTATGACACCCAAGCAGCGACAGCACATTTGCCCCTGTCTGAAACATCTCAATTCATCATTATTATAATCTTCTCTTATTATTAAGTACCCACCTTACGTCGTCTAAAAGAGAGAACTCATCATGCATGGACATCATTTCTTCATTGGAATTATTTTGAGCCAGCCGGGTTTGAAGATCTTGGTTCTCTTGTACTAATTTAATATTAAGAGAATTTGTTTAAAAAAAGGTCAAATAAAATACAGAATTGACTAATATTTTACATAAAAAATATTCTTCTATCTGCAAAATTTTGGAAGGTGACACGGCGAAATTTTAGAAATACACTTGTATTATAGTGATATCACAGTAGCTTGGTAGAAAGTTTGAGTGCTCTAGCTTATAGAGTCTAGGATATCTAGTCGCTCATCTGGACGAACGGGCAAAGCAGACGCGGGGGAGTGTGCGAAAGAGCGAAAGGGAACGATGCCTTTAAATGGTATTCTTTATTGTGTTAACATTACTGATCCGATCTAATCCAGTCCGGCCTTTAATAGAAATGGGCTTTTTCAATCATTATACTTTTTTTTTGTTTCTATCTTTGAAATTACGGACGCCACAGATTTTCTTTCTTTGTGGGAGCGGAAGGACTAAGGGGTAAATTGTAAAATACACTTGAAGCAGTGTAATATCACATGAGTCTGGAATCAAAATTGGGTTACTCTAACTCTAACTCTGAGACGTAGGCGACCAACAAGGCGAACAGACGGACGGACAGGCAGACATATATATATAGCCATATTCGACTCGGCTATTGATGCTGATCACTAATATACATATTTTGTGGAGTCCGAAACGTTCCATACATACAACAAATATACCCACTAACTCGTCGCGCACGGGCATAACGAAAAGGAACGTGTTGAGTCGCCCTTAACGCGACACTGCTTTTACACCCGTACTTAGACAGTACACATGTGATTTACGAGGAATTTTTTAATAAATTTTATCAGTTTTTACATTTTACATTTTTATATTTTTTTTGTGTATTTTTGTATATTGCATTTGTGGTGAAAGTGGATGTGTGTAACATAGAGAAGAAAGCGTTTCCGACACCATAAATTATATATATTCTTGATTGTCTTGTTTGTCGCCCATTGCTCGGAGGCTATAAGAGATAGAAAAACCAAATTTTTTTCCAGGCTGATATGAAATCCCATTGATACAAGTATATTGCGAAATTTCGCTCCGCTCACTTCCGCCCCCACAAAGAGCGCACATCTGTGGCGTCCACAATTTTGAAGATACTAGAAAACTAAAAATGCAGAATTATAGAGAAAGACCAAATAGAGCCCATATCTGAATCGGATCGGATCATTTTAATAGCCACACTGGAGAAAACAATTTCGAGAAACACCGTTCCCTTTCGCTCGCTCTCACACATCAACGTGTCGACGTTGCCGACTCGTACTGATGAGCGCCTGGATCTCAGAGACTATAAGAGCTAGAGCAACCGAACTTTCTATACAAACACCTGTGATACCACTTTAGTACAAGTGTGTTTTACAATTTTGCAACGAACCCCTTCCGCCAATCTGATTCGGCAATCTGGCAGATATGGTCATTCTTTACGATACTGCGGTTTGCATTTTGTTCTATCTTAAAAATTGTGGACTTTTGTCTTTTGGTGGGGCGGAAGGAGGTCGGCCTCCTTGCACTTGCACTGAAATGGTATCACAAAAATTTGGACAGAAAGTTTGATTACTCTAGCTCTTATAGTGTCTGAGATCCAGGCGCTCTTCTGGACGAATCAGCAAATCAGACGCATTGGTGTGTGAGAGAGCGAAAGGGAACGATGCTTCTCCAAATGGGTTTCTCTATTTTGGATATATTATTCGATTCGATCCGATCCGATTCAGATTGGGGCTTTTGATAGATATGGAATTTTCTATGATTCTGAATTTTTCGGTTTCTGTTATCTTCAAAATTGTGGACGCCACATATATGCGCCCTTTGTGGAGACGGAAGGGAGCGGGGTGAAAATTTGAAATACAATTGCAGGAGTAGGATATCATCAGTCTGGAAAAAATTTGGGTTCTCTAGGTCTTATGGCTTCCGAGGAATGGGCGACAAACAAGACTGACAGACATGGCTATGTCGACTCGACTATTGATGCTGATTAATAATGTATATGTTTACTTTATGGGGTCGGAAACGCTTTCTTCTGTGTGTTACACACATCTACTTTTACCACAAATACAAACCCTTATACTCTTCCAGTACGGGTATAAAAAAACGAGAAAGAACGTATGGAGTCGCTGTAACCCCGTACTCAGTCAGTACACATGTGATTTATGTGGAATTTTAAAATGTTTTATCAGTTTTTACATTTTACACTTTACATTTGATTGCTGCATCTGTCATCTACACCTACATCAGTTCTCACAATAACACACGTACACTCCACGAGGCAGAGCGTGTGAGCAGTGTGTGAGTGTGAGAGAATCAGTATCGGCTATCAACCCTAAAAAGAAATCTATATTTTGTTGTGGGTGTAGCGGGGGGTGGGCTTGCTGCTGAAAATTCATTTCATCATTGTGGCTATAATAATGATCCGATCTGGACCAAAGTCGGGAATCCGGTAGATATGATCATTCTCTACGATAATGCATTTTTCGTTTTGTCCTATCTTCAAAATTGAGGACTTTCGTCTTTTGTGGGGGCGGAGCGAAATTTTGAAATACACTTGTTCAGGTTTGGTATCACAGGAGTCTAGACAGAAAGTTTGGTTGCTCTAGCTCTTATAGTCTCTGAGAACCAGGCTACACAAAATACGAAAAACCAAAACCACTCGTTTTATGTGAGTGCGAAAGAGAGGGAATGTTTCTCGAAATGGTTTCTCTATTGTGGCTATTCTAATGATCCGATCCGACTCAGATTTGGGCCCCTGATAGAAATGGACTTTCTCTATGATTCTGCATTTTTCGTTTTCTGCTATCTTCAAAATTGTGGACGCCACAGTTGTGTGCTCTCTTTTGGGGGCGGAAGTGGGCGGGGCGAAATTTTGAAACACACTTGTAGGAGGGAGATATAACATCAGTATGGAAAAAAAAAATTGGTTGCTCTAGCTCTTATAGTCTCTAAAATCGAGGCGCTCATTTGTAAGAAAAACCAAATCGACTCGTTTTTTGTGTGAGTGCGAAAGAGAGGGAATGATGTTTCTCGAAATGGTTTTTTTCCATTGTGGCTGTACTAATGATCCGATACAATTCAGATTTGGGCCTCTGATAGATATGGTCTTTCTCTATGATTCTGCATTTTTCGTTTTCTGCTATCTTTAAAATTGTGGACGCCACAGATGCGCGCTCTTTTGGAAATTTTAAAACATTTTTCTAGGAGTGAGATATCACATCAGTCTGGACAAATGTTGTTGCACTAGCTCTTATAGCCTTCGAGCAATGGGCGACAAACAAGACGGACGGACGGACAGACAGGGCTATATCGACTCGGCTATTGATGCTGATCAAGAATATACATATATATACTTTTATAGGGTCGGAAATTATTCCTTCTCTATGTTACACACATTAACATTTACCACAAATACATACCGGGAGCGAGGGAAGGGTAAATACCCTTTTACCCTTCGAGTACGGGTATAAAAAAACCCTGAAAATCGGTCCAGCCGTTCTAAGATAAAGTGTTCGAACTCAAACCGACTTCCTGTTTTATATGTGAAACAAAAACACTTTCAGATTTACTTTTGAAAACGGAAAATTAGGCGCTCCCGTTTTCGAAACGAAACATTTTTTCCGTTTTAAAACGGCAAAATTGAGAAGTAAACGGCTTTTTCTACAACAAAATCAATCTTATTTGCAGAAGAAAAAAAGACTTTAAATCTGAAGCTTCAAAGTTTTCCGGTCTACTTTACTTAATCTGTGTAAAAAAAAGAAACTCTATCTTTAAAAAAAGCATCAAAAACAAAATTCAATTCTATAAATTAAAAAAAAAAGAAGAAAAATAATTATAAGCTTATAAAAAAATATAAGCTGTACACACCAGTGGAAGTGCGACTATACTCTCCTCGTGAGGGCGGCTGGTTACAGGTCCTGGCACGGTAGTCTCTGCAACGGATGCTGGCTAATGGTAGTCGGGCGGAGAGAAGAAAACTCTCAGTGTAATTACCCCAATCCTAGGCGGAACAGCATGCGCTGATGGATGCGTGGCTGGGGGGTGCTCGGTCGTTTCCCGCCTTCCCGCCTACTCGTGGGACCAACTATGCCAAAATCATTAAATATTAACAAACAAACCGCAAAGGAGCTCGGTACTCCTCCATAAGTACCGGAGGGACAAGACAATCCCTCTTCATCAACGCCTGGGAAACCAGGTCCCAAGAAGACGGGGAAGGAGACTAAGTCGGTCCACCGTCTTCTTGCAGAATCCTCTGCGAGGTGGGCTCCGATAAGCCAATCGGACCCATTCACGTCGGGGGACACCAGGGTCAAACCGGTCACCGGGTGGCTGCCAAGCAGATCGTCATCGCGGCTGGTAAGCGCCTCGCGACCGAGGAAACCCCGTCAACCTCGGCAGGCGGCGGGTCTGCAGGCCAAGGAGGTTAGCCGTCCTACCAGGACAGGCCAAGCCCAGCAAGCCAAGCGGGCAAAATCGCACTTGACGAATAGGTCTTTTGTGGTGGTGGCGAGGGGCAAAACCATAATTGGCGTCCTAGACAGGGGCGTCAAGGATGGTAATGTCCCTCGCGACAAGAGGCATCTGGTGGAGGATAGCTCCAGGACCGCTTTCTGGAGGAGCTTGCCGAGAACGGTGGACCCCCGCCCAAATCTGAGGACGCCGGGTGGCATCAGGTCACGGTGAAAGCCATCGCCTGCCAAGATGCACGCTCGGCGGCCCTCTACATGAAAACGCTCAAGGAAGTTTATCCAGCAGCTAAACTGGAGGCCGTCAGCTGGGAAGACATCGCGAGCAGACCGAGGGCCCGAGCGTGGGTGTCGGTTAAACCTGCAGAACCGGAGAAGATTATCAAGGTTCTGCATGTCTGCAACCCCCACCTTCCTACAGCCGATTGAATGGTGGCCAAGGTCGAGGAGGTCGCAGGACAGAGGCGACAGATTATCCTCGTCCAGAACGAGGAATCGCTGGAGCTCCTAGGAGAGTCGGCAGGAGTAGTGGACTATGGCTACCGTAAGGTGACCAAAGTCCGCTACAAAAACGACTCCAAGGGAAGGCAAGCGGGGGTCCAGCCAGATCTCGAGCTTGAAGTCCCGGAAGCGGGGAGCCAACCCGAGGCGTCGGACGTGGTGTCCATAGTATCGGACGATTTCCTGGATCGCTACGAGTCCGACGCGAGCGACCTGGCCAGAGGTCTCGGACGCATCGACGTCGGGGAGGACGACGACTCCCCGGAGAGCGACGTCGACACGACATTGGTGGAGGCGAGTCTCAGGAATGTCCCTGATACTTCTGCAGATAAACCTCGACCATTATAAGGCAGCATGTGCTGCCTTATTGCTCCACCTAGCCAAGGGTGGGGCCGACATAGTCCTCATTCAGGAACCCTGGATCCTCGGAAACAGGGTCTCCGGTTTGAGGACTCCTGATTATAAGCTATATTAAGCTGACTCCCCAGGTAAAATACGCACCTGCATTATTGCAAAAAGAGAACTGCACTTATTTTTGCTCCCAAAATTCAGCAATGAAGATCACACGGCGGTGAGCCTCGAAGGCCAGGAGCGCTCACTCCGTATCTGCTCGGCATATGTGGGTCATGACCAGCCGGACCCTGCTCCACAAGCGCCCTGGGAGAGCTCCGGAAATCCTCACGGAGACTTTTCAACAATGCTAAAGCTCTTAACGTTGAACAGAACTGGACCGAATACAAGGCAAGTCTGTCAACATACAACAAAGAACTCAGGAAAGCCAAACGCGCGTTATGGCGACAGTTCTGCACCGAAATCGAGAGTAACTCCGAAGCCTCGCGCTTACGTAAAGTACTCTCGAAATCAACTCCAACCTTGGGCTATTTGAGGAAAGCCGACCAATCCTGGACGACATCCAGTTCCGAGTCGCTAAGCCTCCTTCTCAGTACACATTTCCCAGGCTGCTTCAACAGACCCATCTACAGAGCGCATCCTTCCAATGCCACGGGCTCCGTTCTGAACCTGTTAAGTCAGGAGAATATATCCTGGGCAATAAAAAGCTTCAAGCCTTATAAATCCGCTGTACCAGACGGCATCATCCCAGCCCAGCTGATCCAAGCTGGACAAAGAGCCATAAATTGGCTTAAACGGATTTACGAGGGGATTTTCTCCCACGGACAAATCCCGAAGACATGTCTTCGGGCCAAAGTTGTCTTCATACCCAAGGCAGGCAAGCCCTCACACACTGCCCCTAAAGATTTTAGACCAATAAGCCTGTCGTCCTTTCTCTTGAAGGCGATGGAACAGCTTTTAGGTTTGCATCTCAGGGCGACCATATCGCTGAATCAAATCTCTGACTCTCAGCATGCCCATCGGAGGAAAAGATCCACCGAAACGGTCAACACATCATTCCGTCCGCCATCATGGGAGCACTGACTGACCTGGGGTTGACTCCCAGACGGTGAATCTCATCGATCAGATGCTGCAATGCAGGACCGTTGAGGCCTCACTGGGGACATCAACGTCCACCAGATTTGTCAGCAGAGCCACCCCGCAGGGCGGAGTCCTCTCGCCGCTCCTATGGAACGTAGTAATAAATGAACTGCTGCGGGAGATAGAGGGTGGTGGATGCCGCGTGGTGGCGTATGCGGATGACGTCGCTATAGCATAATCTGGGAAGTTTCCACAGACTCTATGCGAGTGCATGACAAGCACTCTCACAAATCTGTCACAATGGGCAGCCAAATGTGGGCTAGGTGCTAACCCATCTAAGACGGAACTTGTACTATTCACCAGGAAAAACGCTCGAAGGAGCTTTATAGACTCAGCAGAGCACATTGCTCCGCCGTCACCCGAGCCATCACGGGGCACTGGCAGATCGGCACACACGCTGCAAGACTGTTGATCCCTCACAACGACTTCTGCAGAAGTTGTAGGGACGAGGAGGAGGAGGAGTCGGTTCACCAATTCTTCTGTCTCTGCCCGGCTCTGGGAAACCGAAGACTACGGTTCCTCGGGGCCCCTTTCCTTATAGCCATTTCGGACCTTTCCGAAACCAAGCCGGTGACTCTGTCTAAATACATCCAGGCCACCGGATGCGACTGCCCTTAGTTCGGCACTAAGTTGCTCACCACGGTTGAAGCCAGGAGAAGGGGTTCGCGCCCATGCGGCATCACAATGGTCCATTAACTGGACCAAGTGAGCGGGGGGGGAGGTCTCTCCCCCTCCGCTTCCGCCTTACCCTAACCTAACCTAAGACTGACAGAAAAAGTCGGTTTGATTCCTTGCGGAAAAACAAGTTCGATTTTGTCGAGTAGTGTAGTATAAATGGGCGCCACTGAAATCGCTTCAGTTCCGCCTTACCCTAACCTAACCTAAGACTGACAGAAAAAGTCGGTTTGATTCCTTGCGGAAAAACAAGTTCGATTTTGTCGAGTAGTGTAGTATAAATGGGCGCCACTGAAATCGCTTCAGTTTGTAATTTCTTCTCAACTCCATTTAGCGGTGCCACACACTGATTTTACAGTGTTTCGAAATCGCTATTCCAGCTATTTTATTAAAAACCCCATACCATTATTACTTTCCCATAAAGGTAGTTTAATTGGTGATTAACCCTCATCCAAATATATTAACATTAAGCTAATAAAATAAACATTTTAGTATATACAGCTGTGAATGGTGAAATAGTAGTACCGCAACTCGCCACTCTTAAAACTATTCTTAAGACACTTTAAGTCTTTCAAATTCAACAAATGATACCTTTTTAGAAAGCCTTAAATGTAAACATTAGAAGCCTGAAGAAATCCGATTCCATTTGGATTCCATCTGCTTGTTTTACCATGAAGGAAGTATGTATCTATGTATGTGAAAACTGCTGCTGATGAAATTAATGAGTATTTGTAAACATTTGTGGCACTCTGTGAAAACACTTAGATTTACTAAAATGTACGTGTTCAATTGCAAAACGATGAAATCAGCAGATTTGTGTTTGAACGCCTATTTCATTTCATTTTGTGTCACAAATTATGATAGATTTTGTTTTTTATGACTGTTTGTGTAAAAAATTGTTTTTTGGAAAAATTTCAATTTGTGTAAGTATGTTTTTTGCTTTTGAAAATGTGTTTTAATCCAACCCTTGTAGGTTTTTAAGCCAAATTACGAGACGATTACATTTGGGCCGGCGAACGCGAAATGCGTCGCGAGCTGTGGCTTCGAGGAGCCGTGAAAGTAGCCAAGACATTACAGCACTGCAAGGTCCCGTTCAAATCAAAGGAACAATGATGCAACAACAACTGAAAAAGAACGTCGTGATATACAAAATCTACAATGTGTTACGTTCGCGTACAATAGTGTCACCGATTACGCTTCTCATAGGCAAATTATAATTGATAGAATGAACGACCGTTGTCGACATTGTAAGGCATATAAATTTAAAGGTGAAGCGAGTGGTAAAGTAAAATTGCCTGAATTGGGGAGCCCACCGCAACCATTGAGCACATTACTTAATGGATTGACACCTCAGTTTAATCATTTTCTGAACAATATACGAAAGTATACACAAATATCATAAGGGGCAACTTCATGCCAACATTCAAGGTAATTAAATAGTTTATTATATGCGAATAGAACGTTCTATCGTATATTTTATTCAGATTCAAGGTCAAATATACCATCGAGCTGGCTCTTTGTTACCTTTCGACAACACAGACCATACATTTTTGCAATTATATTTTATCGGGAACGTAATTGTCGGTGTTCCATTGTTACCAGCACGCGGGGAAAAATAATTTTCGATTTGCAAGAAATGTTCCATGAGCATAACGAATTGGTTCAGTTATTCAAAACGTCGCTTGATCGAAAACACCGGTTGGCCAACTAGCAAGGCGTTTCAATGCACAAACAGGTGACGAAGTGGCAATAGTCATAGTTGGTGACCAACTAAATAATCGTGATATTGTGCTTCATCGTAGAAATGAGCAACTTGACCGTGGATCCGAGACTCATCGCTGTTATG
The DNA here is from genome assembly GCA_009664405.1 of Drosophila bifasciata. Classification (NCBI taxonomy): domain Eukaryota; kingdom Metazoa; phylum Arthropoda; class Insecta; order Diptera; family Drosophilidae; genus Drosophila; species Drosophila bifasciata. The sequence continues at coordinate 23,658,052 of CM019041.1, read as the reverse complement.
ATGCACTACAATATCCGATATTGTTTTGGAGCGGCTATCGTTTCAACATTAAAAAAATGATAAATCCAGTAAACGGTAATTTGATGAACAATTTATGATTTATTTCTATTTTAATCGAAATAGAATTTAATTCAATTGTAGGTCGAGAAGGAACAAAGAAAGTTATTGCTCTGGGCATTGGGTTGCTCTGGGTATCGATTTCGCGGTACTCCTCCAAGGAGACCATGCCGTCGCAGTCCATGGACTCGTCGGTGAGGAACTGCAGCTCCTTGAAGCGGCACAAAACATCCTTTAGGTAGAGGGTGTACGACTTCTTGTCGCCGAAAGCGACATTTATTTTTTCCGGCCAAAATTGCTCTTCCCCTCAACCAGTCATGGTTTCTACAATTTTGTAGAAAACTTGGAAACACACTCCGAATCAAGTATTTCTTCGATGACACAAAAGTCCAAATATTATTTGGAAGCGTTATAAATGTCCAACAGTTGTCTGGAAATCAAATCTGCTGAAGCATCGTTTTGCAATTGAACACGTACATTTGTAGTCAATCTTAGTGTTTTCTCAGAGTGCCACAAATTAGATGTTTCCAAACACGCATTAATTTCATCAGCAGCAGTTCCTTGTTTGACTACAGGTAATGTTTGTCTGAAATCACCTGCTAACAATATCAATGCACCACCAAACAATCGATTATCTCCACGAATATCTTTCAACGTACGATTAAGTGCTTCCAGTGACTTCTTGTTGGCCTTAGAAAACTCATCCCATACAATAAGAGAGCATTGCCGCAGCACTCTCGCCATTGCAGATCTTTTTGAAATGTTGTATGTAGGATTATCGTCAGCCTGCATGTTCAAGGGCAACATAAGGGCAGAGTGCGCCGTGCGACTACCATCCAATAATGTGGCAGCGATGCCAGACGAAGCCAGAGCCAATGCGATTCTACCTTGTGCTCGAATGGTAGTCAAAATAATCGAAATAAAAAACGTTTTTCCGGTACCGCCAGCTGCATCCAAAAAGAAAAGTCCACCATGTTGTTCTTCGATAGCTCGCCATATTTGGTCGTAAACCGTTCTTTGATTGATATTTAAACTTGGCTCATTGTTTTGCACAAACGCATTAAGCTCGGCACGATCATACTATTGTTCACGCTCAGTTCTTTCTTGAAAAAGTCGTGTTTTTCACGATTAGGCGCTGTCATATCTAATTGAGCTAATGCTTTGCTTGCCATGATTAAGCAAAGGTCTTCAACAGCGATCAATGCTTCGTTGTAAATTTCCGGCGTATAGTCCTGGTTTATATCACCCGCTTGACGGCGCAATCGATGTAAAAAATCCTCTGACAAATGATTTTGATATAAATCTTTGATAATAACGGGGAATATGGCACAACCCAACGATTATCAATTTCCAAATCTTGATTTTGAACTCTCAAACTTACCGCATGGTCATTATCTTCAGTTGATCGACGCCGATATTCGGGATATCCATCGTTGCCCGTCACTGTATCGGAGTCCAAACTTTTTGGAAAACGTTTGGAGCATTTCCCTTCAACCATACATGGTGAATTCAAATTCAACGCACCACATGGACCGTGATTCATATTTTTGGTGACCACTTCAAACAATTCAGGATCCACTGTCCGATCTGGAATTTCGGCCGAAATCACATCGTCAATTTGATTAGGCCTTATTTTTCAATCAGCCAAATCAAAATATGCGCATGAGGCAAACCCCGTTTCTGCCATTCAATTAAATACATCCAACATTGAACAGACCCAAATGCACCGTGTTTGACAATTGAATCCATGAGTAATTTAAATTTTTGTCTAAAAACACGTGCCAAAATATCATGGCGATCTTTCTATGTTTGCCAACAAACAATAATTCCGAGATTTCTTCTCATTGGGGATTACACGTGAAGGTGATGAAGAGGTTTGGTCGACCATAACGGCAAACGTATGACATCGCATCTTGCGCGTACTCAAACATATGACGTGGACTTCCAACATACGATGACGGTAATATTATCATAGTTCCAACGTTTTGTGCATAACCATCGTTGTTAATAACGTAATTTGGTTTGGTTTAATCGAAGAAGATTCAACCGTTCCGATTCAATTTTTGCATACATGTCAACAATATACTGGTGGAAAAGTGCTGTAAAATTCAATATGTGGTTTTCTTAGCTTTCTGTTTTCACAGAGTGCCACAAATGTTTACAAACACTCATTAATTTCATCAGTATCAGTTTTACTTCCTTAATTCTTGAGGAACCTATTTATGGAAAAGTCAATATTTGTTTGTGCAAACCACATTCTCTGGCTATCATTTAAAAAACACCGCATGTAATTTGGTGCTCGCGTTGCGGAGATCCATGTATACAAAAATCATTTTTTACATATTTATATTTTTTAGTATAGATACTGAGTACAAACAACTAAATTCTCTTAATTTCCATTTAAAAAGTTTATTGTTATACCCGTACTCGAAGAGTAAAAAGGGTATATTGTATTTGTGGTAATTGCTGTCTGTCCGTCTGTCCGTCTTGTTTGTCGCCCATTGCTCGGAGGCTATAAGAGCTAGAGGGACCAAATCTTTTTTTCAAACTGATGTGATATCTCACTCCTAGAAAAGTGTTTCAAAATTTCGCCCCACCCACTTCCGCCCCCACAAAGGGCGCAAGTCTGTGGCGTCGACAATTTTGAAAATTATAGAAAACTAAAAATGCAGAATCATAGAGACAGCCCATATCTATCAGGGGCCCAAATCTGAATCGGATCGGATCATTAATATAGCCACAATAGAGAAAAACATACGAAAAAAAAACTTGCTCCCTCTCTTTCGCACTCACACAAAAAATCGAGTCGATTTGGTTTTTCGTACAAATGAACGCCTGGATCTCAGAGACTATAAGAGCTAGAGCAACCAAACTTTCTGCCAAGACTCCTGTAATACCAAACCTGAACAAGTGTATTTCAAAATTTCGCCCCGCCCCCTTCTGCCCCCCCAAAAGAAGAAAATGCACAATTTTGAAGATAGAAAAAAACCAAAAATGCAGTATCGTAGAAAATGACCATATCTACCAGATTCCCGAATTTGGTTCAGATCGGATCATTATTGTAGCCAGAATGATCAAATGAATTTTCAGCTGCCAGCTTCCCCAACCCCTTGCAGCAGTCGTCGTTTATGGGGATGATTGTCGCACAGATTCTCTCACACGCACACTCACGCTCACACAAGCTACCTCGTGCAGTGTACGTGTGTTGTTGTGAGAAGTGATGTAGATGAAGTAGATGTAGATGACTGATGTAGCAAAAAATGTAAAATTTAAAACTGATAAAACATTTGAAAATTCCACATAAATCACATTTGTGCTGACTGAGTACGGGTATAAAAGTAGAGTCGCGGCAACAGCGACTCCGTACGTTCTTCCTCGTTTAAATATAGAAAGCAGGCAAATTTGTGGTTGTAGAAACTTAGAAAAAAAAAATGTTGCTTAACAACAGATGCTAGCGGTTTCGCATGTGGAGCAGTACTAAGCCAAGAGTACGATGGTAAGCAATTACCAGTTGCATATGCATCTAAGGCATTCACAAAAGGCGAATCCAATAAATCAACAATAGAAAAAGAATTAGCAGCCATTCACTGGGCAATCACATATTTCAGACCATACCTATACGGTAAAAAATTTTCTGGTAGAAACAGATCATCGCCCATTAACATACTTATTTTCAATGAAAAACCCGTCGTCTAAATTAACACGAATGCGATTAGATTTAGAAGAATATGATTTTGTGGTGAAGTACATAGCAGGTTAAGAAAACTATGTAGCGGATGCGCTATCCCGCATAGAAATAACGGATTTGAAAAATTTAACTGCCAAGGCAGCGCAAATACTTAAAGTAACAACACGGTAAGAAGCTGAAAAAGTAATAAAAACGAGAAAGAACGTATGGAGTCGCTGTTAACGCGACTCTACTTTTATACCCGTACTCAGTCAGTACACATGTGATTAATGTGGAATTTTTAAATATTTAATCATTTTTTACATTTTAAATTTTTCTACATCTGTTATCTACATCACTTCTCACAGCAACACTGCACGGCAGACGGTTGAGGGCTAGCTGCTGAAAATTCATTTTATCATTGAGGCTATAATAATGATCCGATCTGAACCAAATTCGGGAATCCATTCCCTACGATACTGCTCTTTTAATTTTTTCCTATCTTCAAAATTGTGGATTTTCGTATTTTGCGGGGTGGGAGGGGCGTGGATATCACAGAAGTCTGGACAAAAAGTTTGGTTGCTCTAGCTCTTCTAGTCTCTGAGATCGAGGCGTTCATTTGTACGAAAAACCAAATCGACTCGTTTTTGTGTTGGTGCTAGCGGGAGGGACCGATGTTTTTCGATATGTTTTTTTCTATTGTGGCTATACTGATGATCCGATCAAATTCAGATGGCCCCTGATAGATATGGTCTTTCTCTATGATTCTGCATTTTTCGTTTTCTGTTATCTTTAAAATTGTGGACGCCACAGATGTGCGCCTTTTGTGGGGGCGGGGCGAAATTTTGCAAAACTTTTCTAGAAGTGAGATATCACATCAATCTGGAAAACAAATTTGGTTGCTCTAGTTCTTATAGCATCCAAGCAATCGGCGACAAACAAGACGGACGGACAGACAGACAGGCAGACGGACAGACATGGCTATATCGATTTGGCTATTGATGCTGATCAAGAATATATATACTTTATAGGGTCGGAAATGATTCCTTCTCTATGTTACACACATCCACTTTTACCACAAATACAATATACCCTTTTACTCTTCGAGTACGGGTATAAAAAAACACTCTTAATACGAGAATTAAGGAAAGTGTTAAGGTCCCACAAATATATGAAGCACTATATAAAAAAAGAAGTAAAACGACATGTCGAGCTCATTCTGACCCTTCCGAATTTAGGCCACCAGGGAGTCAATCGTACAATTAACAAGATTAGAGAAAAATACGATTGGAAAAACTTGACAAGGGATAATAAAAATGTATATCAAACACTGTGACAAATGTTTGAAGAACAAAACTCTCAAATACAACAAAGAATAAATGCAATTAACTGCAACGCCAGCAAAAGCATTTGATACGGTTCTGATCGACACAATAGGACCCCTACTAAGGTCAGAAAATAATAATGAATACGCTGTTACGATCCTATGCGATTTGACTAAATATCTTATTACAATACCGATCCCAGTAGTATCTTTAATAACTTTATTCTTATCTATGGTCCTATGAGGACGCTCATAACGGATATGGGTACAGAATATAAAAACAGCATTTTTCCGAATTATGCCAGTTATTAAAAATTGAACATAGAACATCGACAGCCCATCACCATCAGACACTCGGTGCAGTAGAACGTACACACCGAACATTCAACGAGTATGTTCGCTCGTACATCTCTAGTGAAACAAATTATTGGGACGAATGGCTAAAACTACTTTACATATTGCTACAATACAACACCATTAACAGTACATGGGTATTGCCCATTTGAACTGGTTTTTGGTAAAAAAAACCACAAAAGTATGACTTCCTAGAAGAAAGTAAGGTTAGTCCGGTATTCAACCATGAAGCATACGATAAGGAAGTAAAATACTGATTACAGATAGCTACGAGTAGATCAAAATTATTATTAGAAAATGCAAAAACGAGACAAAAAGCATATTATGACAGGAACCCAAATAGCATACAAATAAATATAGGAGATTTAGTATTAGTTAAAAATGACACAGGTCATAAACTAGATAACCAATATAAGGGACCATATAAGGTATGGAATAAAAAATAGGAATAACTATATATTATAGGATAAAAATGAAACTACCACAGTAAACAAAAATAGATTAAAATTATATAAAGAAAATATATTATAAACAATTGGTTTTTTTCCACCATTTTATGGCCATGAACAAAAAAATAAAAAAATTGTATGACAAATACAAATTAAGATACAAAAAAAAAATATAATATGAAAAAAAAAATAATATAAAATTACTTATAAAAACATCTACTCGTTAAACCAAATTAAACAAAAATGTAATTAATAAGAAAAATTAACAAAAAAAACCAAAAACAAAAAAAAATATAATAATTTCTTATATACAAATCTTACTTCATACGGAATACAATGTACACTTAAAGCGATTTACACATACACAAATATATTATTAAACACACATAAACACACATTTTGTAAACACCTCAGAATAACTCTTTATACAATGTATTTTACGTTATTCTTATAAAAGGGGAGGTGTAGTGTATTCATGCAGTGCGTTTTGCATAATAAATTTAAGCACCACTCCAAAAGTCGAATTGCAACTTGCAGTTCCAGCGGTGGTCATTGCCGCTGCCCAAAAGTGATGCGTCTGCATCCAGACCGTGAGAACCTTGCGCAACGGGCATTGGGCAGATACCGCCGCTGACCGAAATCTGACGCCTTCTATTGCATGTTGACTGTGGGAAGCTTACGTAACGGGGCTTTGTTTCCCACGCCAAGATACCTGCATAGAGGAAACTCTCCCCAATGTATATATGTATATATTTTTGTATAAATATAAGTTTGATTTCAATAAACGTCAATTATTAATCCAGAACCTCTCAACGTTATACAATACCTTACGTTGTCGGAAACTCTTCATCTGCATGTTACACACATCCCCCACAAAACGAATATATCGGTAAACTTTCCGAGTACCGGTATAAAAGGTTATTGCTTTTAAAATTAAAGTAATTTGATCTTCATAATAAAGAGTAAAGAAAACCTTAAAATATGTTAAGTATTTACTTATGGCCATCAATTGCTCCTCCAATTCAGCGCTACGTTTCTGCTCTGTTAATAATTCTCTTTTCATAAGCTCCAAGTCACTAATTAGTTTAGCCAGTTCTTCGCTGTCTTCTCCTTTTGCAGCAAATTTATCGCATATTTTATTAACGAAACCCAAAGGTGGACTATCATTCGGAGGAGAAAGATCTTCGACGCCAGTTGAGTTTGCTATGTTACGATGTTCAAGTAAATGGTGATCTGTTGCTTTACAATTGAAATCGAACTACAAAAAAATAAAGTTAATTTATATTTATTATTTATTTATATTTAATATCATAAAAAAAAAAAAAACGTAAATGCATTAAAGGTCGCTTTGACATGCCAAAACGTAGATACCCTTGCAGTTCGAAGACTAGAAACCATTAAAAAAATTTGTTTGAAAGTCTCTATCTCAAACAAACGATGTGTACGAGTTTTCTTAAGACAAGTCAGAAAGCCAGCATTTTTGAGGTGGTTGAACTGGGATTTAAGATTTGTTGGAAACTCTAGAAAATCAAAGCAGTGATCCAGCAGAAATAAGCGTAAATGAAATCCGTCTCTTGAGTTCCTAGATTACCATAGTAGTTGATCTTCGCCTAATAAATCCATTGAGATATGTACAGTGACGAATTTAAGTACTAGGACAGCAATAGAATCTTAGTTTACTGCTCTTTTATTATGGTATATTTTCCTGTCGGAAAATCACAATAAGATTATAAAATTTTATAATAATGATAGGCGTTTCGGTTGCACACACGAGATAAGAACCTTGCAAGATTATTTGGGTGTATAAGTTGGCTTACCAGCTTGGAGAAAGTTAAATTTTAAACTAAACGTTACATTTTCGAACTTATGGTTTAATACGCCAGTCCCTTTGCTACAGCCACCACGTGATCCGCTTGTTTTAAAGCTTGACATCTGGAACAGTCCACTTGATCTTAATTCTTAACGTTTTTTTAATCTTGTCCGACTAGATTAAGAAATCTTCCTTAACCCTTTCAGACCGTGATGGATGGATTGTGCGAATTAACGAATGTTAATAAGACCGAAGCCATAAATTCAGCTTGTTATTGTCAACGTAAATATATTTCTCACACTGTTCCGCTGTGCGCTTTATCGTTTCTTGACCACATGCTGAAATAATTCATGTCGTTTATTATAGACTAGTGAAATATACGTAGTTAGATTATATTTTAATCATTTGTTGCCAAAAAATGCTGTCTAGCTCAAGTTGTTGACCGACATCCATGACTTTTGCTGGCGCTGTCTGCTAATTTCACTGAGAGTAATAGTAACGAACCGGCGCGGTTGTCCCCGTTCCAATTGTCGATGTTACTTTCGTTGATGTCGGTGTCACTTGTTAATATGCTTATACGCACTTTTTCGTTATCTTGTTTTATTCATTCAATTAGTTCTGCTCCAATAATTCACATATTTGGATATTGTTCGCAAAAAAATACTAAACAACCGATTAAAAAAGGTTTGTGGTGGAAGGAGTGTGCAAAATACTGATGATCTATTTGCATACCTAATAGTTATCTATAAACGAGAAAGAACGTACGGAGTCGCTGTGAACGCGACTCTACTTTTATACCCGTACTCAGTCTGTACACATGTGGATTATGTGGAACTTTCAAATGTTGTATCAGTTTGTACATTTAACATTTTACATTTGTTTTCTGCATCTGTCATCTACATCTACATCAGTTCTCACAACAACACACGTACACTGCTCGAGGCAGAGCCAGTGAGCACTGTGTGAGTGTGAGAGAATCAGTAGCGGCTATCAACCTTCAAAAAAAATGTATGGCTGCGGGCGCTCGCTATCCATTTCATCAATGTGGCTATATTAATGATCCGATCTGGACCAGATTCGGGAATCTGGTAGATATGACCATTCCCTACGATACTACATTTTTCGTTTTTCTCAGTCTTCAAAATTGTGGACTTTCGCCTTTTGTGGGGGCGGAAGGGGGCGGGGCGAAATTTTGAAATACACTTGTCTTGGTTTGATATCCCAGGAGTCTAGGCAGAAAGTTTGGTTGCTCTAGCTCTTATAGTCTCTGAGATCCAAGCGACACAAAATACGAAAAAACAAAACGAATGATGTTTTTCGAAATGGTTTTCTACATTGTGGCTATACTAATGATCCAATTCAGATTTGCGCCCCTGATAGATATGGTCTATTTCTATTATTCTGCATTTTTCGTTTTTTGTTGTCTTCAAAATTGTGGACGTCACAGATGTGCGCCTTTTGTGGGGGCGGAAGTGGGCAGGGCGAAATTTTGAAACACATTTCTAGGAGTGAGAGATCACATCAGTCTGGAAATAAAATTTGGTTGCTGCAGCTCTTATAGTCTCCGAGCAATGGGCGACAAACAAGACGGACAGACGGACAGACAGCAAATACCACAAATACAATATACCCATTTACTCTTCGAGTACGGGTATAAAAATGCACATAAATACTGTGACTCGACATTTTTATATATTCGACTTTTCCGGGTTTTTGTTGTATTCATTTTTCTATTATAGATCACGATTACGTAACACGACGCTGGGGATCTCACAAAGGAAGAGTATTTGATGGCCAGCATAAGGACATTTTTGACAGACTTTGTGACTCCCTTTTATGGCCCTTTTATGGGCTGTAGATAAAAATATAATGTGTTACCTGCAGGGGTGAGTACATATTCGGTTCCTAAGGCTAGGATGTAATTCGTGTTCTGGCATACCTTTATATTATAGTCAGTACGAGAAATTATTCCATGGTCACTGCGATCGCCAATCTTCTTATCAGCAAGGAACCCGCTACTATTAAGTTCTTGTTGCAACCGATCGCTTCTCCGTCGCTCAATACAAAGGGTCTTTTTTTGATTCGTTTAGCAGTTGGCTGAGCTCTTCGCAACGAGATTCCAATATTTCAGTATTGCAAGATATGCTATATAACATAAATACTAAATTTGTAGAAAATGTTTTAAAAGAGTATCGAAAAATCTTACGTTTTAATTAGCTTTTTATCGGAATTCTTTTCGATGTTGAGACGTTGGTTTGTGCGTTCTAGGTCTTGAATACCTACTTCCAGCTGTTCGTAAACTTTAAGACGAGAATCGTTCACTTCCGTCATGGCATTTATATGCTTGCGAAGGTGCTGGGAAGAAAAAAAAATACATGACACGTTTCGGAGCGTTATATCATTTCTTAAATTGGACTTAAATTAAAAGCGATGTTTGTAATCATCTATCTCTCTATAAGATCATTCGCGTTAAACCATAATTTCTGTTTTATTTTTCATCGCTCTTATATTTGATCTGAGCTTTTTGCTGCTGCTTCAGCTCGGGAGCTCTGATAGAATTAATGCAGCTCCGACCACAAAAAAACAGTAACCTATTGAGATTTGATATTTTAAAGCAAGGTGAGGGGTGTGGTTTTTTGTATGTGTGTGCCCAGCAAACATTTTATATCACCGGAGAGACGCAGGGGAGTTGTCAAGAAGATTTATATCATCCCGCGCAATATTGCATTCTGATCGTTTTCTGAACTTTCGCGACAATTCCTGAAGAGTTACGAGAGAGTCTTTCCGAAGTATCGCAAAAGCGGCGCAAAAGAGTCTCCCATAGGGACCGCCAAAGAGTTTCCCAGAAGTACCGCTAAAGAAGAGAAGAGTCTCTTAAAAAAATATTTTTTGATTTTATGTGTATTTTTATTTTATTTTAATATGTATTTTTGTATGTATATATATATTTACAAATTTTTTCATTCATTTTTTATTAAACCTATTTAAGCGTGGACCAAAGAGCCACCTAGTGGTGGAGAGATACCGCAAATAAAGCGACTTCTAAGTCTAAGGGCAAGGCCCAAGAAAGGTCTAAAGAATGTCCGCGAGAATTTCATAGACTTAAGACTCAACTGTCTCAGGAGGAATTTAACCTTTTTGAGAGAGAGATCTGAGGATTTCCGCTTGCTTCGTGGCGTGGCTACGATCTTTTCAGCACCCCAATTGCCGACGAGCTTTCTCCAGCCAGGACTTGAAGCGTGCGCCTTTCTCCCATCATGTACATCGCGCCCAAACCGTTACAAAACAATTGATTTTAGTTTTAGTTTTCTAATTAGACTTATTTCTTCGAAAATAAATAAGAATCCAAAAGACTCGGCAGTTGGCGCAAAAAAATCGAACTTTTTTGTACCTGAAGTTTGGCTTTTGCGACTACCATTTTAAAATGAGAAAGAACGTGTGGAGTCGTCGTTAACGCGACAATAATTTTATTCCCTGCAAAAAATTAATTTGATCATTGTGGCAATAATCTGGGAATCTGATAGATATGGTCATTCTCTACGATACTGCATTTTTAGTTTTTATACCCGTACTAGAAGAGCTCTTAAGACATTTTCATATTCTCTTCCATACATCTTCTCCTACAACTCTCTTAAATTATGTATTGCCGAGCTCATATAAAGCACGCTCTCAGTGCGTAAACGCACACACCTACGTACCCGCTCTACTGCTTATATTGCAGTGCATCGCCCTTTTTGCGTGTCAGTCAAAATTATTCTCGCACGCATCGCATCGCGGCTCAAGCTAATGTCAAACGGGAACCGTTCGAATTTGTCTTTGCCTTTAACACAATTGTACCGCTTACACACCGAATCGTAGTTCACGGCCACGGCCTCATCGAACAATAAAAAAGTTATTAAATGTAGCCAAGGAGACTATTTTTTGTAAATGTGGTGTCAGAGTTACCAAAAAGCACGGTAGCTTCCAACAGGTATATTGTATTTGTGGTAAAAATGGAAGTGTACAACGCACAGAAAGACGCGCTTCCGACCCCATAATTTGATATATTCTTGATCAGCAGCAATAGCCGAGTCCAAATAGCCATGTCTTTTTGTCCGTCCGTCCGGCCGTCTTGTTTGTCGCTCATTGCTTGATGGCTATAAGAGCTAGAGAAACCAAATTTTTCCAGACTGATATGATATCCCATATCCTACTCCCACAACTGTATTTAAAAAATTTTTCCTCTCCCACACAATAGGCGCACATCTGTGGCGTCCACAATTTTGAAGATAACAGAAAACAAAAAATGCAGAATCTTAAAATAAGACCATATCTATCAGAGACCCAAATCGTTTCCTCTCGCTCTCTCTCACACATCAACGCGTCGGCTTTGCCCATTCACACAGATGAGCGCCTGGATTTCAGAGACTATAAGAGCTAGAGCAACCAAACTCCTGTGATACCACTTCAGTACAAGTTTATTTTAAAATTTTGCCACGCCCCCTCAAAATTTGAAAGTCCCCATTTTAAAGATAGAAAAAAAATGAAAAATTCTGTATCTTAGGGAATGACCATATCTGCCAGATTGCCGAATCTGGTACAGATCGGGTCATACTATATATGTAGTTATTATGATGAAATGAATTGTCAGCAGCTTACACACACCTCTTCAGCCGATTCTCTCTCTCGCTGACACACGTCTCACACATTCTGCCCCGTGCAAATTACGCGTGTTGTTGCGAGAAGTGATGTATGTATGTATATGCAGACGACAGATGCAGCTAAAAACAAGAAAGAACGTACGGAGTCGCTGTGAACACGACTCTACTTTTATACGCGTACTCAGTCATCTGTACTACTCATCTGTCATCTACATCTACATCACTTCTCACAACAACGCACGTTCACTGCACGAGGCAGAATGTGTGAGCGAGAGAGAGAATCTGTAGAGACTATCATCCCCATAAATGACTTACGCTGCAAGGGGGCGGGGAAAATCGCTGCTGAACATTCATTTGATCATTGTGGCTACAATAATGATCCGATCTGAACCAAGGATCTGAACCGGGAATCTGGTAGATATGGTCATTCTTTACGATACTGAATTTTTCGTTTTTTTCTATCTTTAAAATTGTGGATTTTCGTCTTTTGGGGGGGCGTGGCAAAATTTTGAAATAAACTTGCACTGAAGCGATATCACAGGAGTCTAGGCAGAAAGTTTAGTTGTTCTAGCTCTTATAGTCTCTGAGATCGAGGCGCTCATTTGTACGAAAAACCAAATCGACTCGTTTTTGTGTGAGTGCGAAAGAGAGGGAATGATGTTTCTCAAAATGGTTTTCGCTATTGTGGCTATACTAATGATCCGATCCGATTCAGTTTTGGGACTCTGATATATATGGTCTTTCTCTATGATTCTGCATTTTTAGTTTTCTGTAATTTTCAAAATTCTGGATGCCACAGATGTGCGCTCTTTGTGGGGGCGGAAGTGGGCGGGGCGAAATTTTTAAAAATATTAATAAGGAGAAGAACAGACTATTTAAAGCTTAAGTTTGAAGTTTGGTGCCTTTATGTTGCACAGTTTTTTTTTGGTCGATTTTAATGGAGAACGCTTGTTTTTGATTTGCAAACATGGACAAAATTGGTCATTGTTATGTGATACAATACTTTCATATAAAAGGTCTTAGTCCAACCAATATTAAAATCGAGCTGGATTCTACCTTACGTAATTTTGCTCCCTCGTTTACAACAATAAAATATTGGGTGGCTGAGCTTAAGCGAGGTCGTTTGAGCTGCGAAGATGAACATCGTAATGGGCGTCCAAATGGGGTGACCACTTCAGAAATGGTGGCCAAAATTAAAAATTTGTATTGAGTGACCGGCGATTAAAAGTTCGTAAGTTAGCTGAATGTGTAGGCATTTCAAAAAGTGCTGTACATCGCATATTGACCGAAAAATTGGACATGAAAAAGTTATGCGCAAGATGGGTGCCGCGTTTGCTGACTTCAGAAAAAAAACAGCCGGTTCACACCTCTGCGGTTTCGATGCCTAAAATTAATGAATTAAAATGTGAATTGCTACCTCACGCCCCTTATTCGCCAGACTTAGCTTCCTCTGATTATTTCTTATTTCCAAACATGAACGAGAAAGAACGTACGGAGTTGCTGTAAACGCGACTCTACTTTTATACCCGTACTTAGTCAGTACACATGTGATTTATGTGGAGTTTTCAAATGTTTTTTCAGTTTTTAAATTTTAAATTTTAGATTTTTTTGCTGCATCTGTCATCTACATCTACATCAGTTCTCACAACAACACACGTACACTGCACGAGACAGAGTCTGTGAGCGTGTGAGCGCGAGAGAATCAGCAGCAGATATCAACCCTCAAAATAAATGTATATTTTGTTAGGTTGTAGCGGGGGGCGAGGAAGCTCGCTGCTGAAAATTCATTTCATCATTGTGGCTATAATAATGATCCGATCTGGACCAAATTCGGGAATCTGGTAGATATGATCATTCCCTACCATACTGCATTTTTTCGTTTTTCTCTATCTTCAAAATTGTGGATTTTCGTCTTTTGTGGGGGCGGGGCGAAATTTTGAAATACACTTGTTCAGGTTCGGTATCGCAGGAGTCTAGACAGAAAGTTTGGTTGCTCTAGCTCTCTAAGATCCTAAGATTATAGTCTCTAAGATCCAGGCGTTCATTTGTTAGAAAAACCAAATCGTCTCGTTATTGTGTAAGTGCGAAAGAGAGGGAGCGAAATTTTTTCGTATGTTTTTGTCTATTGTGGCTATATTAATGTTCCGATCCGATTCAGATTTGGGCCCCCGATAGATATGGTCTTTCTCTATGATTCTGCATTTTTATTTTTTTGTTATTTTTAAAATTGTGGACGCCACAGATGTGCGCCCTTTGTGGGGGCGGAAGTGGGTGGGGCGAAATTTTGAAACACTTTTCTAGGAGTGAGATATCACATCAGACTGGATCAAAAGTTTGGTTACTCTAGCTCTTATAGCCTTCGAGCAATGAGTGAAAAACAAGACGGACAGACAGACAGACGGACAGACGGACGGACAGACAGGGCTATATCGACTCGGCTGTTGATGCTGATCAAGAATATATATACTTTATAGGGTCGGAAATTATTCCTTCTCTATGTTACAAACATCCACTTTTACCACAAATACAATATACCCTTTTACTCTTCGAGTACGGGTATAAAAAGGGGAAATGTGATGTTTGGGAAGTGTCGTACATTTTTAAGCCGATCTCTATTAACACAAAGTATGAGCTTCACTATGAGGAGGAGAACATAATCGTCAGGAAATAAGTCATCGATTACTAGTGTTGTCTGAGTGTGTCAACAGCACGCTTTCGTTAAAGCCCATAAAACCTTTCTGAGTCAAAATGCGAAATTTTGGTATGATCTCTCGTCGAGGACCTTAGCAAAAGATCACATTTGTTATGCCTTATTGTTCAACAGGCCCACCTGTATCTTGAGTACCTTGCTTTGCGGAAGGGAAACTGAGCGGAGTCATCCTGCAGTATCATATCGCTCTCGCCCTTCATAGAAGACTTTGTTGACTCAACATTTGAAGACTCATGTTGGTGGACGCATACCACCCAGTCATATTGCCCAGGAATCATCCATTGACTATTGCCATCATCACGCACTTTTATCGGAAGCGTCATTTATCTTTGGAGTCGGAGCCTTTAAAAGTTCTTACGACATTTAAATCATCCCTTCTTGTCTATCTCTTATACGAATGCTCTAAGGTTATCTTTTGACCCGCTCATTGTGGTAACTTTAAAATTGTAGATACCGCAGATTTGCATCCTTTCCATGGGAAGCAGTGTGATAATACATTAACAACATTTTGTTGCTCTAGTCTCTTATAGTCTCTGCGAACTAGGCAAGAAACCAGACATACGGACAGACAGAAGGACCGAGCAATATCTATTCGGTTACTTTATGCGTTCCTTCTGTGCTTTACACAGATTCACTTTTACCACAAATCTAATATACCCGATTACGGTGCAATTACGAATCTTCGATTACGGGGATAAGAAACAAAACGGTGCTTTATAAAGACGGCGCTTTATAAAGAGTTTACGTGCAAAACCTATTTTTCGGTCGGATATAGTTTCTTAAAGGTATTTTTCAAAATTTCTGTGCACTTTGTTTTTTTTTTTTTTTTTTTCCTTGTATCCTAAGAACTGGTTTGATGTTTTCGTCGTGGTTTAATTTGAAAGGATATGTATGCATTTCGATCAAGAGTATACCATACAACTTTAGGGTCGGAAACGCTTCCTTCTGGCTGTGACGAATATAAAATCCCTTTGCTCTTTTAGTATCGATTATAAAAAGGGGTACGATTTTCAAGTTTGTGGATAGAAACAACTTACCACTATTTCACGCTCCTGCTCATCTCCCTTGCTTTTATATTCCTTCAGAAATATTTCTAATTCCCTATTTCGTTCTAGTAGCGTTTTTCCAAGCTCGGCAGCAAGCTGCAAATCTGTGGAGGAAACAAGAAAAGATTTGTAGCTCATAAAAGTGGTTGGTATGCTTTAGAGACAGAAAAATAGGAGGGGTTGGTAGTGGTGTGGTGTGCAGACAAAAAAGGAAGATAGTCAAATATCGGCCGATTTTTTATTGCAATATTTGTAACTACTTCCAATAACATTATACGGACGGTGGTATCATTGCCTAAGCAATTCGTATTTTACCATCCATTATGTATTTACAAGGCGCAGTGAGTGCGCCGAAGTCTTGCGCTCGAGTGATAATATAAAAAAACGAGAAAGAACGTACGGAGTCGCTGTAAACGCGACTCTACTTTTATACCCGTACTCAGTCAGTACACATGTGATTTATGTGGAATTTTTTCAAATCAGTTTTTACATTTTTACATTTTACATTTATTTGATGCATCTGTCATCTACATCAGTTCTCACAACAACACACGTACACTGCACGAGACAGAGCGTGCGAGTGTGAGTGTGAGAGAATCAGCAGCAGCAACCCTCAAAATAAATGTATATTTTGTTTTGGTTGTAGCGGCGGCCGGGGGCAGGTCGCTGCTGAAAATTCATTTGATCATTGTGGCTACAATAATGATCCGATCTGGACCAAATTCGGGAATCTGGTAGATATGGTCATTTTCTACAATACTACATTTTTGGTTTTTCTATCTTCAAAATTGTGGATTTTCGTCTTTTGGGGGCGAAATTTTGAAATACACTTGTTCAGGTTCGGTATCACAGGAGTCTTGGCCGAAAGTTTGGTTGCTCTAGCTCTTATAGTCTCTGAGATCCAGGCGACACAAAATACAAAAACCAAAACGACTCGATTTTGTGTGAGTGCGGAAGGGATGGAGCGAAGTTTTTCGTATATTTTCCTCTATTGTGGCTATATTAATGATCCGATCCGATTCAGATTTGGGCCCCCTGATAGATATGGGCTGTCTCTATGATTCTGCATTTTTAGTTTTTTGTTATTTTTCAAAATTGTGGCCGCCACAGATGTGCGCCCTTTGTGGGGCGGAAGTGGGCGGGGCGAAATTTTGAAACACTTTTCTAGGAGAGAGATATCACATCAGTCTGGATAAAAGTTTGGTTGCTCTAGCTCTTATAGCCTTCGAGCAATCGGCGACAAACAAGACGGACAGACGGACAGACAGCAATTAGCACAAATACAATATACCCTTTTACTCTTCGAGTACGGGTATAAAAGGGGCAAGCCCCCGTGCGCAATTGCTTCGTTGGCCCGCACCAGCCATTTCTTGAAGCAGTACGCCTTATCAAAACTAAAACGAAAATATTAAGCAATTAAAAGACTTCGCCCCTATACCCGCACTCAGTCAGTACACATGTGATTTATGTGGAATTTTCAAATATTTTATCAGTTTTACTTTTCACATTTTTGCTGCATCTGTCATCTACATCACTTCTTACAACCTCACGTCGTTTCGACGTGTGAGCGAGAGAGAGAATCAGAAGCGGCAGAAAGGTTGGCGGCTAGCTGCTGAAAATTCATTTCATCATTTTGGCTACAATAATGATCCGATCTGAACCAGAATTTGGTAAATAAGCTTCCCTACGTTTTTTCGTTTTTTCGTATCTTCAAAATTGTGGATTTTTGTATGGGGGCGGGGCAAAATGTTGAAATACACCCAGCGACAAAAAAAAAGCCGCACTCTGACTTTTCATGCATTTCTGACTTTGGAAGCCTGGTGTTTCCCCAAATTTTATTCGATTCGACTATTTTTTTTTGTTTTGTTTTTGTGTCACTTAATCATTTTATACAAAAGAAGCTACTAAATTTGTTTGTATCATAATTATATAGTGAAAGAAAAATATTTTTGCCAATCACACCGTTTTCAACGGTTGTTTAGTAATTTCACCATAACAAAAGTAACAATTAAATTAAAAACATACATATATAAACGTGTTTTTCCAACAAAACTAAATTTTTTCCAATGAGTTATTTTGTTTTCTATAAAGTAATGACAAAGCTAATATTTAAAAAAAAATTTATTTTTCAAATTAAGAACTAATTAATATTTGGTGGGACCACCATTGGCGTTTAAGAGACATTTGGTCCTATTGGGCATCGAATCGTATAAAACCTTCAGATAATCGTCAGTTGTATCATCAAACCATACTTTTTTTCTATAGTTTGGCGTAACTCAACCATAGTTGCTTCCTTTTTCCTATTTTTGAACTCATAAGGGCCTAGACATTCTCTATCGGATTGAGGTCGGGACTGTTACCTGGCCAATCTACGAACTTAATACCCGATTCCATCTTAAAAATGTTAACCTATCGTTAAAGAATAGTCATGAATCCATTCGGATTCACCCCAATTAGATTTTTCTGTAGACCAATTTAAGCGAGCTTTCTTAATTCTACTGTACAGAAGTGGCTTTTTGGTAGGTGTCCTTGCCATTAGGCCCATCTCCTTTAGCCGAAGCTGTATAGTTCGAGCCGAAATATCTTTTTGAAAATCGTTGCTGCACTTCGGAAGCTATCTTAACAGCATTTAAAAATCTATTATGTAGGGTCGTTCTTATAATAATACGATCTTCCATTATATTTGTTGATTTTTTTTCTTCCCGATCCTTTCGTCCTCTCCACTTTTCCAGTCTTTCGATTTTTTCAAAAAATCGTCTCACAGAAACTTTCGTTGATCTTAGTTTTAATCGCTATTTTACGAATTGAAACATTTTGTTCTGCCAATTCAATAATTTTTGACTTTACAGTCACCGATATTTGCTTTCCGTTAGGCATCGTTTTTGAAGAGTTAAAAGTTAAAAATTCTTTAGGAAGTGTTTCCAGCAACTAAGACGTCAAAAACCACACAAAACCAGAAGGAAACATTCACGGGGACACCCAAAAAAAAAAAAATAGTCGAATCGAATAAAATTTGGAGAAACACCAGTCTTCCAAAGTCAGAAATGCATGTCGCTTTATCAGCGACACAACACGTCCCTTCTCGGTTTCTGTTTGTTTTTCTAGTGGAAGTGGGCGAAGAGGAAATTGTCGCAGTCTAAGAGTTCTCAAAATATTATTCATCAGTTGAGTTATTTGTTTGACTAATTTGCCTGATAAGTAGGCAAAGAGGCAATTTTCATAGTCGAAGATTATCTCTAAACTCGAGATATAATTAATAAATTAAGCTATAATATGCCTGCTATTAGGGGCTGTTCATATAGGGTTCATGCTGCGCAATTAACACCTCAAGTTCGACTAGTAGACTTGAATAGCATACCAAGATGTTCGCTGCGTTGATATCTATTCATTGTCTGTAGTATGCCAGCATTGTCATACATTCAGATTCATTGGAAAATTCACCATCGACCGAGCGCTTTGTTACCGCCGAGCGAAGATCATAAGTTTCTTTAAGTATGTTTCGATGGAGATTTAGCAGTAGAACTAGACAGCCGTTTTGCAATTTTTTATGCGACTAAACGTGATACACCAATTGCATGAGCATAATGAATTGGTCAGATTGTTCAAAACAGCATTGGATACAATGCATTCTGACGACGATAAAATGATCAGAGCAGTGTGGGGAATTGAATGAATCACAGGGGCCTATGGAGGGTTAAGCCCGAGAGAGCACGGCGAATTCGGCCGGGCCAGAGAGCCGAGCAAACGGAGAGTAGTCGGCGGGACGCGCGGGCGGTAGCCCAGCCCATGGCCAGTGGTGGCCGTGAGAGCTCGCCTGGCGCCGAGGCCGGGAATGGAGGAGCGCACAAGGAGCGGCGCTCACGCCGCTCAGGAGACAGCGGGATCGGGCCGCCGGCAGCGGTCCAGCGCATGTCCAAATATGGACATGAGATCACGCCACCGGCTTGATCCCGTTAAGAAAGCGGTGAAAACCCGCGGAGGCGCGATGGAAAAGTACCGACGGAACGCGTGGTTGTCCCGTTGTTGCTAGGCAGCGACACGGGCGCCGGCGTCGCCTGGGGGTATAAAGGAAGCCCAGCGACAGCGGCGCGGGACATTACGCCGAGGAGCAGTAAACGGACAAGTGCGTGAATCCAATCGAGTGACGTTAACGAACGGTGAGTGATCGTGCGACGCGAGTGGAACAAACAAGGAGTATTTCAGCACGGAGCTGAAATAAGGAGAGACGAGTGGCACGCAAGATACTACTCACCGCTTAGGGTGAGTAACAGCGAAGGGGTGAGCCCATAGTGTGCGGAGCTGTGAGTGGCGGACGAGGCGGTTGCCGAGTCAGAACCCCCAGCCGTAGCACGCGGGAGCCACGCCAAGCCGAGGAACCAAGCGGTGGTAGCGCGAAGCCAGAGTCGCCAGCGGAGGCCCAGCAGGTAGAAGTTTATAAGATAGCGCGTAAGATCCGTTAGCATAAGATACGAATAAAGAGCCCCTTTGTGGGGGCGGAAGTGGGCGGGGCGAAATTTTGAAACACTTTTCTAGGAGTGAGATATCACATCAGTCTGGATAAAAAGTTTGGTTGCTCTAGCTCTTATAGCCTTCGAGCAATCGGCGACAAACAAGACGGACAGACGGACAGACAGCAATTAGCACAAATACAATATACCCTTTTACTCTTCGAGTACGGGTATAAAAAGGGGCAAGCCCCGTGCGCAATTGCTTCGTTGGCCCGCACCAGCCATTTCTTGAAGCAGTACGCCTTATCAAAACTAAAACGAAAATATTAAGCAATTAAAAGACTTCGCCCCCTATACCCGCACTCAGTCAGTACACATGTGATTTATGTGGAATTTTCAAATATTTTATCAGTTTTACTTTTCACATTTTTTGCTGCATCTGTCATCTACATCACTTCTTACAACCTCACGTCGTTTCGACGTGTGAGCGAGAGAGAGAATCAGAAGCGGCAGAAAGGTTGGCGGCTAGCTGCTGAAAATTCATTTCATCATTTTGGCTACAATAATGATCCGATCTGAACCAGAATTTGGTAAATAAGATTCCCTACGTTTTTTCGTTTTTTCGTATCTTCAAAATTGTGGATTTTTGTATGGGGGCGGGGCAAAATGTTGAAATACACCCAGCGACAAAAAAAAAAGCCGCACTCTGACTTTTCATGCATTTCTGACTTTGGAAGCCTGGTGTTTCCCCAAATTTTATTCGATTCGACTATTTTTTTTGTTTTGTTTTTTGTGTCACTTAATCATTTTTATACAAAAGAAGCTACTAAATTTGTTTGTATCATAATTATATAGTGAAAGAAAAATATTTTTACCAATCACACCGTTTTCAACGGTTGTTTAGTAATTTCACCATAACAAAAGTAACAATTAAATTAAAAAACATACATATATAAACGTGTTTTTCCAACAAAAACTAAATTTTTTTTCAATGAGTTATTTTGTTTTCTATAAAGTAATGACAAAGCTAATATTTAAAAAATTTATTTTTTCAAATTAAGAACTAATTAATATTTGGTGGGACCACCATTGGCGTTTAAGAGACATTTGGTCCTATTGGGCATCGAATCGTATAAAACCTTCAGATAATCGTCAGTTGTATCATCAAACCATACTTTTTCTATAGTTTGGCGTAACTCAACCATAGTTGCTTCCTTTTTTCCTATTTTTTGACTCATAAGGGCCTAGACATTCTCTATCGGATTGAGGTCGGGACTGTTACCTGGCCAATCTACGAACTTAATACCCGATTCCATCTTAAAAATGTTAACCTATCGTTAAAGAATAGTCATGAATCCATTCGGATTCACCCCAATTAGATTTTTCTGTAGACCAATTTAAGCGAGCTTTCTTAATTCTACTGTACAGAAGTGGCTTTTGGTAGGTGTCCTTGCCATTAGGCCCATCTCCTTTAGCCGAAGCTGTATAGTTCGAGCCGAAATATCTTTTGAAAATCGTTGCTGCACTTCGGAAGCTATCTTAACAGCATTTAAAATCTATTATGTAGGGTCGTTCTTATAATAATACGATCTTCCATTATATTTGTTGATTTTTTCTTCCCGATCCTTTCGTCCTCTCCACTTTTCCAGTCTTTCGATTTTTTTTTCAAAAATCGTCTCACAGAAAACTTTCGTTGATCTTAGTTTTAATCGCTATTTTACGAATTGAAACATTTTGTTCTGCCAATTCAATAATTTTTGACTTTACAGTCACCGATATTTGCTTTCCGTTAGGCATCGTTTTTGAAGAGTTAAAAGTTAAAAATTCTTTAGGAAGTGTTTCCAGCAACTAAGACGTCAAAAACCACACAAAACCAGAAGGAAACATTCACGGGGACACCCAAAAAAAAAATTAGTCGAATCGAATAAAATTTGGAGAAACACCAGTCTTCCAAAGTCAGAAATGCATGTCGCTTTATCAGCGACACAACACGTCCCTTCTCGGTTTCTGTTTGTTTTTCTAGTGGAAGTGGGCGAAGAGGAAATTGTCGCAGTCTAAGAGTTCTCAAAATATTATTCATCAGTTGAGTTATTTGTTTGACTAATTTGCCTGATAAGTAGGCAAAGAGGCAATTTTCATAGTCGAAGATTATCTCTAAACTCGAGATATAATTAATAAATTAAGCTATAATATGCCTGCTATTAGGGGCTGTTCATATAGGGTTCATGCTGCGCAATTAACACCTCAAGTTCGACTAGTAGACTTGAATAGCATACCAAGATGTTCGCTGCGTTGATATCTATTCATTGTCTGTAGTATGCCAGCATTGTCATACATTCAGATTCATTGGAAAATTCACCATCGACCGAGCGCTTTGTTACCGCCGAGCGAAGATCATAAGTTTCTTTAAGTATGTTTCGATGGAGATTTAGCAGTAGAACTAGACAGCCGTTTTGCAATTTTTATGCGACTAAACGTGATACACCAATTGCATGAGCATAATGAATTGGTCAGATTGTTCAAAACAGCATTGGATACAATGCATTCTGACGACGATAAAATGATCAGAGCAGTGTGGGGGAATTGAATGAATCACAGGGGCCTATGGAGGGTTAAGCCCGAGAGAGCACGGCGAATTCGGCCGGGCCAGAGAGCCGAGCAAACGGAGAGTAGTCGGCGGGACGCGCGGGCGGTAGCCCAGCCCATGGCCAGTGGTGGCCGTGAGAGCTCGCCTGGCGCCGAGGCCGGGAATGGAGGAGCGCACAAAAAAAAACGCGCTCACGCCGCTCAGGAGACATATTTTTCGGGCCGCCGGCAGCGGTCCAGCGCATGTCCAAATATGGACATGAGATCACGCCACCGGCTTGATCCCGTTAAGAAAGCGGTGAAAACCCGCGGAGGCGCGATGGAAAAGTACCGACGGAACGCGTGGTTGTCCCGTTGTTGCTGAGGCAGCGACACGGGCGCCGGCGTCGCCTGGGGGTATAAAGGAAGCCCAGCGACAGCGGCGCGGGACATTACGCCGAGGAGCAGTAAACGGACAAGTGCGTGAATCCAATCGAGTGACGTTAACGAACAGTGAGTGATCGTGCGACGCGAGTGGAACAAACAAGGAGTATTTCAGCACGGAGCTGAAATAAGGAGACGAGTGGCACGCAAGATACTACTCACCGCTTAGGGTGAGTAACAGCGAAGGGTGAGCCCATAGTGTGCGGAGCTGTGAGTGGCGGACGAGGCGGTTGCCGAGTCAGAACCCCCAGCCGTAGCACGCGGGTTACACGCCAAACCGAGGAACCAAGCGGTGGTAGCGCGAAGCCAGAGTCGCCAGCGGAGGCCCAGCAGGTAGAAGTTTATAAGATAGCGCGTAAGATCCGTTAGCATAAGATACGAATAAAGAGCCAAGTATAAATTTCCCCAAAACAATCTGTGCGTTTTCTTGTTGTCTGCGAGGCAAGAAACAAATTCGTTGCAACGAAAATTTCGGCCGCTGAGCCAGCCCTGCTGATCAGACCGGAAAGAAACGGTTCGTTACAACTGGCGCCCAACGTGGAGCCTCGCGAAAAATAAGAAAACAGAAGGGAAGTTTTGGGAAGTTTAAGATGAGGAGTCGGCAATGGATTCACTCCCTGAGGAAGGAGGAGTTGATCCAGTGTGCCTTAGCATTCGGTGTGAAGTTGGAAGGAACGGTGGCCGAGATGCGGCGTGTATTCAAAGATTGGGTGGAGAAGCACGACACGGAGCCAGAGTACGCCGCCAGGTTGGAGGTGTGGGAAATGCGGGCAGGCAGAGCCTCACCCGGGCCACCAACCGAAGACAAGGCGGAGGTGTACGAGCGCCTGCCATTGCCGGCAGGCGCGGGCCCATCGTCAGTGTGGAGGTTGCCAGGCGAGTTCCAAGAGGAACTCATAGCGATCTACAATCCCCGAGTGAGCCACTCGCTCAGACCGGGACCCAGCAGACCGCGGCCAGCCAGCGTAGGCCGGTCAAATGGGAAGGCGCCGGCAGGCCGAGAGGCGTTGAGGACCGACCCGAGGGGCGGGGAGGTGCCTGAAGCGCAGTCAGGGGTAGGCCGCCTCGCCTGAACTACGCCAACGTGGCGAAGCAGTTGAGGGAGTGGTCCTTTCGTTTTGATGGGACGGCGAAACCATTGGTGTTCTTGGAGCAGGTCGAGTGGTCGGCCGACATGGATGGTATGGACGGAGACCTAATCTCCAGGGCCATGCCAGAGCTACTGAAGGGCAGGGCGTTGATGTGGCCTTCGCGGCCAGCTTCCAGGCCTACTTCTTGCCGCGGGGGTATTTCGAGAAGCTGCTGCAGGAAGTCCGCCACAGGAAGCAGAAGTGGGGAGAGCCTTTCAAGGACTACATGGTGGAGATGCAGACCCTCATGCGACCCCTCAAATGCACGCCAGAGGAGCAGCTGGAACTCATCCGCGAGAACAGCACGCTGGATTTGCGGATTTTTATCAGGCCGCAAAGATGCAGAGACCTGGACCACATGATGGCGCTAGCCGATGAGTTCGAGACCCTGGAAAAGGATCGCGCGGAGTTCTAGAGGGAAAGTCCAGTGGGACGAGCGAGGGCGACCAACCCGTTAACGAAAACGACCGCGGCAGAGGTGTGTGGGCGCTGCCAGGATGAGCCGAACCGCGGCGCTCGGCAGACGGACAATAACTCGTCCAAGCCAATGGCCGACGGCCAGACGTATTCCAATGTGGAAGGGGGATTCGTGAAGAATCCCTCCCAAAAAACGTGTCGTCGGTGTGGGAGCGACGATCACTGGGCGCAGGCATGCCAAGGGCGTCCACTAACTTTCTGCTGGATGTGCGGAAAGGTTGGCGTGGCCACATGGCAGTGCTGCAGAAAAGCGGGAAACGCCCGCGACCCACGCCGAGGAGGGCCGTGCCGGGGTC
Source organism: Drosophila bifasciata (assembly GCA_009664405.1). NCBI lineage: Eukaryota > Metazoa > Arthropoda > Insecta > Diptera > Drosophilidae > Drosophila > Drosophila bifasciata. Next base: position 23,632,635 of record CM019041.1, on the reverse strand, counting down.
GCAGGGGATGAGGCCCGAAAACTAATCGGTGGACTCACCGCGGAGGAGGACCAGTTGTCGGCCGTGGTGGTGATCTCGGGAAGAGAATGGAGGGCCACGGTTGACACGGGGGCCACAAGCAGCTTTGTCAGCCCCGAGCTGGCATTGCAGCTTCGTGGGGAGGGCCGAATGAAAGAGGTCTGGAAACAGGTACGGCTGGCTGACGGACACAGTCAGGCCATTACCACCCAACTCGAAGTGGAGCTGGCCTTCGGACACCGGAAAATGCCGATGACTCTTCTCGTCTTGCCCGGAAATCGATGCGCTGGTCCTGGGATGGAACTTCATCACCGCAGTCGGAGCAGAGGTGACCTGTGCGGGGCACAGGGTCGTAATCCTGCGAAAGGTCGGCGAAATGGGCGGTTGGAGGAAAGGCTATCGGTGGCAATCCTGGAGACCACAGAGGAGTCAGAAGTAGGCGAGGCTGGCATTCCGGAGGAAGGCGTGGGTGGTGGTTGGTCTGAAAAGCGTCAGTTAAGGAATTCTTGGCCAAAGAGTTAGAAGAATTTAAAAGGTTGAAGGGAGTGTCGCATGTGGCGGTGCATACAATCACGATGAGTGATGCTGTACCGATTAAACCGCGATACTACCCGAAAAACCGAAGATGCAGGCTGAGATCAACCAGAAGGTGGACGAGCTACTGGAGATGGGGTGTATCGAGCCCTCGAAGAGCCCTTACAGCTCCCCCATCGTGATGGTTAAAAAGAAAACCGGACAGTGGAGGTTGTGCGTGGACTTTCGGCAAATTAACTCGAAGTCAATCAAGGATGCATACCCCATGCCACGAATCGACTCCCTTTTGGACCAGCTGAGAGAAGCGCGTTTCATCAGCAGCTCGGACCTGAAGGACGGATACTGGCAGATCCCACTGGAAACAGACAGCCGGAAATTCACGGCATTCACGGTGCCAGGCAAGGGTCTGTTCCAGTGGAAGGGGATGCCGTTTGGCCGTTCAATGAGAATGTAGGATCACGTAATATTGTTACAAAGCGTCGGGATGGTGGACTACTGAAACGAGTATGCGATACTCATCGCATATGATTCAATCAGATTTACTTCAATAACCATTGATGTTCTGTCGTGAAGAGGATGGCTATCACTTAAATATAAGGATGGCCAATGCAACGAAAGGTTTGTTTAAAAGTAGATTGTTTTAGAATGAAAAAACTAAATTTGAATAATTCATATTTCAGGAGAAGAAACGAATAAGGTCAGCGCAATGAATTATTATTCGTATCGATTGATGATTCGGCAAGAGGTTTGCAATTGCGTCGACAAATACGTAAAGGTCGAAACGGAGCGGCCCAATTTTATTCGTTACATAAGAAGAGTACATCCACTTGCGTGACTCCATCGCTACTAAAGGAAACGCCGCCAACAAATTTTTTGAAAACTCCCCCAGCTACTTATGTTAAAAGCCTAAAACTGTAAACTAGGGAAACTAGGGAAACTAGGGAACTAGGGAAAACATTGGGAATCAACGCTCGTCGATGCAACTGTTTCAGCTACCCATCCAAAATACTAGTTTCCTCTCTTTTAGTTTCTTAACAGAATGCAAGTGGCTTACGTAGTAAGCTCAGCAGACTTTTTCTGGAGAGCTTCACATTTTTGTCACCTATTATTGTGTTTTCTGAAACTAGTTAAAGCCGGACATCGTTAGTTCCGAAGTTTTTGGCAGATCGGTACACAATATTTAGAAATGACCGTTTGTCTCGACGTGGAGGGAGGGTCTTTATTGCAGTGGACTCTAACTTCACGTCGGAACAGTTCATATTCCAGGTTCAACATGAACTGGAATTCCTATGCATAAAACTGATTCTTCTAGCCTTTTCTATTTTCATTACTTGCTCGTACATTCCACCCTTTTCGGATATCTCTATTTACAAGCAGCACCTGTCCGCTTTAAAAACTGTTTCTTCCTCTCTATCAGATAAAGACCATATGATAGTTCTGGGTGATTTCAATTTGCCAGGTACTGTTTGTTCTTCGGTAAACGAGTCTGATAACCTTGTGCACATATCACGACATGACTTTATTGACGACTTGATAGACCTGTCCCTGTCTCAAGTCAACTATGTGAAAAATTCCTTGGGTCGATTGCTCGATCTGTGCATTGTCTCGGATCCGACCATAGCGTTGTTATCCTGAGTCCTTCTGCTCACTATACCTGAAAAGTCCTACCATCCTAATATCGAAATTTCGGTCGATATTGGACCTTCTGTATTGTGACGATCGTGTAGGCTTTCTGAACGTGTCCGCTGCTTTCGTAAGGGCGAGTTTACGAAGCTTAATAGCCTGATTAGGGATTTTGATTGGTCCGCTCTGTACTTGTGCACTGACGTTATAAAAGGCACAAACATTTTTTACAATGTACTTGACACACTCTTTGATTCTTGTGTCCCATATTTTGGTCTGATTAGATCTGGGAAGCCGCCTTGGTTTACCAAAGAGCTATCCAGTCCAAAAAACATAAAATCAAAATCAAAATAATAGCTCGGTCAAACTTCACCATTCGAAACGCTCAATGCTATACAAATTACCTATCCCGATGCAGGAAACACTTTTCTCAGGACCCTTAACAGTTTTACAGCTTCATAAGCAGTAAGCGTAAAACGTCCGCTCATCCATCCTCGCTATCATTTCTTAATTCGGACATTGCCGATCTTTTTGCACAATTTTTCCAAACAACGTATTCCCATTAAAGCTACTCTGGTCAGACCCTAGATAAATGAAAGCTCACTGCTTCATGATCTTCGACTAGTAAAGCCGGTGTTTTCACCAGGTCCTGACAGAGTCCCCGGCTGTGTACTCAGGTACTGTGCCGACGCTCTGTGTGGACCCCTACTTAAACTATTCACCCTATCCAGTAACTCATCATGTTTCCCAACGATCTGGAAGGAATCGTTTATTATTCCTCTCCATAAGAAAGGTAGTAAGTCTGACGCATTGAATTATAGAGTTATATCGAAGTTATCCGCTATTCCCACAATGTCTGAGAAAATTTTAACCCCGTAATTGCAACATCTCTGTAAATCACTCCAGCTCAGCACGGATTTATAAGGCGACAATCAATAACTACAAATTTACTAGAGTTTACCACTTTTATAAGTAAAGGCTTTCAATGTAACAAGCAGACAGCTTTTTTTCTAGCAAAAAAACTTGACATTTTAGGGTTTCCGCCCAATCTTTTGAGATGGATTTCCAGCTACCTTTGCTCTAGGTCTCAAAGAGTCAAAGAGTCCTCTTCAAAAACTCCTTGGCTTCACCTGTTCAGGTTACTTCTGGAGTACCACAGGGCAGCCATCTTGACCCCTTATTTTAAAACTCTTCATTAATGACCTGCCTTCAGTATTAACAAACTCTCGAGTACTCATGTATGCGGATGATGTTAAACTGTGTCCATTATAAGGATGTTTCATTTCATGCTCGCTTGCAATCCGATCTCAACAACTTTCAGTCATGGTGTTGTGCAAATATGTTACACCTGAATGCCTCGAAATGTAAAGTAATCACATTTGATCGCTCCAGCCCCTTGCTGGCTCCTTACACCCTCTGCGGTGGTTCTCTTGCGAGAATTACATTGGTTGATGATCTTGGTGTTAAACTATACCCCAAGTTTAAACTTTCTGAACAGATTTCCAACATGGTAAATAAAGCCATGGGGGTGCTTGGGTTTATGGTTCATCCGATTTTAGAATACGGCTCTTGTGAATGGTGAATGGTCAGTCTAGAAAAACTTTTTGCTCTGCGTGGCCTCAACTGGGATAAAGGTGTAAGACTGCCTTCTTACTCTGGTGAATTTCTCTTAATAAATTTTTCATCCTCTAGAAATTTTATTCCTTTGTACATTCCGCTGTGTACATCAAATTATTCTTTGCATGAAATGATTCGGGTCTTATGCTCGGATTATAATTCGTTCTACCATATAATATCCACCACTAACTCACTTCCTCTACTTAAATCACTAATACTAACATACCTTGCCCGTTATTAGTAATATTCTTTTGTAACTTTGCATGTTTAGCGTTGTGTTTAGCCCTAATTTTCCTCGAATATTAGTTTAACACCTATCTTTGCTGCATGTTCGCGATCGATTCCGTACGCTCGTCACGCGTCATGCGGCAGCGCCCCTCGGTCGGTTGGGCGGGAGGAGGGCTGCGTATCTGCCAGGGATCCGCGCGTAACAGGCTTCGGCTTGGTATCGCATGGGCCACTTGATGGTGCAGTCATTGCACATAAACGTCCTAAATTTAAAAAAAAAAAAAAATCGAATTTCAATCTTGAAATTAACGACTAAATGTGCAACGAAGCTTTAGATCTGATCAAAGACATCTGCGTGTTCATGTGCGGCAGTCTGCTTTCGACATTGGGAATGCCAGCGCCAAATCATTCGTGGCACGATGCATTCAATTGCGACTTGCTATGATCTATGAGATGAGCTGGCGAAAGAGTTGGCAGAAATTTGACGCTGTTGAATGCCGAGCAGAAGAACGTGTACGAGTACGATTCGCTTATGATTCGCTTGTTGACGAGGGAATGGGAGGAATTTACTTCCTCGATGCTCCCGGTGGAAAAGATAAGACATTCGTCATTTTGTTGATTCTGACAACAATTCGGTTTTGATCTCAAATAGCAATGCCTGTTACAATTTTGTGGAATTGCTGTCACCATTGTTGGAAGGCGGTCGAACTGCATATTCCGATTTGAAGCTGCCCACAAATATTCTCACGGTTGACAAAATAACGTACACAGTCGAAAATCATTATTTGGGATAAACGCACGATGACGCACAAACGAGCTTTGGAAGCAATAGATAGAACGATGAAGAACCTGCAAGGTAATTAAAGATTACTTGGTGGGGGCTATGATATTGCTCTCAAAGATTTTCGTCAAACACTTCCCGTCATTTAGAAATCTACATACTGCTACCGATGAACTAAATGCATGCCTGAAATTGTCGTCTTGTGGCAGCATGTCAAGAAGTTGGAGTTGACCACAAAAATGAGATTAGCGTTGCCGACCGAATTTACTGGAGCTTGGCAATGGCCAAATTCCATTATCCAACATTATTTTGACTGAATTGATATCGTTCCCGTCAAATTTTTGCGAGTTCAAATCGCCGATAGAGGAACTAATCACTAAATTGGTTTCCGGCATAGCACAATTTAAAATTTTGATTGGATTAGTGAACGGTCTATACTAGAAGCGAAAAATAAGGTTTTCGATAGCATGAATTTCATTATTTAATATCAAATCGCTGGAGAGCTGCATTCATACAGATCCGTTGACAGCGTGACCGACAAAGATGAAGTGAAAAACTATTTTTTATACCCGTACTCGAAGAGTAAAAGGGTATATTGTATTTCAACGTAAAAGTGGATGTGTGTAACACACAGAAGGAGGCGTTTCCGACCCCATAAAGTATATATATTCTTGATCAGCATCAATAGCCGAGTCGATATAGCCATGTCTGTCCGTCCGTCTTGTTTTTCACTCATTGCTCGAAGGCTTATAGAGCTAGACCAATCAAAATTTTTTTTTCAGACTGATGTGATATCCCACTCCTAGAAAAGTGTTTCAAAATTTCGCCCCGCCCACTTCCGCCCCCACAAAGGGCACACAGCTGTGGCGTCCACAATTTTGAAGATAGCAGAAAACGAAAAATGCTGAATCAAAGAGACAGCCCATATCTATCAGGGGCCCAAATCTGAATCGGATCAGATCATTAATATAGCCACAATAGAGGAAAATATACGGAAAAACTTCGCTCCCTCTCTTTCGCACTCACACAAAAACGAGTGGATTTGGTTTTTTTTATTTTGTGTAGCCTGAGAGTGTAGCCTCAAAGACTATAAGAGCTAGAGAAACCAAACTTTTTGCCAAGACTCCTGTGATACCAAACCTGAACAAGTGTATTTCATAATTTCGCCCCGCCCCCTTCCGCCACCACAAAAGACGAAAATCCACAATTTTGAAGATAGAAAAAAACCAAAAATTCAGTATCGTAGAAAATGACCATATCTACCGAATTCGGTTCAGATCGGATCATTATTGTAGCCACAATGATCAAATGAATTTTCAGAAGCAATTTCCCCCCCTCTCCAAGCAACGTAAGTCATTTATTGGGGTTGATTGTTGCTGCAGATTCTCACACACTCGCACGCAGTGCAGTGTACGGGTGTTGTTGTGAGAACTGATGTAGATGTAGATGACAGATGCATCAAACAAATGTAAAATGTAAAACTGATACAACATTTGAAGATTCCACATAAATCACATGTGTACTGACTGAGTACGGGTATAAAAGTAGAGTCGCGCCTACAGCGACTCCGTACGTTCTTTCTCGTTGTATTCTCGGTACTCAGTCAGTGTAAGATTTTATTCGAATTTTTAAATATTTTACCTGTTTTCACTATTTTGCTACATCTTTCGTCTACATATCTCTTCTTACACCAACACAACGATCTACCTCGCTCTTTTCCGCCAGAAGGCCACTTCAAATTCGTTCGATTTGGATATAAAACTAGATATGGTATATATTCTCTACAATACACTTTTTCGGTTTTATCGAATCTAAAAATTGTGGATACCAGAAATATTCATTCTTTGTGGTGCGAAAGAAGGCGGGGTGAAATTTACTTGTAACAGTGTGATACCACAGAACACAAAATTTGGTTGCTCTAGCTTTTATTGTCTCTCAGATCTAGGCTCTGTACAAGATGGACAGTCAGAAAATACTATAGCGACTCGGCTAACGGACGGACAGACAGGGCTATATCGACTCGGCTATTCATGCTGATTAAGAATATATATTCTTTATAGGGTCGGAAATTATTCCTTCTCTATGTTACACACATTCCCTTTTTCCACAAATACAATATACCCTTTTACTCTTCGAGTACGGGTATAACTAGAAATGCAGAATCATAGAAAAAACCCATATCTATCAGAGTCCCAAATCTGAATCGAATCGGATCATTAGTATAGCCACAATGGAGAAACTTTTTCGAAAGGCATCGTTCCCTCTCACTCTCTCTCACACACCAACTCACCGGCTTTGCCCTTACAGTACAAATGAGCGCCTGAATCTCAGAGACTGTAAGAGCTAGAGCCACCAAACTTTTTTTCCAGACTCTTGTGATATCACTTCAGTGCAAGTTTATTTCAAAATTTCACCATGCCCCCTTTCGCCAAAAGATGAAAGTCCACATTTTTGAAGATAAGAAAAAACGAAACATGCAGTATCGTAGAGAATGACCATATCTACCAGATTGGCAAAACCTGCTTTAGATCGGATCATTATTATAGCCACAATGATGAAATTAATTTTCAGTAGCGAGCCCCCCACCGGGAATTTGGAATCTGGTAAATATGATCATTCTCTACGATACTGCACTTTTCGTTTTTTTTTCTATCTTCAAAATTGTGGACTTTCGTCTTTTGCCTGGGCGGAAGGGGACGGGGCGAAATTTTGAAATACACTTGTCTTGATTTGGTATCACAGGAGTGTGAACAGAAAGTTTGGTTGCTCAACCACTTATAGTCTCTGAGATCCAGGCGACACAAAATACGAAAAACCAAAACGACTCGTTTTTGTGTAAGTGCGAGCGAGAGGGAGCGAAGTTTTTTCGTATGGTTTTCTCTATTGTGGCTATATTAATAGTCCGATCCGATACGATTTGGGCCCTTGGTAGATATTGTCTTTCTCTATGATTCTGCATTTTTAGTTTTCTGTTACTTTCAAAATTGTGGACGCCACAGATGTGCGTTCTTTGTGGGGGTGGAAGTGGCGGGCTGAAATTTTGAGAAACTTTTCTAGGAGTGAGGTATCACATCAGCCCGGAAAAAAAATTTGGTTGCTCGACAAACAAGACGGACGGATAGACATGGCTATATCGATATGGCTGTTGACGCTGATCAAGAATATAAATACTTTATGAGGTCGGAAATGATTCCTTCTCTATGTTACAAACATCCATTTTACCACAAATACAATATACCCTTTAACTCTTCGAACACGGGTATAAAATGTAAATTGTAAAACTGATCAAATTTTGAAAAATTCCACATAAATCACATATTCAGTGCAGTGAGTACGGGTATAAAAGTAGGTGTCGCGTTAACGGCGACACCAGACATAAATTTTGAATTACACTTTCCTTGGTTTGGTATCATAGGAGTCTGGACAGAAAATTTGGTTGCTCTAGCTTTTATAGTCTCTGAGATCCAGACCAAATACGAAGAACCAAATCGGCACGTTTTTCTGTGAGAGAGAGCGAGAAGGAACGATGACTTTCGAAATGATTGTCTCTGTTGTGACTATTCTAATGATTCGATCCGATTCAAATTCGGGCCTCTGATGGATATAGGCTCTCTCTATAATTCTGCATTTTACGTTTTCTGTTATCTTTAAAATTGGAACGCTAAAGATGTGCGCCCTTTGTGGGGGCGGAAGTGGGCGGGGCGATATTTTGAAACACACTTCGAGGAGTGAGATATCACATCAGTCTGGAAAAAAAATTTGGTTGCTCTAGCTTTTATAACCTCCGAGCAATGGGCGATAAACAAGACGGACGGACGGACGGACGGACAGACGGACGGACGGACAGCCATGGCTACTTTATGGGGTCGGAAATGATTACTTCTCTATGTTACACACATCCACTTTTACCACAAATACAATATATCCTTTTTACTCTTCGATTACGGGTACAAAAAACAAAAAAACCATAAAACGAGAAAGAACGTGAGGTGTCGCTGTCAACGCGACAATACTTTTTATACCCGTACTCAGTCAGGCTGATTTATGTTGAATTTTCAAATGTTTTATCAGATTTTACATTTAACATTTTTTTGCAGCATCTGTCATCTACATCTACATATATCAGTTATCACAACACACACGTGCACTGCACGAGGCAGAGTTGTGAGCAGTGATCGAGAGAGAGAACCAGCAGCGCCTATCATCCCTAAATCACTTTTTCAAATTCGCTCCCGAAAATTAATTTTATCACTGTGGCTATAATAATAATCCGATCTGAGCCAGATCGTTTTTTCTATCTTCAAAATTGTGGACTTTCGTCTTTTTGGGGGAGGAAGTGGGCGTGGCGAAATTTTGAAACATACTTGTATTGAATTGGTATCACAAAAGTTTGCAAACAATGGTTGGTTGCTCTAGCTCTTAAAATCTGTGGGATTCAAGCGCTTATTTGGACGAATGGACAAAGCAGTCGCGTTGGTGTGTGAGAGTGGTCGAGAGGGAACGATGCCTCTCCAAATGATTTTCTTTGGAGTGTCTATATTAATGATCTGATGTGATTCAGATTTGCGCTTCTGATAGATATGATTTTGCATTTTTCGTTTTTTGTTATCTTTAAAATTGTGGACGACACAGATTTCGCGGGGCGAAATTTTGAAATACATTTGTAGGAGTGGGATAGCATATCGGTATGGAAACAAATTTGGTTTCTCTAGCTTTTTAGCCTCCGAGCAATGGGCGACAAACCAGACGCACGGACAGACAGACATGGCCTTCAATGACGAGGAGAGGAACTACAAATTCAGTCTGGTGTATCCAAAAAAAAACTAGCAAAGCAAAAAGCCCTCCGTGCAATAAATTTGCTCTGAAATCGAGGAAACCTCGGAAGCTGCAAGTCTTCGGAAGATCCTCTTAAAATCAACCCCCTTGGTGGGTACCCTAAAAGAAATTATGGTACGTGGTCTAACTTCAGTGAGTAATCACCACACATCCTACTAGATACATATTTGCCCGGGTACAATCATCGAGGCTCAGCTCCATAGTGAAGACTCGGCAACCTCGATTGCACATATCCTTACGGACCGGAATATCAGCTGGGCAGTAAAAAGCTTTAACCCATTCAAATCGCCAGGTCCTGACAAGGTAATTCCGGCCCAACTTCAAAAAGCCGGAGAAATGGCTACACACTGGCTGCAAAGTATCTTCAAGGATATACTGGAAAGCTTAAGGAAAAAATAGTCTTTATCCCTAAGCAGGGAAAGTACCAAAGTCGTGATATATGTGTACGACGTACGTAGCCACTATCTTTTCCTTAAAACAGGCTCAAGCACTTTGTAACATAATGACTGAAACCTAACGACAGTTAGAATGGAAAAAATCACGTGGGATGAAAAGTAATCTCTCTAAAACGGAGCTCGTGCTGGTTTCAAGGAATTAAAAATTCCAATCCTCAATCCCACAATACTTAATTGACCAGAAGCTAAACCGGAATCTGAACATTAAAGAAAGAATGAAGAAGGCCCCTAAAACCTTCCCCACATGCACAAATGCCATTGGCTAGAAGTGGGGCATGAGCCCGAGAATGGTAGAATGGATATACATATGTACCTAGCAATGTCTAGACCAATTCTACTCTATGGAGTTACAGTATGGTGACCAGCCCTTCAAAGAAGAAAATTACCAACCAATTGGCCAAAAGTTGAACGAACGCGATAAATGCCTTCCTATACCTACAGGGTTATGACCTTGCAGAAAGTAGACAGAAATGGCAACAATAAGACAACAACATTATCAAAATCGGACTGCTGCGTTCACAAGGAGTACACAAGAGACCCTTTCGAAGCAATTATCCCCCAAAGAGTAGACTAGCTCGTGGGACCAACTGGTCTACCCCGAAAAGTGTAGTATTAGACACTTCGTTAGAATTCCAGATCACTGCACTGTCTTTTTTAAGCTGAAGTCATAGCTATCCAGAAAGCTTTTAACTGTATTCAAGAAGTTGCAACTACGGCAACTCATCTTAACATTTATAGCGAGAGCCAAGCTGCGATCAAATCACGTATTTATCGAACTCGGCTCAACACTTTTTTACCGTTCCGGGTTACCATGAATTTGAAGGAAACTGCATTGCAGACGGGCAGGAATATGTTGCCGTTTTGAAAACGAAAACAGTTTGAGTTTTGCGAATGCGAGCGTCCTTAACTTTCTGTTTTCAAAAGTAAAACACAAATTTTCTGCGAAAGTGAAAATAGGCTGCTTAATAGGCTTGTTTTGCTTGTACAGCTCTAAACCTTAGAATATCAACTGGATAAAATAATAACTATGTGTAATCAATTCACAATAAACGTAAGAATAAGAATTCAAAATGGCTGCAGGTCTGAGCATGTTTAATTTTGAGTAATATCGCTTTATACAAGTGCGAAGCTATGAATGACCACCCTGTACATACGTAGAACGTGTATAACATTGAAAACAAATGGTAATTTATTGATGTTGAATTTGATGATGTTAACATGTTTGATGACAATTTTAAGCCAAGATTGCAAAGTTCACCATTTATTGATGTCAAGTCACCGGCAATGCCAAAATCGCCAAAACTGGGATAACAAATTCAATCATACACGTCCTTCGATGCGTCCGACAATTTTATGAATGTCTGTGCCCAAAAAAACAGAGAAAGTGCGTAAAGTGAGTAAAACCTTGATATTAAGGTATCCTGAGGCATTAGTAGGCCGTCTGCCATTCAGGTGATACAGGGGGAACTACGGATGAAGGGCTGTTTCGCCATTACTGTACACTCGGACGGGGGTAGGGGTGCCTCGGGTTACGGCTTGCATGGCCGAGGGGGTGCCCGGTCGTAAGTATGCGAACTCTGGATACCTGCCGACCTCCAGTTTAAGTCAGGTTTCCCGGGGCACGCGGGTTATGCCTCGGGTGACTTGCCCCTTCCCGCCTACTCGTGGGACCAAAAATGTCAAATATTATAAATCTGAAAACAAAAACCGCCAAGGAGCTCGGTACAATCCCTTTCAACGTCTGGGAAACCAGGTCCTAAGAAGGCAGGGAAGTAGACTAAGTCGGTCCACCGTCTTCAAGCAGAAACAGCTGGACTCCGATAAACCAACCTGGCCCATCCACGTCGGGGGGCAGCGGGGGCAAACCGGTTATCGTGGCTGCCAAGCAGAGCGAGATCGCGGCTGGTAAGCGCCTGGTGACCGGGAAAACCCTGTCAACCTCGGCAGGCGACGGCAGGGTATGAAGCCGTCCTACCAAGAGAGGCGCGCTGCCTTTATCCTGGCCAATGATGGCCCGGACTCTGGGCCATCTCGGTCATCCCGGGCTTCCAGCCATTCAAAGGCAGAGCTCCAAGACAAAGCCTGCAACCCCCGCCTTCCCACAGCCGATTGGAAGGTGGCCAAGGTCGAGGAGAAAACTGGACAGAGGCGCGAGATTATCCTCGTCCTAAACGAGGAAAATCTCTGGAAAAGTCGGCCGGAGTATTGGACCATGGCCACAAGAAGGTGAACATAGCTCCCGACAAGAACGACTCCAAGGGCAGGCAAGCGGGGGTCCAGTCAGACCTTGAGCTTGAACCAGAGGTACCGGAAGTGGGTAGCCAACCCTCGGCGAACGTAGCGTCTGTGGCATCGCATGATATCTTGGACAGCTACGAGTCCTATGCGAGTGACATAGCCAAGGGTCTTGGACGCATCGATGTCTGGGAGGACGTGGAGTCCCCCGAGACCGACGTCGACGTTACAATGAGGCTCACTTAGCATCCTGCTCATCGCAAACTGCAAGGCCAAGAACATCGTCATAATTGTGGGATGCGACGCCAATCCTCACCGAAGTCGTTGGGAAAGCACTGACACCAATGAACGGAGTGAGTTTCTTTTCAGCTACTTACTCACCAATCAGATGGTACTTTCAAACCGAGGGGAATCCTGAAGGGTCCTTGACAGACACTCCTTTCCGAACCACAGCTACGCGGAAACTTTTTTTTCATTCTGCTCACTGAGTCCAGTGCAATTACGGAACCTAAGCTGGACAAACTGGACTCGCTACTCACTACTCGCTACCTTTCCTACACTCTCCCTAACATGCTGGAATAAGAGTCATAAACTGGCTCAAATGGATTTACGAGATGGTTTTCTCCCTCGGACAAATACCGGACGGAATCAGGCCAAAGTTGTCTTTATGCCCAAGTAGGACTAGCTCTCGCACACTATTCGCAAAGATTTTAGACCAAAAGCCCATCGTCCTTTCTCTTGAAGGCGATGAAACGGCTTTTTAGGCTGCATCTCAGGGCGACTATATCGTCGATTAAAATCTCTGATTCTAAGCCTGCTTATCGGAGGGAATGATTACATCGATCATCGAATCGTCCCATAACTGCAAGCACACCTTGGTAGCCTGCCAATACATATTATGCGCCTTCAATAACATCATCTCGACCACGATCACGGTCGACCTGGGGGTTGATCCCCGGACGGTGAGTCTACTCCATAAGATGCTTCAATGCAGGACCGTTGGGGCCTCACTGGGGACGTCTACGTCCACCAGGTTTGTCACTTGAGGTTCCCTGCGGGGTGAGTCCTCTCGCCACTTCCATGGAACGTAGCAGTAAATTAACTGCTGCGGGAAATAGAAGGTTGAATCCGCGTACGCTGTTGATGTCGCTATAAAAATCTCTGGGATATGGGACCCAATATGAGTGCATGACAAGATCTCTCATAAAACTGTCACTATGGGCAGAAAAATGCGGGCTAAGTTCTAACCCGTCCAAAATGGAATTGGTACTATTCAACATGAAGAACAAGATCCAAAAACGCACTCCTCCAAAACTCTACGGAGATTCGCTAGCTGGGCATTGAAGACAGGGTAAAGAAGGCCACAGTGGCAATCTACACCTGCAGAAAAACCATCGGACTTAAATGGGGTATCATACTACCAAATTTTGAAGAGATATCTGAAATCCAGGCGACAAAAAATACAAACAATCAAGGTGGACACCTTGGTGTGTGAGAGAGACCGAAAAGGAACGATGCTTCTCCAAATGGTTTTCTTTATTGTGGCCATAGTAATGATCTGATCCGCATCATTCTGCTTTTTTTTTTCTGTTATCTTCAAAATTGTGGACGCTACAGGTGTGCACCCTTTGTGGGAGCGGGAGGGGGCGGGGCAGTGTGACCCCCTCGGAGAACTACCATCTTGCCACGATGAGGGGGCTTAGTAAGCTTAAGGACCCCGAGAGCTATACCGGCGGCAGCGCATGCAGCCAGAAGGGTAACCAAAGCCGGTCAAGCCAAGGGCAAGCGCTGAAGCTCAAAATAGTTCATCCTGGAGGTAGGGCAAAAACGCGCACGTTAGGGGGCAATGTCCGCTAACGAAACAACATTTACGGTGCAGGGAGTCGGAGACCCAGTACCGGGTTAGTGATTGAGGGTGCGAGCGCAGGCCCCCAGGCGTCGAAATCCTGTGACTGCAGGAAATCCGATATGGCAGTGGAGTGTTTGGCTGCAAACCGTTTGTCTGCGAGTTCAAGGGCATCAAGTGGTATGAGGGAGCCAAAGCAGTGGCCTGTGGTAACGTAGAAACTCTTGAGTTTCTCAAAACCACGGTCCAAGGTTTTGGTGAACTTTGGCCAGGAGCGGCACTCTGCGTGGTACCCATTGATGAGATTCCCAGGAGGACGATCATGAAGGTGTGGATTCCACCCCCGATCAAGGCGGATGAGGACACACTAGTCTTTATCAAGGCACATAACCGGATCCTGGGAACATTGGACTGGACCATCACATGGGCGATACCGCGAGACAAGGGGAACGGCAAGGAACTCTGGATCAGCATTGGCCAAGAAAGCCTTGCCAAACTCCTTGCTAGAGATTGCCGCATATCTTTTGGTATGGGCACACTAGCGGTAGCAGTACCGCGATACCCCAGGTCCGCTTAACAGCATGAAGGTGGTTCAGATTAATCTGCATTACTCAAGTGTACCATCAGCGCACCTGCTGCGGTTTATGGACGAGAAGGCGGTAGACGTGGCCATCATCCAGGAGCCCTGGACCGTAAAGGAAGGTGTTCGAGGACTGAACACCCCGTGGGAAAGCCGAGAAAATGTATCGTGGTAAGAAGCGAGCTTAATGTTCTGTTTTCTTGCAGGTACAGCACTCCGGACCAAACGGTGGCACTATGTGAGAGGAAGGACGGGAAGAACCTATACCTGGCCTCGGCATACGTGCCGTATGAGGAAGATGACCCACCCTTGGGGGCTGTCAGGGCCCTATTTCACTAAGTGCGGAAAGAGGGTCTCGACATCGTCCTAGGTTGCGACGCGAATGCCCATCACCCCTCCTTCTCGGACCACTAAAGGATAGTGTTCAGCATCAAATGGAACAGAGAAAGGCCCAAGGCCTACCGCGATCCCAAGCGGACAGACTGGAACCGTTTCTCTGCATTCGTAAAGAAGGTACTGTCCTCCCCACCGGAAGGGAACATCCTTCAAACGGAAGCACTAGAGGAAGCGGCTCAGAACGTTACTAACGCTCTGCAGGGGGCCTTTCTCGAATCCTGCCCGATCAGCCGACCCCGAAAGTCCAATCGCAATCCGTGGTAGACGCGGGAGCTGAGCGAAGTCAGGAGAGAGTCGAGAAGGCTCTTTAACAGAGCAAAAGTTACAAACACACAGGAAAGCTGGGACTATCGCCACAGCTTCAACACCTACAAAAACACCTTTAGGAAGGCGAAAAGGGAGTCAGGGAGTCTATAATGAAATAGATGGTTTCACTGAGGCCTCAAGGCTGCGACGGGTACTATCAAAGGCACCCACCACACTGCTCCGCAACCAAAAGCAGCCAAAAATCCCTAGAGCTCGAATTATTCGGGATGGCTCCAGGCTCTCTTGAGCCGTTTTCAAAACGGTTAAAAATTCCGCGCCGAAATTAAAATTAAACGGCTTTTTATACAAGAAAAATAGCAAAAGAAATTTGGCAATGCAGTCAGTGAGAGACCAGTGGTCGGGACAGCTGACACGAGCTTAAGACTAAAAACTAGGAATATTGGGTGTGCATACTATTAATGAACTTCAAATTAATTTTCTGATTAGTGCAACTACGCCTCCCAAGGCATCAACTCCAACAAAATTTCTTTAAATTTATGTTTTTATACCCATACTCGAAAAGTAAATGGTATATTGTATTTGTGGTAAAAGAGGATGTGTAACATAGAGAACGAATAAAGAGAATATAGAGAATATACCATAAAGTATATATATTCTTGATCAGCATCAATAGCCGAGTCTATGTCTGTCTGTCCGTCTTGTTTGTCGCCCATTGCTCGGAAGCTATTAAAGTTAGAGCAATTACATTTTTTCAGGCGAAAAGGGAGTCAGGGAGTCTATCATGAAAAATATGGTTCCACTGAGGCCACCACACTGCTCCGCAACCAGAAAGCAGCCAAGAATCCCTAGAGCTCCTCATAAGCACCCACTTCCCGGGTTTCTCAGATGTTACCGGGGAATCCAACGACACTGAGCGATACCAAGGAGAGGAAGCTGAGGATCTCATACGAGACATTATGTTAATATCCCCTCTCCTGTGGAGCCTAGTCCTCAACGACCTTCTTCTTCAGTTTGGGAGGAGCGGATAAAGGGTCGTGGCCTATGCGGACGATCTAGTGATACTGGTAATGGGTAGGAATACCCACAATTAGTGACCTTCTGGATTCTGCACTGGGAACGACCGCTAGCTGGGCACGCCAGAACGGTTTGGGGGTTAATCCACAAAAAACAGAACTGGTGGTGTTCTCACGAAAATATAAGATACCAAATTTCAAACGACCAGCAATTAGTGGAACGACGCTTGAGTTATCGAATGAAGCCAAGTATCTTGGTGACATATTTGACTCCAAACTCTCCTGGAAGAGAAACACGGAGGAAAGGAAGAAAAAGGCAATGACAGCTTTCTACATCTGTAGGAAGACCTTTGGACGAACATGGCTTACAACCACACGTCATACATTGGATGTATACAGCGGTTATAAGATCCATTCTGACGTACGGAAGCTTAGTATGGTGGGAAGCGGCCAACACAAATCCCACATAGAGAACCTCCGTAGAGTCCAACGGACAGCATGCCTTGGGGTCACCGGATATCTCAAATCCACCCCAAAGGCTGCTCTGGTCACCATGCTGGAACCCATAGACCTCCACCTTGAGTGCAAGGCTGAGACAAGTGCCGTGAGGCTTTCATCCGAGCGGTTCTGCAAGCCATCGCCTTATCGCCACGCCACAATACTCTGTAAGGAGGAAAGTGGAACGGGTGAACGGCGCGACTACTGTGTCTCGGAGTTTTCATGGAAAAGAAACTTTAAAGGACACATAACGGACAGAGCTGAATGGATGCGTAACGCTGTCCTTGGGCAGAACGTGATCTACATCTTAACTGACGGGTCAAAGACAGTCGAAGGGACAGGAGCTGATATCTTCTCTGAAGAACTAGCAACCAACATATCCCTAAGACTACCAGACTGGTGCAGTGTATTCCACAGAAAATCTAGAATTTACCCTAATAATTTAATTGAAATTTTGTCAAATTATCTTGATGGTCATTAATTATTGCATTTCCAATTGCGTTCAACTTTGTTAAATGCATTTTTTAATATAACAGAAAAATTGAGCTAAGATGGTTAGCTATGCTCACAACGGATCCGAATGCAACACAATGATAAAACATACATTGTAACAAAATACCCCAACCGGAAACTAAGATGCTAAGATGATAAGCTAAGATGGTTAGCTATGCTCACAACGGATCCGAATGCAACACAATGATAAAACATACATTGTAACAAAATACCCCAACCGGATACTCATATCACATCGCAAATTTCGGCTCCGACTAATGTGTTACGTAAACAGATCAAATACAATTCAAATTACTTACCATCAAGCATAAACTGCGACACATCCCGTGCACACTGAGGCATTTCGCGGTTAGTTTCATCCATTTTAAGTCTGTAAAAAAAAAATATTTTTTTTTATTTTGTAGTGTCAAAGTAGTAAAGTAATTTTATTGAAGGAAACTCTAATTTTGGCACTCGAATTATTCGGGATGGCTCCAGAGCAGGCTCCAGGCTCTCTTGAGCCGTTTTCAAAACGGTTAAAAATTCCGCGCCGAAATTAAAATTAAACGGCTTTTTATCAGAGCTCGCAAATAACAGTTGACCGTTTCTTGCAGTCACCAAAAACTGTTTTTGCGCACCACTTGCGCAAAAAGTCAGACAAGAACTGTTCACCAGTGTCTCTTGAACGAACGGTCTGTGCTCAACCAAAAACCAATTTCGTGTTTCCTTTTTGCTCTGCTCATTCGCTGACCGTTTTGCAACGAGCGAAGAAAATAAAAGTCTTTTGCATTTGTATGAGTGTATATGCGAATGATCAGTCTACTTGTAAACCACACTTGCACACTCACACTTTTTAATAAAAAGGCACTGAAGTCAAAAGACCGTTTACGATGAGCCTTTCGTTTTTTCGCTCTTCTGCTGACCCTCAATGAGCGAGCGTTCAGTTGGATCGCTCTCTCTAAGTAGTTGTTGAGTGAGCATAAAAAAACCTCGCAACTGAGAACAGTTAACCGAAAACCAAAACAAAGAGCAACGAAAAGTTCTGTTCAGAGCGAGAGCACACGTGCATCGTCTTTTTCGGTTGTGTTAGAGAGCAGACCGCAAAACGAAAAACGGTTGATTGTTATTTGCGAGCCATGCTTTTTATACAAGAAAAATAGCAAAAGAAATTTGACAATGCAGTCAGTGAGAGACCAGTGGTCGGGACAGCTGACACGAGCTTAAGACTAAAAACTAGGAATATTGGGTGTTCATACTATTAAAGAACTTCAAATTAATTTTCTGATTAGTGCAAGTACGCCTTCGAAGGCATCAACTCCAACAAAATTTCTTTAAATTTATGTTTTTATACCCGTACTCGAAAAGCACAGGGTATATTGTATTTGTGGTAAAAGTGGATGTGTAACATAGAGAACGAATCGTTTCCGACCCCATAAAGTATATATATTCTTGATCAGCATCAATAGCCGAGTCTATGTCTGTCTGTCCGTCTTGTTTGTCGCCCATTGCTCGGAAGCTGTAAAAGTAAGAGCAATTACATTTTTTCAGACTGATGTGATATCTCACTCGTCCAAGTGTGTTTCAAAAGAAAACATAAAATGCAGAATCAGAGAGATAGACCATATCTATAAGAGGCCCAAATCTGAATCGGATCGAATTATTAGTAGAGCCACAAAGGGGAAACCCATTTGGATAAATATCGTTTCTTCTCCCTCTCTTTCATACACCAACGCGTCTGCTTTGCCCATTTGACCAGATGAGCGCCTGGATCTTAGAGACTATAAGAGCAAGAGCAACCAAACTTTCTGTGCAAACTTCTGTGATACCATTTCAATACAAGTGCATTTCAACATTTCTCTACGCCCCCTTCCGCCATCACAAGTCCACATTCAACATTGTGATTGATAGAAAGATAGGGAAACATCAGTATCATAGAGAATGACAGTATCTTCCAGATTTCCAAATCTGGTTCAGATAAGATCATTATAATAGCCACAATAATGAAATTCATTTTCAGCAACTTGCCCACACGCCTTCAGCCGCTACTGATTATCTCTCTCTCACACACTCTGCCTCGTGCAGTTTACACGTGTTGTTGTGAGAAATTATGTAGATGTAGATGACAGATGCAGTAAAATAATGTAGGATGTAAAAACTGATAAAATATTTTAAAATTATACAACAATCACATGTGTACTTGGCTCTCCCAAGTATAACTAAATTAAACTAGCTGGATCTTCTTTAATCTCAATGCATTCACTTTTTACCTTTTATACTTTATACTTTTTATTGTATATGGTTAGCCTTCCAAAACTTTAGAGGGTCACAATCCTCAGGCTCATTTGGGTTCACTAGGTACTGGCCTAGCAGGATCGCAGCGTCTGCTCTGGGAGAATTTTTTTTTTGCCCTTTAATTTAGTATCCAAACACGAACGAGAAAGAACGTATGGAGTCGCTGTGAACGCGACTCTACTTTTATACCCGTACTCAGTCAGTACATATGTGATTTATGTTTTATCAGTTTTGACATTTTAAATTTTTTTTTTGCTACATTGTCATCTACATCATCATCTTTCTCACAACAACACACGTACACTGCACGAGGCAGAATGTGTG
Source organism: Drosophila bifasciata (assembly GCA_009664405.1). Lineage (NCBI taxonomy): Eukaryota > Metazoa > Arthropoda > Insecta > Diptera > Drosophilidae > Drosophila > Drosophila bifasciata. The sequence goes on along the minus strand of CM019041.1, from coordinate 23,612,600 downwards.
AGCAGTGTGTGAGCGAGAGGGAGAATCTGTAGCGACAATCAACCCCACAAATAACTTACGCTGGAATCGGGCGCGGGGAAACGTTGAAACGGCGCGGGGTATTCCCGCTGCTGAAAATTCATTTGATCATTTTGGCTACAATAATGATCCGATCTGAACCAAATTCGGGAATCTGGTAGATATTATCATTTTCTACGATACTGCATTTTTTTTTTTTTTTTTCTATCTTCAAAATTGTGGATTTTCGTCTTTTGGGTGGGCGGAAGGGGGCGGGGCGAAATTTTAAAATACACTTGTTTAGGTTTGGTATCACAGGTTTGGTTTGGTTGCTCTAGCTCTTATAGTCCCTGAGATCCAGGTGTTCATTTGTACGAAAAACCAAATCGAATCGATTTTATGTGAGTGCGAAAGAGAGGGAGCGAAGTTTTTTTTTCGTATGTTTTTCTCTATTGTGGATATATTAATGATCCGATCCGATTCAGATTTGGGCACCTGATAGATATGGTCTTTCTCTATGATACTGCATTTTTAGTTTTTTGTTATCTTCAAAATTGTGGACGCCACAGATGTGCGCCCTTTGTTGAGGTGAAAGTGGGCGGGGCGAAATTTTGAAACACATTTCGAGGAGTGAGATATAACATCAGTGTGGAAACAAAATTTGGTTTCTCTAGCTTTTATAGCCTCCGAGCAATGGGCGATAAACAAGACGGACGGACGGACGGACGGACGGACGGACGGACGGACAGACGGACGGACGGACAGACGGACGGACGGACAGAAATGGCTATTTCGACTCGGCTATTGATGCTGATCAAGAATATATATACTTTATGGGGTCGGAAATGATTACTTCTCTATGTTACACACATCCACTTTTACCACATATACAATATACCCTTTTACTCTTCGAGTACGGGTATAAAAAAACCTTCTTGGAAGGGCCTGTGTCAACTGGTGGTGTAGGCTCTATCGACGATGTTGTTTCCTTTGGGCATTTTCTGTTAATAGAATGAATCTCCTGCTCAAAAACTTTTACTGTTTCCTCAGCACTTGAGATTCGAATCCGTCGTTTTAAAACCGGGGAAAAAACATCGATAGTCGCCATAAAGCATCGATGTTTCCAAAAATTTGAAAGTGCAGTGTTTGCAGTGTTGTGAGCATCTAAAGCTTGCCGATTATTAAATCGAGCAACTAAACTTGAAATTTAAAGTGCAACCGTTGTTATCTTTCCATGCCAACAAGGGTATTGTCAAATTTGTAAAGTTACTAGAGAAACAAGTGTGGAGTAAAAGGCCATTAACTATGGCACCAAAAAAGAACGACAAAGAACCCGTACTCAGTCAGTACACATGTGATTTTTGTGGAATTTTAAAATGTTTTATCAGTTTTTTCATTTTACATATTTTTGCTACATCTGTCATCTACATCTACATCATCACATCACTTCTCACAACAACACACGGACATTGCACGCGGCAGAGCGTGAGTGTGAGAGAATCAGTAGCGAATATCATCAGCATAAATAACTTACGTCGCAAGGGGGCGGGACAAGGGGAAAATCGCTGCTGAAAATTAATTTGGTCATTGTGGCTACAATAATAATCCGATCTGATACGATACTACATTTTTGGTTTTTTTCTATCTTCAAAATTGTGGATTTTCGTCTTTTGGGGGGGCGGGGCGAAATTTTGAAATACACTTGTTCAGGGTTGTTATCACAGGAGTCTTGACAGAAAGTCTGATTGCTCTAGCTTTTATAGTCTCTGAGATCCAGGCGACACAAAATACAAAAAACCAAATCGACTCGTTTTTGTGTGAGTGCGAAAGAGAGGGAGCGAAGTTTTTTCGTATGTTTTTCTCTATTGTGGCTATATTAATGATCCGATCCGATTCAGATTTGGGCACCTGATAGATATGGTCTTTCTCTATGATTCTGCATAGTTTTCTGTTATCTTCAAAATTGTGGACGCCACAGATGTTGCCCTATATGGCGGCGGAAGTGGGCGGGGCGAAATTTTGAAATACTTTTCTAGGAGTAAGATAAACCATCAGTATGGAAAAAAAATTTGGTTGCTCTATCTTTAAAAGCTTCCGAGCAATGGGCGACAAACAAGACGAACAGACAGACATAGACTCGGCTATTGATGCTGATCAAGAATATATATACTTTATAGGGTCGGAAATTATTCCTTTTCTAATTATTATTCCTTTTCCTAATGTGTGTAACAACACACATCCACTTTTACCACAAATACAATATATCCTTTTACTCTTCGAGTACGGGTATAATAAAAATGCGGAAGCGCTCGCATCTCGTGCTGGGCTAGTGAAATCCTTTAGCCGTAATAAAAGTTATATCGAAAAAAATAGCGACTCCATGACAGCTGCGTAGCTGGAAGCCAGTTTAAGTCTCATTGAGACAAACTTTAATCAGTTCAGGGTAAAATTGAACACGAAAGCGAGGACGCTAGCGAATATGAAAGCCGCTATGAGATTGAGGAAGCTTATTGCGAATTAAAGGCCAAGCTTTTGAGCTGTCTTGGATGCAGGGGCAGGCGGCAGTCCAATGCAGGTGACCTCCTAAACAGTACACAGATTATTACGATGCTGCCCACACTCAAGCTGCCTGAATTTTCTGGAATGTTTACGGAATGGACTAGCTGGAACAACACCTTTATTACGATAATAGACTCCGATTCGGAACTGGAAGATTTGTCAAAGTTTATTCATTTTTGATCATCTTTGGGAGCTTAACCATTATTTACGATTGAGTGATTAAAATTATCAGGTCCTAACTATCGCAATGCAATACGATTATTGAAGGATCGTTATGAAAATAAGGCAATTATTGTGCAATCACATATAAACGAGCTTTTTAACGTGAAGCGTCTGAAGCATCCCGAGTCAGAGGGGTTGAGAGGTCTGGTAGTCAAGGTAAACTCCCAATTTGTAGCGCTCAAATCGTTAATCAAAGATAAGGAAATTCTGGATGCCATAATTTTCCATTTGATCCGTACAAAGCTTGATGAAGAGACTATGGAGCGTTGGGAAATTGAGTGGGACAGCCTAAAGTTGCCGTCATGTTCATTACTATTGCAGTTTTTGATAAACAGAGGAACCAATTTAGAAAATAGGGAGATTCGTCGTGGTTGGGGCCACCCCAGTGGAAGAAGTGAGGTTAAGAAGGCAAGCTTAGCGACAGCAATAGGCACCAACGGCAACGTTTACTACGTTTGTACTGGAACTCATGGACTAAAAGGGTGTCCAAAGTTTAAAGAATTATCACCGTTACAGTGATACCAAGAGGTGAAACAACACTCGCTGTGTCTGATTTGCTTTAGTAAGCGACATACAACTAGAAGCTGTAAAGGCCCGCGGTGCAAGATTTGCAGCAAGCCTCATCATGAGCTTCTTCATCGAGAGGTATCTAGTGTTGCAGATGAGTCAAGGCAAGAACCGAGCTCACTGCATAGCTCTTTACAGTCTCGATCATCTACAAGTTTTCTTGCGACCGCTGTGGTATTGGTTAAAGATAGAGAAGGAGGATTTCGAAATTGTAGGTGTGTATTAGATTCCGGTAGTCTTTTTTGACGGCTCGGCTAGTCTCAAGGCTGAGGCTTAAATTGCGCGACTCAGCCCTGCAACTTAGTGGAATTGGCAATGCGACATCTCAGATTATAGGAGAGGTTCAAGCAACCAAGAAATAACGCAGTATAACCCAACAGGTTCAGAGATTCCTCCAAATTGGGTGCCACCCGAGGGGGTCACGTTAGCCGATCCCACATTTCAGTCGGGGGAAAGCATTGACATGATAGTGGGAGTCGCTTTATTTTTCAAGCTTATTGTACATAGCAGGACAAATAAAAATAGCAGCTCACCTGCCAAGGCTTCAAAAGTCTCTATTAGGTTGGGTCGTCGTAGGTAATTGCACGAAGTCATCTGGCGTTGCACTGTTGGCAAAGGAAGTGGCATCAAAGGTCTCCCAAAATGATCAGTTGCATGAGATCGTACAAAGCTATTGGAAGTACGAAGAAGTCCCTGAATCAAGTGATAAGTTCACCAAGAACGAAAAGCAGAGCGAAGAAAGTTTTCTGACGCATGTTAAGCATGTCACCTTGGGACATTTGGTGGTCGCTCTGCCCTTTAAGAATCCTAAGGTTGCCTTAGGAGAAACTTATCAATTCGCCCTTACCAGATTCCTTAATCTAGAGAAAAATTGAATCGTAACCTGTCTCTTAAAGAACAATATGTCCAATTTATTGAAGAATACCGCCAGTTGGGTCACTTAGAGGCGATAGAGCCAGCAGATCAGGATAAAATTCAATACTTCATGCCCATCATCCGGTTATGCGCCCAGATAGTTTGACGACCAAATTACGGGTCGTATTTATTGCCTCCCGTAAGTCCAGCAATGACATGTCACTGAACGACACGACCTTAGTTGGTTAGTTGGTTTGCAACCCGATTTGTTTCAGACATTGACCAGGTTCCGTTTTTACAGATATGCTCTTACGGCCGATATCAAGAAAATGTATCGACAAATATTGGTCGACGAGACTCATACAAACTTTTAGTACATTTTATGGCGAGCTGACGTTCTGGATCCTATCCAAAAACTGCGTTTAAAAACGGTCACTTATGGAACAAACTCGACACCGTTCCTGGCAGTACGTTGCCTGTATTACTTGGCAGATAAGTATGCCGACCAATTTCCGATAGCTAGCGACGCGGTAAAGCGAAGTTTTTATATGGATGATCTGCTTAGAGGAGCCGATTCAGAAGAGGAATTGGCAGTGTTAAGACAAGTGACTAAGCTATTAGTACTAGGAAAGTTCGAGCTGCACAAATGGCGCAGCAATTCTCAAGGAATGGACAGCAACACTGACCTAGCCTCTAATGCCGAGCCTAGTCGAGCCTTTAATGCTCAAAACAGAGGACGCAGCTAAAACCTTGGGGATATATTGATATATATATATAACAAATTTCAATTCGCTTTTAACATTAAATGCTCTGCAACGCCCACGAAGAGATTCGTGCTGTCCGAATTAGCTCAAGTGTTTGATCCGCTAGGGTTCTTAAGTCCCTTGCTAATCTTGGGAAAAAAATTCATTCAGGAACTGTGGTTACTGAAGCCGGATTGGGACGATGAGCTACCAGCGAGCTACGCAGCTCAATGGCTTAGATATATGGAAGAACCGAAACTAATTGATAGATGTTCCGTTCCGCGATCCGCAATTCCAAACACGGCCAACCATGGTACTTTGGAACTTTTTGGGTTCTCTGACGCATCTAACAGAGCTTACGGCGGAGTCATTTATGCTCGTGTAAAGCATGAAGGTGGAGGAGTTTCGGTGCGTCTAGTAACGGCCAAGTCGAAGGTCGCCCCAGTTAGGGTAACCTCCTTGCCGCGTCTAGAATTACAAGGAGCACTGTTATTGGCCAAGCTAATGACCAAGGTACGCTCCTGCCCTCACTTACCGGTAGAAAAAGTTAGATATTTCACGGATTCCACAATTGTTCTGAATTGGCTATCGTCACATGTTAGTCGATGGACCACATTTGTCGCCAATAGAGTGGTTCAAATACAAGAACTTACAAGTGTACAAGATTGGTTCAAGGTTGAGTCCAAGTCAAACCCTGCCGATATCGTATCTAGAGGATTATTGGTGACAGAATTGAGCAGGTCAGCGATGTGGTGGAACGGTCCGGACTTTTTAATAGACTCAGCAGACGACTAGGCTAAGTTGAATTGGAGTGAGGCAATAGAAGACATGCCGGAGGAGAGAATATGTACATTTTCGCTGGGAGTTAGTATGGTAGAAGACAGTGAGAATGTAGATCTAGCGGGGAAATGCAAATTTTCAAATGACTTTCTCAAGCTGCAACGCTATATTTTCAGCTATATTTTTCGCTGGCGTAGAAATCCAAGAAATCAGATGAAACCTGCAACCTTACGGCAGCTGAAATGGAGGGAGGCTTACGCTACATTGTATATAATGTGCAACATATTAACTTCTACGAGGAATTTACTAGGCTAGAAGAGGGAAGGGTTATAAAATCATCAAGAATTCAGTGCTTAAGTCCCTTTTTAGTAAAAGAAGAAGGAATAAGTATTATTCGAGTGGGTGGAAGATTGGCCAATGCCGAATTGCCATTTGACACAAGGCATCCTATATTAATGCCGACTAACCATATCGCGAGAAATGCGCTAATTGGACTTACACATCGAAAGAATTTGCATGCCGGGGCAAAGTCATTGTGCGCCTTTTTGCGGCAGAGATATTGGATTATCAATTGCAGGAAACTTGCCCGCAAGGTGATTTGTAGCTGTATAGCATGCTTTCGCCGTCGACCGATCGTGGCAACACAGTGCATGGGAGCGCTACCAGGCAGCCGAGTGAGAGGATACAGACGTGGACTGAGCTCGGATTTATTTTGCGACATCGCTACAAACTTTGTAGGTGCTTCTAGAGAGCTAAACAGAGCGCTCGATCAGCCTAGTATGTAGCTCATCGACGACGAATGCAGCCAGCGGGGAGTCAAGTTTCACGTCATTCCCCAACGCTCCCCTCACTTCGGAGGGTTTTGGGAGAGCGTTATTTTTATGATCACTAGAATAAGTCGGTCTGTTATCAGAATATCAGAATTGCTGACGAATTCCATTACAAAACTGTTGGACGGACTTGGCTCGAACACTAGGCGACTACACTACTCGAAACGATATATCCTCAGAAACTACTCTCTACTCTTTCTGATAGATGTGGGGCTTTAAAATTGTCTGATCCGATTTTTTTTTACACAATTTTTAGCAATTGTTATTTTTATACCCGTAGTCGAAAAGTTAAGAGGTAGATTCGATTTTTGGTATAATTGGATGTGTGTAACGGGAAAAAGGTAACGATTCCGATCCTATAGAGTATATACATATATTGTGGTTTAGCATCAATAGCCGAATCGATATAGCTATGTCTGTCTGTCCGTCCGTCCGTTTTGTTCAGCGCCTAATTCTCAGAGACTATAAGAGCTAGAGCAACCAAACTTTGTTTCCAGACTCCGTGAGTCACACGGTTACAAGTTTACTCAAAAATTTCACCCCTACAAAGGACGAAAATCTATGACATACAAAAATTTGAAGATAATATGAGATATGACTTTATCTACCAGATCGCCGAATCCTATCGGATCCGTATTATAGCCCGAGCCCACCGACACTGCAATGCCTCAACCACCCAACCGACCCATGACAACGATTAACATGATAACAAATGAACCAAAATACATTGGTGATTATGTTTGATTATATTGGGAAGGAGGGGTCTTGGACAATGATTACGTGATCATTTTTGTAGGATTTTTTTATTGAACTTATTTATTTTTTATTTTTTTATTACGTAATGATTACGTAACATCCCCCCCGTTCCTTCAATGATTACTTATGATTATCAGGGGGGACAGGGGTCAAAATTCATCGGAAACGTGATTACGTAATATATGGACAGCCCCTTATCAAAACCAAAAACTCTTTACAATCCCAGAAATTACTTCCCACTTCCCAGTCTGCGCCGATTAACACAAAAAATCTCAACACCTCTGTCGGGTTTCCCAGCCCGATATTTGGTCGGAAAATCTTTATATAACAGTTGGTGGAGCAACCTAACGTAACTTTACCTATGTTTCTTTTTTCGAATGCCCACTGTACATAAATATTGTAATTGCTTTTGCTTACGCAGGGCAGCAGTCGGTCTCTCGCCTCTTTATGTCGACTTCTTCGTTTCGCTACTACAGCTGCAGCATCTATGCTGTTCTCCCGCGCACTCTCTCTCTCTATATATCGATCGTACTCGGCTCGGCAGTAGACCGAGCTTCTATTGTGTTTTCTTTTTCTTGCGTTCTCTCTATCGCTTGCATTAGGGCACGGGCAATTCGGTCCGCCTGCACCCTTTTTAGTTTTCAGCTGATCGTCTTACTACATACATACCAAAAAACATACCTTCGCTTTCGCCTATCAAAAAATTATATATATATTCCATCGAAGCAACGTAAAGTTGTTAAGTCAACAGCTATTAAAAAGGCTTAGTAGCTTTACAACCTCTAAAAGAGTCACAAATATACGACCATACTTCCCACTCCCATGAGATGTTTAAACAGTCTTAGATTTGGAATTCCCTCCGCCTATTGCAAAAGCCCCAAAATACGCGCCCATTGCTCCAATAGAAAAAGCTGCTTCAACTGCAAAAAACGAGGATGACAAAATTAAACACTACAACGCAATGGACTAATATGCCCCGCCTTCATAAAAAAAAATAACTGACCGGCATCAAAACAATTTAAAAAGTGTACCACAAGACAGACCGCTTAATTTACAACACACGTCATTCTCACTGAAATTCACTTCTCTCACTTCTACTGAATTTCTTTTTTTTTTCTATTTTAAATATTGTGGACTTTCGTGTTTTGTGTGGGCGGCAGGGGAGGTTGCCAAATTTTAAAATACACTTGTCTTGATTTGAACAGAAAGTTTGGTTGCTCTAGCTCTTATAGTCTCTGAGATCAAGGCGACACAAAAGACAAACAACCAAAGCGACTCGTTTTTGTGTGAGAAAGAGCGAGAGGGAACGATGCCTTTCGAAATGATTGTCTCCGTTGTGCCATACTAATGATCCGATACAATTCAGATTCAGGCCTATGATAGATATGGGCATTCTCTATGATTCTGCATTTTTAGTTATGTATCTGTTATCTTCAAAATTGTGGACGCCACACATGTGCGCCCTTTGTGGGGGCGGAAAGGGGCGGGGCGAAATTTTGAAACACACTGGTAGGAGTGAGATATCACATCGGTCTGGACAAATGTGGTTGCACTAGCACTTATAGCCTCCGAGCAATGGGCGACAAACAAGACGGACAGACACACAGACAAACTCGGCTATTGATGCTGATCAAAAATATAGATACTTTATGGGGTCGGAAACGATTCCTTCTTTATGTTACACACATCCACTTTTTCCACAAATACAATATACCCTTTTACTCTTCCGAGTACGGGTATGAAAGCAACCTCATCATCATCGCCTACGAAGACTCCCCGGAAGAACCCATGGACACCACTACATCAACATCAAAATACTCAACATGCTCTGAAATCTCCGACGAATTAAAACTTAAAATATTCACCGCTAAATCAAATAAATTAGGAATTCACCTGAAACCAAAAGGAAAAATAACCAAATAACTAAAACCGAAAAGAAAGCCAAGAACAAGATATCCGATCACAGGAGTACAATGAGTACAGATGAAAAACTCGACCTATAAAAACCGCTTAAACTTAATTAATCTAGTTCTAAGATAGCTTAACCCTATATTCTTACATTGAAGATACCGACCTCCACTCTAGCAATAATATTCCCATCACAATAAACTTTACTACTTACCACATAAATAACTCGAGAAACCCTTTTGGCGGGGTAGCTCTGCTACTTCACAACTCCTTGCAACAATAACAAATCAAAACCCGCAATATAAGTTTTGACTCAATCGCCTTTACTGTAAAATCTAAAATCAAATCTATATATATACAAATTAATCCCTATTTCCCTTGGTCCCGGCATCACGCGTTATTGTCAGAAGAAGGGTTTATGGTTTAGAATCCGCGATATATTGGCTGCAAAAAACGTTCCCAACTGGTTATAGCTTTGACAGAGAGACCTATCAGTAGAAAATCTAGCTTTGTATACCAAACACTTCAATCATATGATGCGTTGCGATATTTTTTCTTTAATTTACAAATTTAGTTTTTTTAATTTATAAAGGCATTTTCGTTGTTGAAAATGCCAGCAATTAGACGTACAGGCTTAAGTCGCTGAACTCGCAATTCTGCAAGTCATAGATATATGTACATATGTACAAGAGCACGTCAAACCAACGAGCAACGCAAAGCGAGGAATGAAATTGAACGGCATCCATCGAAATCAACAACATAGAAATTTTGCGTTTGACCCCTATTGAGCTGCAGTCAATTTTAACGTGGTCAGATTCGAATCATTTTTGGACTCTTATCCAGCAATATAATAATTGCTTTCAGATGACGTTGTTTGGCGCAAAAAAATTTATTTAAAACAATTTGATGCCAACTTTCAAGATTCAGAGTCACTTAATAGGTTCCTTATTGCCAACTCCGGATAGTGACTCCTAATATTTGCAAATTTATTTTATGGCCGATTCAGCAAGACAAGTCGATCAGCGTTGCGCACACAACAATTCAGTGAAAAGACCAATTGTGGAACAACTCCAAACGTTTTTATATCAACATAACGAATTGGTTGAATTATTCAGGACCGCATGCCGTCTGATAACCACAGAATTGTCGTCAAAGCTAATAAGACGCCTATAGGAGAACCCGCGAGACGTTTTAACGTTTATTGTCGTCGTGGGTGAAAATTTAGAAAATCGAGTTATTGTTTTACATCGGCGTAGCAATCAACTGCAGCGTGTATCCGAAACTCATCGATCATATGATGCATTACAATATCCTATCTTATTGTGGAATGGTGAAGATGGGTAGTATTTTTCAATGAAAATGATAAATCCAGTCAGGTCTCGAGACTAACAACAAAAGTTAGTTCAATGAATTATTATTCATACAGACTGATGGTTCGGGAAAATGAGGACAATCATACATGAAAATGTCGGCGTCTCTTCCACCAATATGCTGTGTATATGTACGTGAAAGTTGAAACGGAGCGATTGACATTTATCAGGTTGAACCAGGCAAAACAGCGTTTTGAAGAATACATTCATCTTCGGGATGCTATCAATGCTGACGGAAATGCACAGAATGTAGGATTGCCACATGCACACATCCTCATTTGGTTGGTAGAGAGGATAAGACCGGATAAGACATGACACATCCTCATTTGGTTGGTAGAATGGATAAGACCGGATAAGACATGCACACATCATTTGGTTGGTAGAAAGGATAAGAGCGGATAAAATCGACGAACCACACACAAATGTTTAATATTGCCATTCCGTAAAATCAATCTAATATATCTGCATGTACGTGAAAAAAGATAGTGACATGTCTGTGTTTGGAGTTTCTGCCGAAAATTCAAACGATGAGATCACTCATTTGCAAATGGGACGCTATGTCAGTAGTAATGAGGCGATGTGGCGAATTTTTTTAATTTCCAATACATAAGACACCCCACTGTTGTACACTTGGCCGTACATCTGGAAAATGGTTACAGGGTGTACTTTACAACGATAAACGTATAACAAGTTGAGAGGCCGCCATCGACAACATTGACCAGCTTCTTTGAAATGTGCCAGAATGATAACTTTGACAGAACACTGCTTTATTCCGAAATGCCACGATATTATACCTGGAATCAATCATTAAAGAAATTTGAACGACGGAAACAAGGACAGCCAGTTCCAAATTACCGAAAAGTATTTTCCACCGATGCACTACAACGTCTTTACACAGTCCATCCCAGCCAAGACGAGTCTTTTTATTTTCGTTTACTGTTAGTCAATGTCCGTTGCCCAACATCATTCCAACATCTGCGAACTGTTTATGGTGTATTCTGCGGCACATACAGAGAAGCCTGTCAACGTATACATGCATCTACATTAGTTCTCACAACACACACGTACACTGCACGAGGCAGAGTGTGAGCGAAAGAGAGAAATTGAAAATGGACCTTCGTATTTTTGGTCGCTGAGATCCAGGCGACAAAAAATACGAACAACCAAAACGACTCGTTTTTGTGTGACAGAGAGCGAGAGAAAACGATGCCTTTCGAAATGATTTTCTCCGTTGTGACTTGTAGTGTGGCTTGTTTTGACGGCATAAAAGTATGCTTAGGGATTTCAATGGGGTGTCCGAACTGTAGGCTCTCTCGGACCTTTGAGAGAAAGCTACGTACAGGGGAGGTAATTTCCCTAAAATGGTCGGAGAGAGTATTAAATCTAGCCTCGATTGAGGCCTGAACGAGGGAATGAGGCAGAGGAGTTCCCGATGAGAATTCAAACAATGCAGAAGTGCGCTCTCGTAAAGTAAAGCCAGTGTACAATTATAAATGGCTAACGCCGAATCAATTAATATCCAGCTAGACGCGCTAACCCACCAGTATCCAGCAGCGCTAGGCCGCCAACAAACAGCAGCGCTAGCCGACTTTCGGCATACAGCAGCGCTAGCCCACTACCAGCTTAGCAGCGATAGCCACTTCCGTCCTCAACAACACGCTAGCAACTTCCGTCCTCAACAGCAGCGATAGCCACTTCCAACCTCAACAGCAGCGCTAGCCACTACCAACAACAGCAGCGCTTATATTCCGTTTTTTACAGCAGCGCTAGCCCACCCTCATCAAGCAGCGCTAGACCGCCAGCAGCGTCATATAGCAGCGATAGCTCACTTCCGTCTGCAACAGCCCCTCATCAAGCAGCTCTACACCAAACAACAGCGTAAGAGCGCACAACAGTAGCGTTAGCGCCCAAAAGAAGAATTAGCCTCAGCAGAGCATGCGATCGCCCGTAACGGTCTTTTAGTGTATCTAGAATTTAGTTAAGCGCCCGCCGCATAAGCTGTTTAATAATTTAAATTCAAGGAAGGGAATTTAAAGCTGGAAGGGGTAAAGGCAGAGCGCCAGGCAATGCTGTAGATCAGCTATTCCCTCTACCATCATTCCCGTATTGTTAACCGTACCACCTAAACCACTCCCGCCAAGCGTAGCTTGTAAACATAGCGCGAAAGCCAGAGAGAATACGCTGCATCGGTGCAGATGTGCGTAGGTGCAGCGAGAGCGTCGAGTGCTCTCTCCTATTAAGGTTTCTTTTCGTTTCAGCAGACTTCGAAGCGCTTCTACGTTGGAGTGGAACGAAGTACGTAATTAACTGCCGCTAAAAAGGTATCAACTTAATTTTACGCTCTCTCGTGCCCTATACACGGCCTATGCACTGCTCGTAACTCGGAACCTATTTTCCGTACCGCCCTGTCCCACAATAACTGAGATTCAGCAGCTTGTGCGTCCGCGTATAAGAACGCTAGCATGCACCTTTACATTTTATCATATGTATTATGCTTAACATTAACATTACCCGTATAACATAGCTATCTTTACAATTATCTTTTTATACCCGTACTCAAAGAGTAATAGGGTATATTGTATTTGTGGTAAAAGTGGATGTGTGTAACATAGAGAAGGAGTAATTTCCGACCATATAAAGTATATATATTCTTGATCAGCATCAATAGCCGAGTCGATATAGCCCTGTCTGTCCGTCCGTCTGTCCGTCCGTCCGTCTTGTTTGTCGCCCATTGCTCGAAGGCTAAAAAGATAGAGCAACCAAATTTTTTCGAGACTGATGTGTTCTCTCACTCCTAGAAAAAAGTTTAAAAATTCCGCCCCGCCCACTTCCGCCCCCACAAAAGGCGCACATCTGTGGCGTCCACAATTTTGAAAATAACGAAAAACTAAAAATGCAGAATCATAGAGACAGCCCATATCTATCAGGGGCCCAAATCTGAATCGGATCGGATCATTAATATAGCCACAATAGAGGAAAATATACGCAAAAACTTCGCTCCATCCCTTTCGCACTCACAAAAAATCGAGTCGATTTGGTTTTTGTATTTTGTGTAGCCTGTATCTCAGAGACTATAAGAGCTAGAGCAACCAAACTTTTGGCCAAGACTCCTGTGATACCAAACCTGAACAAGTGTATTTCAAAATTTCGCCCCGCCCCCTTCCGCCCCCACAAAAAAGACGAAAATCCACAATTTTGTAGATAGAAAAAAACTAAAAATGCAGTATCATAGGAAATTATCATATCTACCAGATTCCCGAATTTGGTTCAGATCGGATCATTATTGTAGCCACAATGATCAAATGAATTTTCAGCAGCGGGGTTGCCCCCGCAACAAAATATACATTTTTATTAGGGTTGATGGCAGCAGCGCTGCAGCGGCTGCTACTGATTCTCTCACACACACACTCACGCTCAAACATGCTGCCTCGTGCAGTGTACGTGTGTTGTTGTGAGAACTGATGTAGATGATGTAGATGTAGATGTCGATGACAGATGTAGCAAAAATGTAAAATGTAAAACTGATAAAACATTTTAAAATTCCACATTAATCACTGAGTACGGGTATAAAAGTAGAGTCGCGTTCGAAGCGACTCCGTACGTTCTTTCTCGTTAGATATAAATTCTTTATTTCGTTTGTTTATAAATAAATGTTCATGGGGTCCCTAAAATTAGGTTTTTATGTCAAATAAATTTATAATGTTCGTTATGTGTTAGTGTTTTTGGTTGGGAGCCATGCGTCGGGTAATGTTGGTGTTTATGTAGATCGAGTGGCGTAAGGGATCATCAAAATTTTTGAAGGGCAAACGATGATCATGGTTGGGAGGGCGAAGCACAAGCAGAACATCCGCTGCGACGATTTATGACACCGTAATCTAGTCCGTCTGTGTTCTGTGTAGTGGATTAGTTTGTTTTGTGGATAGAGTCTTTTAGCACGTGAAGAATAATTGTATCTTTAATATCAGCGAGCACGGTTTTGGAACGAATTATATATACCCCACTCATTCTCTACCGAATTTGGAAGCCGGAACCAGCAATTGCCTTCAGGTTCGATCCAACCCCCACCAGCTCGACTGTATAGGTGATATACTACTGACTATACTAATGACCGATCCGATTCAGATTCGGGACTCGGATAGATATGGGCTTTCTCTATCTGCATTTTTCGTTTTTTGTTATCTTCAAAATTGTGGACGCCACAGATGTGCGCCCTTTGTGGGGCGGAAGTGGGCAGGGCGAAATTTTGAAATACACTTGTGGGAGTGAGATACCTCATCAGCCTGGAACAAAAATTTGGTTGATGCTGATCAAGAATATATATACTTTATGGGGTCGGAAATGATTCCTTCTCTATGTTACACACATCCACTTTTACCACAAATACAATATACCCTTTTACTCTTCGTGTACGGGTATAAAAGTGTTGTTTATCATAAAGCATTACAATAATAAACAACACTCCTTCTGAAATATTTTTTAGTTAATTATACCAATTCGAAATCAATATTTATAGTTAAGACAGCACCGTCTGTCGGGTCCGCTAGTTTACAATAATTTCCAGTTAAGTACCTCCCAAAAATACTATTCACAAGAATTACAAGATACTTACAACAACATTGACACCCTCTCTCAATTACAGGTGAAACCTACTGTTTAAATTTATAAGCCAATCCTTGCTAACCACACTTAATAATTCAGTGAAAAGACCAATTGTGGAACAACTCCAAACGTTTTTATATCAACATAACGAATTGGTTGAATTATTCAGGACCGCATGCCGTCTGATAACCACAGAATTGTCGTCAAAGCTAATAAGACGCCTATAGGAGAACCCGCGAGACGTTTTAACGTTTATTGTCGTCGTGGGTGAAATTTTAGAAAATCGAGTTATTGTTTTACATCGGCGTATCAATCAACTGCAGCGTGTATCCGAAACTCATCGATCATATGATGCATTACAATATCCTATCTTATTGTGGAATGGTGAAGATGGGTAGTATTTTTCAATGAAAATGATAAATCCAGTCAGGTCTCGAGACTAACAAAAAAGTTAGTTCAATGAATTATTATTCATACAGACTGATGGTTCGGGAAAATGAGGACAATCATACATGAAAATGTCGGCGTCTCTTCCACCAATATGCTGTGTATATGTACGTGAAAGTTGAAACGGAGCGATTGACATTTATCAGGTTGAACCAGGCAAAACAGCGTTTTGAAGAATACATTCATCTTCGGGATGCTATCAATGCTGACGGAAATGCACAGAATGTAGGATTGCCACATGCACACATCCTCATTTGGTTGGTAGAGAGGATAAGACCGGATAAGACATGACACATCCTCATTTGGTTGGTAGAATGGATAAGACCGGATAAGACATGACACATCCTCATTTGGTTGGTAGAATGTATAAGACCGGATAAGACATGCACACATCCTCATTTGGTTGGTAGAAAGGATAAGAGCGGATAAAATCGACGAAGCACACACAAATGTTTAATATTGCCATTCCGTAAAATCAATCTAATATATCTGCATGTACGTGAAAAAGATAGTGACATGTCTGTGTTTGGAGTTTCTGCCGAAAATTCAAACGATGAGATCACTCATTTGCAAATGGGACGCTATGTCAGTAGTAATGAGGCGATGTGGCGAATTTTTAATTTCAATACATAAGACACCCCACTGTTGTACACTTGGCCGTACATCTGGAAAATGGTTACAGGGTGTACTTTACAACGATAAACGTATAACAAGTTGAGAGGCCGCCATCGACAAACATTGACCAGCTTCTTTGAAATGTGCCAGAATGATAACTTTGACAGAACACTGCTTTATTCCGAAATGCCACGATATTATACCTGGAATCAATCATTAAAGAAATTTGAACGACGGAAACAAGGACAGCCAGTTCCAAATTACCGACAAGTATTTTCCACCGATGCACTACAACGTCTTTACACAGTCCATCCCAGCCAAGACGAGTCTTTTTATTTTCGTTTACTGTTAGTCAATGTCCGTTGCCCAACATCATTCCAACATCTGCGAACTGTTTATGGTGTATTCTGCGGCACATACAGAGAAGCCTGTCAACGTATATACATACATCTACATTAGTTCTCACAACACACACGTACACTGCACGAGGCAGAGTGTGAGCGAGAGAGAGAAATTGAAAATGGACCTTCGTATTTTTGGTCGCTGAGATCCAGGCGACAAAAAATACGAACAACCAAAACGACTCGTTTTTGTGTGACAGAGAGCGAGAGAAAACGATGCCTTTCGAAATGATTTTCTCCGTTGAGAGAAAGCTACGTACAGGGGAGGTAATTTCCCTAAAATGGTCGGAGAGAGTATTAAATCTAGCCTCGATTGAGGCCTGAACGAGGAATGAGGCAGAGGAGTTCCCGATGAGAATTCAAACAATGCAGAAGTGCGCTCTCGTAAAGTAAAGCCAGTGTACAATTATAAATGGCTAACGCCGAATCAATTAATATCCAGCTAGACGCGCTAACCCACCAGTATCCAGCAGCGCTAGGCCGCCAACAAACAGCAGCGCTAGCCGACTTTCGGCATACAGCAGCGCTAGCCCACTACCAGCTTAGCAGCGATAGCCACTTCCGTCCTCAACAACACGCTAGCAACTTCCGTCCTCAACAGCAGCGATAGCCACTTCCAACCTCAACAGCAGCGCTAGCCACTACCAACAACAGCAGCGCTTATATTCCGTTTTTTACAGCAGCGCTAGCCCACCCTCATCAAGCAGCGCTAGACCGCCAGCAGCGTCATATAGCAGCGATAGCTCACTTCCGTCTGCAACAGCCCCTCATCAAGCAGCTCTACACCAAACAACAGCGTAAGAGCGCACAACAGTAGCGTTAGCGCCCAAAAAGAAGAATTAGCCTCAGCAGAGCATGCGATCGCCCGTAACGGTCTTTTAGTGTATCTAGAATTTAGTTAAGCGCCCGCCGCATAAGCTGTTTAATAATTTAAATTCAAGGGAAGGGAATTTAAAGCTGGAAGGGGTAAAGGCAGAGCGCCAGGCAATTCTGTAGATCAGCTATTCCCTCTACCGTCATTCCCGTATTGTTAACCGTACCAGCTAAACCACTCCCGCCAAGCGTAGCTTGTAAACATAGCGCGAAAGCCAGAGAGAATACGCTGCATCGGTGCAGATGTGCGTAGGTGCAGCGAGAGCGTCGAGTGCTCTCTCCTATTAAGGTTTCTTTTCGTTTCAGCAGACTTCGAAGCGCTTCTACGTTGGAGTGGAACGAAGTACGTAATTAACTGCCGCTAAAAGGTATCAACTTAATTTTACGCTCTCTCGTGCCCTATACACGGCCTATGCACTGCTCGTAACTCGGAACCTATTTTCCGTACCGCCCTGTCCCACAATAACTGAGATTCAGCAGCTTGTGCGTCCGCGTATAAGAACGCTAGCATGCACATTTACCTTTTATCATATGTATTATGCTTAACATTAACATTACCCGTATAACATAGCTATCTTTACAATTATCTTTTTAGATATAAATTCTTTATTTCGTTTGTTTATAAATGTTCATGGGGTCCCTAAAATTAGGTTTTATGTCAAATAAATTTATAATGTTCGTTATGTGTTAGTGTTTTTGGTTGGGAGCCATGCGTCGGGTAATGTTGGTGTTTATGTAGATCGAGTGGCGTAAGGGATCATCAAAATTTTGAAGGGCAAACGATGATCATGGTTGGGAGGGCGAAGCACAAGCAGAACATCCGCTGCGACGATTTATGCCACCGTAATCTAGTCCGTCTGTGTTCTGTGTAGTGGATTAGTTTGTTTTGTGGATAGAGTCTTTTAGCACGTGAAGAATAATTGTATCTTTAATATCAGCGAGCACGGTTTTGGAACGAATTATATATACCCCACTCATTCTCTACCGAATTTGGAAGCCGGAACCAGCAATTGCCTTCAGGTTCGATCCAACCCCCACCAGCTCGACTGTATAGGTGATATACTACTGACTATACTAATGACCGATCCGATTCAGATTCGGGCCTCGGATAGATATGGGCTTTCTCTATCTGCATTTTTCGTTATCTTCAAAATTGTGGACGCCACAGATGTGCGCCCTTTGTGGGGCGGAAGTGGGCAGGGCGAAATTTTGAAATACACTTTTTGTGGGAGTGAGATACCTCATCAGCCTGGAACAAAAATTTGGTTGATGCTGATCAAGAATATATATACTTTATGGGGTCGGAAATGATTCCTTCTCTATGTTACACACATCCACTTTTACCACAAATACAATATACCCTTTTACTCTTCGTGTACGGGTATAAAAGTGTTGTTTATCATAAAGCATTACAATAATAAACAACACTCCTTCTGAAATATTTTTTAGTTAATTATACCAATTCGAAATCAATATTTATAGTTAAGACAGCACCGTCTGTCGGGTCCGCTAGTTTACAATAATTTCCAGTTAAGTACCTCCCAAAATACTATTCACAAGAATTACAAGATACTTACAACAACATTGACACCCCTCTCTCAATTACAGGTGAAACCTACTGTTTAAATTTATAAGCCAATCCTTGCTAACCACACTTAATAATTCAGTGAAAAGACCAATTGTGGAACAACTCCAAACGTTTTTATATCAACATAACGAATTGGTTGAATTATTCAGGACCGCATGCCGTCTGATAACCACAGAATTGTCGTCAAAGCTAATAAGACGCCTATAGGAGAAACCGCGAGACGTTTTAACGTTTATTGTCGTCGTGGGTGAAATTTTTAGAAAATCGAGTTATTGTTTTACATCGGCGTATCAATCAACTGCAGCGTGTATCCGAAACTCATCGATCATATGATGCATTACAATATCCTATCTTATTGTGGAATGGTGAAGATGGGTAGTATTTTTCAATGAAAATGATAAATCCAGTCAGGTCTCGAGACTAACAAAAAGTTAGTTCAATGAATTATTATTCATACAGACTGATGGTTCGGGAAAATGAGGACAATCATACATGAAAATGTCGGCGTCTCTTCCACCAATATGCTGTGTATATGTACGTGAAAGTTGAAACGGAGCGATTGACATTTATCAGGTTGAACCAGGCAAAACAGCGTTTTGAAGAATACATTCATCTTCGGGATGCTATCAATGCTGACGGAAATGCACAGAATGTAGGATTGCCACATGCACACATCCTCATTTGGTTGGTAGAGAGGATAAGACCGGATAAGACATGACACATCCTCATTTGGTTGGTAGAATGGATAAGACCGGATAAGACATGACACATCCTCATTTGGTTGGTAGAATGGATAAGACCGGATAAGACATGCACACATCCTCATTTGGTTGGTAGAAAGGATAAGAGCGGATAAAATCGACGAAGCACACACAAATGTTTAATATTGCCATTCCGTAAAATCAATCTAATATATCTGCATGTACGTGAAAAAGATAGTGACATGTCTGTGTTTGGAGTTTCTGCCGAAAATTCAAACGATGAGATCACTCATTTGCAAATGGGACGCTATGTCAGTAGTAATGAGGCGATGTGGCGAATTTTTTAATTTCCAATACATAAGACACCCCACTGTTGTACACTTGGCCGTACATCTGTAAAATGGTTACAGGGTGTACTTTACAACGATAAACGTATAACAAGTTGAGAGGCCGCCATCGAAAACATTGACCAGCTTCTTTGAAATGTGCCAGAATGATAACTTTGACAGAACACTGCTTTATTCCGAAATGCCACGATATTATACCTGGAATCAATCATTAAAGAAATTTGAACGACGGAAACAAGGACAGCCAGTTCCAAATTACCGACAAGTATTTTCCACCGATGCACTACAACGTCTTTACACAGTCCATCCCAGCCAAGACGAGTCTTTTTATTTTCGTTTACTGTTAGTCAATGTCCGTTGCCCAACATCATTCCAACATCTGCGAACTGTTTATGGTGTATTCTGCGGCACATACAGAGAAGCCTGTCAACGTATATACATACATCTACATTAGTTCTCACAACACACACGTACACTGCACGAGGCAGAGTGTGAGCGAGAGAGAGAAATTGAAAATGGACCTTCGTATTTTTGGTCGCTGAGATCCAGGCGACAAAAATACGAACAACCAAAACGACTCGTTTTTTGTGTGACAGAGAGCGAGAGAAAACGATGCCTTTCGAAATGATTTTTCTCCGTTGTGACTTGTAGTGTGGCTTGTTTTGACGGCATAAAAGTATGCTTAGGGATTTCAATGGGGTGTCCGAACTGTAGGCTCTCTCGGACCTTTGAGAGAAAGCTACGTACAGGGGAGGTAATTTCCTAAAATGGTCGGAGAGAGTATTAAATCTAGCCTCGATTGAGGCCTGAACGAGGGAATGAGGCAGAGGAGTTCCCGATGAGAATTCAAACAATGCAGAAGTGCGCTCTCGTAAAGTAAAGCCAGTGTACAATTATAAATGGCTAACGCCGAATCAATTAATATCCAGCTAGACGCGCTAACCCACCAGTATCCAGCAGCGCTGGGCCGCCAACAAACAGCAGCGCTAGCCGACTTTCGGCATACAGCAGCGCTAGCCCACTACCAGCTTAGCAGCGATAGCCACTTCCGTCCTCAACAACACGCTAGCAACTTCCGTCCTCAACAGCAGCGATAGCCACTTCCAACCTCAACAGCAGCGCTAGCCACTACCAACAACAGCAGCGCTTATATTCCGTTTTTTACAGCAGCGCTAGCCCACCCTCATCAAGCAGCGCTAGACCGCCAGCAGCGTCATATACATAGCAGCGATAGCTCACTTCCGTCTGCAACAGCCCCTCATCAAGCAGCTCTACACCAAACAACAGCGTAAGAGCGCACAACAGTAGCGTTAGCGCCCAAAAAGAAAATTAGCCTCAGCAGAGCATGCGATCGCCCGTAACGGTCTTTTTAGTGTATCTAGAATTTAGTTAAGCGCCCGCCGCATAAGCTGTTTAATAATTTAAACTCAAGGGAAGGGAATTTAAAGCTGGAAGGGGTAAAGGCAGAGCGCCAGGCAATGCTGTAGATCAGCTATTCCCTCTACCATCATTCCCGTATTGTTAACCGTACCACCTAAACCACTCCCGCCAAGCGTAGCTTGTAAACATAGCGCGAAAGCCAGAGAGAATACGCTGCATCGGTGCAGATGTGCGTAGGTGCAGCGAGAGCGTCGAGTGCTCTCTCCTATTAAGGTTTCTTTTCGTTTCAGCAGACTTCGAAGCGCTTCTACGTTGGAGTGGAACGAAGTACGTAATTAACTGCCGCTAAAAGGTATCAACTTAATTTTACGCTCTCTCGTGCCCTATACACGGCCTATGCACTGCTCGTAACTCGGAACCTATTTTCCGTACCGCCCTGTCCCACAATAACTGAGATTCAGCAGCTTGTGCGTCCGCGTATAAGAACGCTGCATGCACCTTTACCTTTTATCATATGTATTATGCTTAACATTAACATTACCCGTATAACATAGCTATCTTTACAATTATCTTTTTAGATATAAATTCTTTATTTCGTTTGTTTATAAATGTTCATGGGGTCCCTAAAATTAGGTTTTTATGTCAAATAAATTTATAATGTTCGTTATGTGTTAGTGTTTTTGGTTGGGAGCCATGCGTCGGGTAATGTTGGTGTTTATGTAGATCGAGTGGCGTAAGGGATCATCAAAATTTTGAAGGGCAAACGATGATCATGGTTGGGAGGGCGAAGCACAAGCAGAACATCCGCTGCGACGATTTATGCCACCGTAATCTAGTCCGTCTGTGTTCTGTGTAGTGGATTAGTATGTTTTGTGGATAGAGTCTTTTAGCACGTGAAGAATAATTGTATCTTTAATATCAGCGAGCACGGTTTTGGAACGAATTATATATACCCCACTCATTCTCTACCGAATTTGGAAGCCGGAACCAGCAATTGCCTTCAGGTTCGATCCAACCCCCACCAGCTCGACTATATAGGTGATATACTACTGACTATACTAATGACCGATCCGATTCAGATTCGGGCCTCGGATAGATATGGGCTTTCTCTTTCTGCATTTTTCGTTTTTTGTTATCTTCAAAATTGTGGACGCCACAGATGTGCGCCCTTTGTGGGGCGGAAGTGGGCAGGGCGAAATTTTGAAATACACTTGTGGGAGTGAGATACCTCATCAGCCTGGAACAAAAATTTGGTTGCTCTAACTTATGGTATCCGAGCATTGGGCGACAAACAGGACGGACGGACGGCGGGACAGACGGACGGACAGACATTGCTATATCGAGTTGGCTATTGATGCTGATCAAGAATATATATACTTTATGGGGTCGGAAATGATTCCTTCTCTATGTTACACACATCCACTTTTACCACAAATACAATATACCCTTTTACTCTTCGTGTACGGGTATAAGTGTTGTTTATCATAAAGCATTACAATAATAAACAACACTCCTTCTGAAATATTTTTTAGTTAATTATACCAATTCGAAATCAATATTTATAGTTAAGACAGCACCGTCTGTCGGGTCCGCTAGTTTACACTTGTAGGAGTGGGATATCATATCAGATACTACCGGCCATTCAAAAGGGTTGGTTGCAATGCGCCCGAATTTCCGTCAACACCACCTTCGGTGACATCACTGTAGCCGCCGCCTACTGCCCTCCCAGGCACAATGTCAGGGACGAGGATTTCGGAATGCTCCTGGACAGCCTAGGCCCCAAGCTCGTCATAGGCGGGGACTTCAATGCCAAACACACCTGGTGGGGATCCAGGGTCTGCAATTCAAAAGGCCGAGTACTATGCAGGCAGGTTCTGTCCTACAATCTTAATTGTCATGGAACTGGCACCGATCCTGCAAAAAACCCAGACGTCTTGGACATAGCCATCTCTGGTGGCCTGGATCCTGCAAGGATTCAAGCCAGAGAGGTCGAAGATCTCCTCTCGGACCACAGCGCCATCGCCATCTCCGTGTACGCCTCAGCCATGCTACGATCCGCCCGTAAAAAGCTGATCTACAAAACCTCCGACATCACAAGCTACCATCATTGGCTGAATAACACCACCAACCCCAACCCACCACTGGATACCCCCAAAGACATCGAGGCGGCCATCGAGAATCTCACCACGCAAATCCAGGAGGCTACATGCTGCGCCCAGGCTCTCAAACCAGCCGAGAGCCTCCAGCAGGGACGTCCACTTTTGGAACCCACAGGTGATTGAGCTTAAGACCGAGAAACGACGGCTCCGACGAGTATGGTTCCTCTCAGGGAACCCTAGAGACAAGACCGCTCTCAACAGAGCCACAAAGGAGCTAAAAGAGATTTTGGCAAGCCTGAGGAAGGAGGCCCTTGACAACTTTGTAGGACAGCTCGCGCCGGGTGACCCTTACCACAACCTGTGGAATGTCACTAAGCACATTAAGCGGACACTAAAGAGGATTCCGCCTATTAAGAAAGCAGACAACTCATGGTGCAGAACAGAGGCGGAGAGAGCCAACGCATTCGCAGAGCACCTGGAGGGAGTCTTCACTCCAATTAGTCGATGCTCTCCCTATGACGCAACGGAAA
Source organism: Drosophila bifasciata (assembly GCA_009664405.1). Classification (NCBI taxonomy): domain Eukaryota; kingdom Metazoa; phylum Arthropoda; class Insecta; order Diptera; family Drosophilidae; genus Drosophila; species Drosophila bifasciata. Next base: position 23,588,433 of record CM019041.1, on the reverse strand, counting down.
CGGCCAGACTCCTGGGTGAGTCCCCCGAAGACTCCGAGCCGATCCCCCAGGTCACGGAAAAGGAGACCACCGAGCTAATTGCTGCAATGGATAACAACAAGGCACCAGGCGATGATGGCATCAACGCAATCCCATTAAAACTTCTCCCACCCACAAGCAAGAAGCTCATAACGTTAATATTCAACAAATGCTTACAAATGGGGTACTTTCCATCATTATGGAAACGTGCTGAAGTAGTTATGATACCTAAGCCTGGTTAACCTGAAGCTAATCCTGCCTCCTATCGTCCGATCAGCTTACTGCCAGTGCTCTCCAAGATACTCGAAAGAGTATTTTTGACCAGAGTTTTGCCGGTGATGGACGAGGCTGGTCTGATCCCCGATCACCAGTTTGGCTTCAGGCGCTGCCACGGAACCCCCGAACAATGCCATCGAGTAGTTCAATATATCTTGGACGTCTTTGAAAACAAGAAATATTGCCTAGAGGTCATGCTGGACGTCAAACAAGCCTTTGATCGGGTCTGGCACCCTGGATTCCTCCTGAAGCTTAAAACCGGCCTGCCCCAACCATACTTCAAGTTCCTGAAGTCATTCCTGGAGGCACGAAGGTTCGCCGTCAAATCTGGAGAAGCCCGCTAAGAACTTCGCGCTGGTGTCCCCCAAGAAAGCGTCCTCGGTCCATGTACAATGCACACACGGCCGACCTCCCGGTACTATCGAACCCCAACATAATGGCATCCACTTATGCCGATGACACGGCCTTCCTTACCGTAGCAGACACCCCTTCAGAGGCCTCCCAGGTAATGCAAGAGCAACTCTACCTTCTTAACTCGTGGCACAAAGAGTGGAATATCACCGATAACGGAAGGTGGAAGAGTGGTTTGTGGGTTTATGGGTGCAGCTAGAGGAGGATGAATTGTCTTGTTAATGACAAAATGGATAGGGACATGTACAATAATAGTTTATGTAACACATCAATTTATCGAAGGAATTCTTGAAATTGATTGCTTGATAAATCAATATTAGTGCATATGACACAATACCTTGGTGGGAAGGTTGCGTCGAGGCCGTAAAGACATCATACATATGTACACACAGTGACGTACTTAAGTGTTGGCACAGTTGGAAATTTGAACTTTAAGGGCTATTTCCAAGCTTCTGGAGCATTTTAAAAAACCAATTTATTTGTATATGATTAAATTAAACATTTCTAAATTATAACGCACAGTTTTTTTTTATTTCGTATCATACACTATATATCATAAACTATTTATAATTTAGAAGAAAACGAGAAAGAACGTTTTATACCCGTACTCAGTCAGTACACATGTGATTCAAGTGGAATTTTCAAATGTTTTATCAGTTTTTACATTTTACATTTTTTTTTTTTGCTACATTGTCATCTACATCTACATCATCATCTTTCTCACAACAGCACACGTACACTGCACGAGGCAGAATGTATGAGCAGTGTGTGAGCGAGAGGGAGAATCTGTAGCGACAATCAACCCCATAAATAACTTACGCTGGAATCGGCCGCGGGGAAACGCTGAAACGGCGCGGGGTATTCCCCCTGCTAAAAATTCATTTGATCATTGTGGCTACAATAATGATCTGATCTGGACCAAATTCGGGGATCTGGTATATATATTCCTATCTTCAAAATTGTGGACTTTCGTCCTTTGTGGGGGCGGAAAGGGGCGGGGCGAAATTTTGAAATACACTTGTTCAGGTTTGGTATCACAGGAGTCTTGACAGAAAGTTTGGTTCCTCTAGCTCTTCTAGTCTCTGAGATTCAGGCGTTCATTTGTACGAAAACCCAAATCGACTCGTTTTTGTGTGAGTGCGAAAGAGAGGGAGTGAAGTTTTTTCGTATGTTTTTCTCTATTGTGGCTATATTAATGATCCGATCCGATTCAGATTTGGGCCCCTGATAGATATGGTTTTTCTCTATGATACTGCTTTTTTAGTTTTTTGTAATCTTCAAAATTGTTGACGCCACAGATGTGCGGCCTTTGTGGGGGTGGAAGTGGGCGGGGCAATATTTTGAAACACATTTCTAGGAGTGAGATATCACATCAGTGTGGATACAAAATTTGGTTTCTCTAGCTCTTATAGCCTCCGAGCAATGGGCGATAAACAAGACGGACGGACAGACATGGCTATTTCGACTCGGCTATTGATGCTGGTCAAGAATATATATACTTTATGGGGTCGGAAATTATTCCTTCTCTATGTTACACACATCCACTTTTACCACAAATACAATATACCCTATTACACTTCGAGTACGGGTATATTTAATCTTTTTCGTGACACAAAAGGTTTGGCACAGTTGGACTACTTATTTAATTTTTTTTTTAACTTAACTTTTCATGCATTTCTGACTTTGGAAGCCTGGTGTTTCCCCAAATTTTATTCGATTCGACTATTTATTTTTTGTTTTTTGTGTCACTTAATCATTTTTATACAAAAGAAGCTACTAAATTTGTTTGTATCATAATTATATAGTGAAAGAAAAATATTTTTGCCAATCACACCGTTTTCAACGGTTGTTTAGTAATTTCACCATAACAAAAGTAACAATTAAATTAAAAAACATACATATATAAACGTGTTTTTCCAACAAAAACTAAATTTTTTCCAATGAGTTATTTTGTTTTCTATAAAGTAATGACAAAGCTAATATTTAAAAAAAAAAAATTTATTTTTCAAATTAAGAACTAATTAATATTTGGTGGGACCACCATTGGCGTTTAAGAGACATTTGGTCCTATTGGGCATCGAATCGTATAAAACCTTCAGATAATCGTCAGTTGTATCATCAAACCATACTTTTTCTATAGTTTGGCGTAACTCAACCATAGTTGCTTCCTTTTTCCTATTTTTGAACTCATAAGGGCCTAGACATTCTCTATTGGATTGAGGTCGGGACTGTTACCTGGCCAATCTACGAACTTAATACCCAATTCCATCTTAAAAATGTTAACCTATCGTTAAAGAATAGTCATGAATCCATTCGGATTCACCCCAATTAGATTTTTCTGTAGACCAATTTAAGCGAGCTTTCTTAATTCTACTGTACAGAAGTGGCTTTTTGGTAGGTGTCCTTGCCATTAGGCCCATCTCCTTTAGCCGAAGCTGTATAGTTCGAGCCGAAATATCTTTTGAAAATCGTTGCTGCACTTCGGAAGCTATCTTAACAGCATTTAAAAAATCTATTATGTAGGGTCGTTCTCATAATAATACGATCTTCCATTATATTTGTTGATTTTTTTCTTCCCGATCCTTTCGTCCTCTCCACTTTTCCAGTCTTTCGATTTTTTTCAAAATCGTCTCACAGAGCTTTCGTTGATCTTAGTTTTTAATCGCTATTTTACGAATTGAAACATTTTGTTCTGCCAATTCAATAATTTTTGACTTTACAGTCACCGATATTTGCTTTCCGTTAGGCATCGTTTTTGAAGAGTTAAAAATTCTTTTAGGAAGTGTTTCCAGCAACTAAGACGTCAAAAACCACACAAAACCAGAAGGAAACATTCACGGGGACACCAAAAAAAAAAATTAGTCGAATCGAATAAAATTTGGAGAAACACCAGTCTTCCAAAGGCAGAAATGCATGAAATGCCAGAGTGCGGCTTTTTTTTTGTCGCTGGGTGTAGGCCCGATCTGGTCAAAATTTTTTATGATATTTATAATGGGACTCCACTTAAAACACATTCGTCGGAAATTTCATTAAAAATTTGTAGTTTTAGTTAGTTATTCTGCATTTTACCCTAACGTTTTTTAATTATTTCAGAGGCGCAAAGAAACTTATGTAGCTCAGCGAAAAATTGTCCTTCTCTTGTACAATGAAGGCAAATCTTATGGCGAAATAGCTACCATAATGGAATTGAGCCGATTTTTTATCAGAAGCATTGTACAGGGGGTTTAAAGGAGCATCAAACTTGGAGAACGCACCCAGAACAGGACGACCAAAGGCTTTAACTGACAGAGAACGCCAGCAGGTGATCCGCAAAATAAAGGTGGACCCCAAAATTATTTCTTCCAAGATTGCCGCTGAGGTCAAGGCTGAGTTTGGGACGGAAATCCACACCATGACTGTAAGGAGGGCCATATTTCACCGTGGGCGCCAAGTTTTTTTTTTTTTTTTCTAATTCAGTTTTCGGTTTTCTCCACACTTGTTAACCTTGGCCATCGGATCGAAATATATTGAATTTGTTTTCTTCCGAAAAGAGCACCTGATCCCAGAATTCAATTGGCTTGCTCAAATGTTCTCTAGCATAGGCAAAACGCTTTTTTTTATTGACCTCCGAGATCAACGGCTTACGTCTAGCAGCACGACAATGGTATTTGGCTTCGTGCAGGGCCCTCTCTACAGTCATGGGGTGGATTTCCGTCTTTAGCTTAGCCTTGACCTCAGCGGCAATCTTGGAAGAAAAAATTTTGGGGTCCACCTTTTCTTTGCGGATCACCTGCTGGCGTTCTCTGTCAGTTAAAGCCTTTGGTCGTCCTGTTCTGGGTGCGTTCTCCAAGTTTGATGCTCCTTTAAACCCCTGTACAATGCTTCTGATAAAAAATCGGCTCAATTCCATTATGGTGGCTATTTCGCCACAATATTTTCGTTCATTGTACAAGTGAAGGACAATTTTTCGCTGAGCTACATAAGTTTCTTTGCGCCTCTGAAATAATTAAAAAAACGTTAGGGTAAAATGCAGAATAACTAACTAAAACGGCAATTTTTTAATGAAATTTCCGACGAATGTGTTTTAAGTGGAGTCCCATTATAAACATCATAAAAATTTTTGACCAGATCGTACCTAAGTTAAAAACGAGAAAGAACTTACGGAGTCGCTGTAAACGCGACTCTACTTTTTATACCCGTACTCAGTCAGTACACATGTGATTTATGTGGAATTTTCAAATGTTGTATCAGTTTTACATTTTACATTTGATTGCTGCATCTGTCATCTACATCTACATCAGTTCTCACAACAACACACGTACACTCCACGAGGCAGAGCGTGTGAGCAGTGTGTGAGTGTGAGAGAATCAGTAGCGGCTATCAACCCTCAAAAAAATGTATATTTTGTTATGGGTGTAGCGGGAGGTGGGGCTCGCTGCTGAAAATTCATTTCATCATTGTAGCTATAATATTGATCCGATCTGGACCAAAGTCGGGAATCCGGTAGATATGATCATTCTCTACGATAATGCATTTTTCGTTTTGTCCTATCTTCAAAATTTAGGACTTTCGTCTTTTGTGGGGGCGGAGCGAAATTTTGAAATACACTTGTTCAGGTTTGGTATCACAGGAGTCTAGACAGAAAGTTTGGTTGCTCTAGCTCTTATAGTCTCTGAGAACCAGGCTACACAAAATACGAAAAACCAAAACCACTCGTTTTTATGTGAGTGCGAAAGAGAGGGAATGTTTCTCGAAATGGTTTTCTCTATTGTGGCTATTCTAATGATCCGATCCGATTCAGATTTGGGCCCCTGATAGAAATGGACTTTCTCTATGATTCTGCATTTTTCGTTTTCTGCTATCTTCAAAATTGTGGACGCCACAGTTGTGTGCTCTCTTTGGGGGCGGAAGTGGGCGGGGCGAAATTTTGAAACACACTTGTAGGAGGGAGATATAACATCAGTATGGAAAACAAATTTGGTTGCTCTAGCTCTTATAGTCTCTAAAATCGAGGCGCTCATTTGTAAGAAAAACCAAATCGACTCGTTTTTGTGTGAGTGCGAAAGAGAGGGAATGATGTTTCTCGAAATGGTTTTTTTCCATTGTGGCTGTACTAATGATCCGATACAATTCAGATTTGGGCCTCTGATAGATATGGTCTTTCTCTATGATTCTGCATTTTTCGTTTTCTGCTATCTTTAAAATTGTGGACGCCACAGATGCGCGCTCTTTTTGGAAATTTTAAAACATTTTTCTAGGAGTGAGATATCACATCGGTCTGGACAAATGTTGTTGCACTAGCTCTTATAGCCTTCGAGCAATGGGCGACAAACAAGACGGACAGACAGGGCTATATCGACTCGGCTATTGATGCTAATTAAGAATATATATACTTTATGGGGTCGGACATTATTCCTTCTTTATGTTACACACATCCACTTTTACCAAAAATACAATATACCTTTTTACTCTTCGAGTACGGGTATAATAAATCAAATAAGTAGTGCAACTGAACAAAGTTTTTGTACCGAAAAAGGTTAATTTTCTTTTTAATTATAAATAGTTTTAAGTGTATGATACGAAATAAAAAAAACTGCGTTTTAATTTAGAAATGTTTAATTTAAGCATATACAAACAAATTGGTTCTTAAAAATGCTCCAGAAGCCTGGAAATAGCCCAACACTTAAGTGCGGCACTGTATGTACATATGTATGTAGCCTGAATAACGCAAAACAAGACTGTATGAACAATTTAAACGCAAAAAAGTTAACTTTAATGCTTTAGTTCATTTTTCTTTAAACATTAAAATTTTTTTAATCAAAAACTGTTTGTGTGAACTGATAGACATGTTGATCTTTGATATTAAATTAATTTCTGTTTAACTTAACCGACCATCAAGTTATTCAGTTAGGAGGGTGTGTAAATATACATATGTATGTATGTTGTTCTTACTGTGTCTCTAAACGTGCAAGTGCATTTCGGTACTATCAATATTTTTTAAATAATATGATTACCACATACAATAAGAAATGAAATAATTTAGATTTACATACATTTATGTTTGATTTAAGATTTATATGATGGGATACATTTTTCTATTTATCACGTAAATTTGTAGTTCTTTTAAGCCATACAACAGAAAAAAACCCTTATTCTTCCAGAGCCTTAATTCTGCACGTAAAATAACTATTTGCAACAAATTAGGGTATTCCTGAAACTGATGTGGATACGATTTTGTGGATGAACATGTTAGAATTCCTTATGGGGGAAGACTCTTGACGCCATGTTTGCGTGTTCCTTTTTAGCACTTTATAGCTGCACACAGAGTAAGGGCCAGGTGTCTACTGGCGACAGGTACTAATGACCAGCAGCTGCGCAGCGGCAAAAATGATCGATTCTGGAATGTATCACATCCAGTTTTGCTGGCAGCGCGTGTTGGAAAACATAACTTTGTCACATATTAAAATTTTAAGCTATTTCTATCATGATATCTGTCCCCTCGCAGCAATAGAGATTGTGTCTTTCATAAAAATAATACATATATTCTTGAAAAAACAAAATTGTATCTGAAAATATGTTTCACAGAAAAAACATATAAAGTTATCGTGTGAACAGCTGTGCCAGCCTGATTTTGTTATCGATAAGTCTCTCTTGAGCAGAATAGATGCCTCTTTATCTGAGATTTCACTTAGGTATAACAGCAATACACTTTCAGTAAATAAATCACTTTTGCTAATGTCGGAGCGCATTGTAAGTGAAAGAGCTTGCTTTTATATTGTGCATATACATTCATATGTAGAGTTAGCTCATACATATAACAAGGCCTCTGTTAGCTTTTACACAGATATATCGATAACAAAATCAGAATACAAAAGCTGTTTGCACGTTACCATCCATTTCGGGGATTGGTTTTGCCGTTCCGAAAATTTCCTAGTTATTCCACCATCCATCTAGGATGTTCTTAATTCGAAAGTTTTGTTGCATTCGAAGGGTATCGATAGGCAAAAATACCAGCGAGGGTGGGGAAACTGACAGGGTGGCAGGGCCAACATTTAAGGGGAAGAGTCAGGTGGAGAGTGGCCTAGGAGGGCAGTCTGAGGGAGATCTTCAGATTCCTATTTGGGAGAGGATTCCGAGTTGAGGGCAATCACACGTAGCGGTGTCCCGGAGACAACCCACACACTCACACACACACTCGAAAGCCGACCATGCCCTTGAACCTGGTTCAAGGGCAAGAGAGGGGACGATCGTCTGCTCCGAGGTGGCTGTAGAAGCGGTTGAGCCGAGTAGATTATAAAGAAAAAACCATCGGCGGCGAGCAGATGGGAGTTTGACGAAAAGTGAGTAAATGAAACATACAAAAATACGAGTAAAGAAAAAATTAAGTGTTTTCTTAGGAAACCAGAGCCAAAACCACGGAATCCAGTAATAGGCAGCTGGGCGCCTATATTTTTATATATTTATTTATTTATATGTATTTTTTTTGTTTATTTATTTAAATTTATTTATTATACATAGAGTTGTAAAATTAGTTGTTAGTTGTAAAATTTTTTGTAATTATATGTAGTTATTTATATTTATTTATTTAATTAATTAATCGCCCCTTCATTTCCCTTAGGCAGTGAGAGTGTAAAAGAAAAAGGAGTATTAGAATGGGAGGTCGACCATGAAGTATTAGGCACCCGAGTACAAGCTAAGTAGGAAAGATGTTTGTGAATATAATATAAGTGATATATGAAAACATGAAGTGCTAAGTGTTTGTCATGGGGGAAGGTGAACTTTGACGAAGAGGGAGTGAGAAGGAGGCTGCACCTGGCAGGGAGATCTAACAAGGTCCGATCCAGATCTCTGGTAGGGTGGGTACGTCAGAGGTAAGCCACCGAAACCTCAGCCTGGTCCACGTCGGTTTGTTTGAGTGTAGAGTCCGTGTGTTTTTTTTTTTAATTGTCGTTTTTTTTTTTTTTCGTTTTCGAGATGTTCGATTTGTTGGTGTATTGTGCGAACTGAGGGCTTGGGAAGTATCCAGCCCTGGGATGACTAGCTAGCCGGCCTTGCCCCAAAACCAAAAGGTTCGTAACAGTAGATAATATTCAAGTGCAGCCATAAAGGTTGGCCATTCATAACGAAAAACTGATATTCACTACAAAAATGTAACCAATGACTGACAAGGAAATAGTTAAAACAACAACAACAAATACATCAGAATTTTCTCGCGCACAAAAACTCGGAAGTGAGATAGTTTGTGGACACGTATTCATCTGAGTTGTCGTTTATGAATACTCTGCAAAACTGATGCAGGTTATTGCACAGGCTGTAGGCTGACACTCCGAAAATCCTACCGACTGTTCGATTCTTAGAAGACGAGCGAAAATAAACAATGTTGTGGCAATATTTTTTTGTACAGCTCAGCTGCTCGCATCACTTCCTTCTTCCGAAGCACGTTTAACAAAACAGAAAAGCGGGACCTCTCCTCGTCATACATCATTCCTGTGCAGCAACATGTTGTAATGATACCTTATTTCAGACTGAGGTAAGCTCAGTCTGTCCAGGGTTCTCTACAAGAATTTTTGTAGATTGCTGGGACTTCAAAAACAAAGGCTTGGCCGTGAGACCGAAAGTGGAGCAGGCGTAGGGTCTAATTACCGTGTAGGTAATTCGCACTTGGCGATGAACAAGAACGTTAACACCGTTCGGTGTCGCGCTCGGTGAGGAAAGTGCTGACACCAGAGTTTTTGGTGTTTGGTAATATTTGGTTGGGTTTACCTTATTTCCGTTGAGGGTTCGGCGAAGAATTGATGACACGTTGTTGGGTTTTGTTTTGATTTCACTTTCTTTAATGTATTTATTTTGTCGTATAATTGTCTTGTGTATGGGGAATCGCGGCGGATCGATTGTTGTTACTGGCGAATTGGTGATCTGCCGACACGGTTTAAAATAGGCGATGTACTGCCAATACCGTTGGCTGATAGACTGCCGTTTTGGCTTATGATAGGCGATGGACTGCCGTGTTGATTTATGCTAGGCGATGGACTGCCGTTTTGGTTTATGATAGGCGATGGACTGCCCTGATTGATCGAGGGCTCGGGCTATTTAAGCCCGATCTCGAGTGCTGAGTCCGCAAGTCTGGGTGCTGGGTGGGTGTCGAGTTTCTCCGGCGCGTGCCTCGGTTGCACCGAGAAATGAGCTGAGTCTAGATTTGGCACTTTGGTCATTGACTCGGTTGCACCGAGAAATGACCTGTGTGGAGTTGTGTAACTCGGGGGGGGGAGACTGTGGCGCGTGTGTCGATTCTGCATGAATCGATCGGCGCGTGTGACTTGGAAATTTACAGAGTAAGGTGTACTGTGTTTGTGTTGTTTGTGTATCGATATATGTATGACAAAGTAACTTAGTGCTATCAGTGTGAATATCTATACGAATGTAACGGTTCGTTACACCCCCCTTTCTTCCGGGTGGGGTTGCAATTGGCCGCTTTGGTTACTCCTGGGTCGGCAAAGTTTTTTGCCAACGTGTTATGGCGTTTCTATTGGTGGTTTTCCGTCGTCAGGAGTCGTTGAGTCGGGTTGCCTTAGTGTGGGCTGGGTCGCATCGGTTTGTAGTGAAAACTTGACGTTGAAATCGGGGCAAGCAAGTACAGGAGCGGTCGTGAGTAGTTCCTTTAGTTGGTCGAAGGCCGCTTGTTGATCTGCGGTCCATGTCCATGTTTGTCCCTTCTTGAGTAGCTGAGACATTGGTTGGACTACTGTAGCAAAGTTTGGCACGAATCTTCGGTACCAGGATGCCATTCCGATGCCCTGACGTAGTTCTTTTTAGGTTCGTGGGTGGCTTGAGTTCTTTGACGGCAGCAATCTTGTCGGGATCTGTGTGAATACCTTCTTCGCTGATGACGTGACCAAGATATTTGATCCGGCTTTGGAAAAATGTGCACTTTTCAGCGTTTATCCGCAGGTTCGCTTTTCGAAGGCGAGAGGGACTATTGCCAGGTTGTGTAGGTGGTCCTTGAAGTCTCGTCCGACGACGACAATGTCGTCTAAATATGCGAATGCGTAGGGTTCCATGTCGGCTCCGATCACGGTATCAAGGGCCCGTTGGAATGTTGCTGGTGCAGAATGTAATCCGAAGGGCATCACTTTCCATTGATAGAGACCTCTGCCGGGGACCGTGAAGGCGGTGGCTTCTCGACTTCCGTTGGCCATGGGTATTTGCCAGTATCCGTTCTTCAGATCGAGGGTGGTTATGAAGCGTGCGTTCTGTAGGCGCTCCAAGATGTAGTTGATTCTGGGCAGTGTGTATGCGTCAGGAATAGAGTGAGCGTTGAGTTGTCGGTAGTCCACGCACATGCGCCATTTGCCGTTCTTTTTACGTACGAGTACGATGGGGGCGCTGTTTGGGCTTCGTGAGGGTTCGATGAGACCTTCTTGAATTAATTGGTCGACTTGCTCGTCGATAATCCTCATCATGGCTGGGTTCTTTGGATAGTACCTCTGTTTGATGGGTCGATTATCCCTCATGACGATGGTGTGCTCGGCGATGTTGGAGGTCCCGTGGAGATTATTGAGCTTTGGAAGTTCTGTGTCCAGAAATTCTTGGATCTGTGGCGCTATGTCCGGCGGCCAGGGATCGGAGATCAGTTCTGGATCGGGTTCGGTGAGATCAGGGGTGTCAGGATCCTTGGGCTGGCAGGGGTCTTCTGGGAGGATAGTTGTGTCGAACGCGCTGGGGTGTTCGATCCTACGTGGGTAGTCGCTTATGTGGGCGACGATCGGAGTAGCGTTGGCCGTGAGTGGCGTAGTTTCGTGGGTCTGGCGGTATATCTGGGGGGTATTGTCTCCAGATCTCCGTATGGCCAGGCGGGTCTCAGTGACGACTCTGTGTTCGCAGCAACGACTTGTTTGGGCGACGAAGATTTCGGACGTGGTGCTAGGCATGGCGTGGTGCATGGCGCTAGTGGGCATGTCAGTACGCGGAAGGTACTCCAGTGGGTTGGCGAAAATCGGTGTGGCGTCGGCCGTGGGTACGACAGGGCGGCATTCGGTGTTTCGGGGAGTCATCGGGTTAGAATCCGGACCCGAGTGTAGAGGTTCTGTGGATAGGAGTTCGATGATTGGACCCGACCAGTAAGGATTTGCGTGGCTGTTTCCCTCGTGGTTTGGTTGTTACACTGTTGCTGCCGTTGTCGTTGTTCGGGGCTGGTTGTCGTGTTTGAGGGTGTCCGTGGGTTCACCTTCTCCGTTGAGGGTAGGGTTCATGGGTGCGCGGTGGCTGAACTTGGACCTGGGCTTCCTGTGTCGAGCGGGTTCCAGTTCGTTGGGGTTTGTCTCGTGTGTGAGATCCTTGTGGTAGGTTCGGGATGCGTGTGCCCCGTAGTTTGTTTTGATCCTGGGCTTCCTGTGTCGAGCGCCTGGTTCAAGTGTGTTGATTCTTGTCTCGTGTGTGAGATCCTCGTGGTGTGTTTGGGATGTGTGTTCCCTGGGTTTGGCTTAGGACGCGGGTGCTCCGTAGTGGCCGTGGGATTCGTTTTCCCGTTTGCTTGGTTGCAGTTTACCGGTGCTTGCTTCGGATTCGTGTTTTCCGTTGTGGGCCGGTTCTTCGCTTTCGTTGTGGTTGGTTTCGGTGTCGTATTCTTCGTTGCATTATTGGGTGCCGTCTTCTTTGGGGTAGGTCGGGGACGTGTGTTCGCTGTGGTTGGTTTCGGTGTCGTATTCTTCGTTGTGATATTGGGGGGGCCGTATTCTTTGTGGTAGGTCGGGGAAGTGTGTTCGCTGTTGACCTAGATTTCTTGGTGCTGGGTTCGGTGACTTGTACGTGGTTGGATTGAACTGACGGTGGCGTTGGCGTGAGGTGGCGATCTTTTAGCTTTAGCAGCGTGGTGCCGCATTGGATCGTCGTTTCGATGGCACATAGGAAGTCCATGCCGACTATAACTTGCTCCAGCATGTTAGGGAGGACCAGGAGTCGGATTTGGGCATCTCGTTGATCCAGCTTGATGTGCGCCAGTAGAACTTGTGTGATCTCTCTGACTGAGCCGTCAGCCAGGCGTATGCGGACGCATGCATCTTGCAGGTTGGAGTTGTTGTTTAGTTGTCGGGCCAGGTTGTCGCTGACGAAACTTCGGGATGCCCCGGTGTCGATGGTGGCCTCCGTTGTTTGTCCTTCTATTGTCACTATCGCCACTATTCGGCCGTCGTTCACGTGTAGTGGGTTGCTTAGTCGCGGGTCTGGGGAGGCGTCGTTCTCGGCTGATCCCGGGTCAGTTGAGGACGCGTGTCGTTTCCCGACGTGGCTCGGCGGCAGCAGTCGACGGTTCGAGTGCCGCGCTTTCCACATTCCCAGCAGAATAGGATCGAAGCGTTGGTGCAGTCGTAGGCGGCGTGTCCAGCTTGACCACATCGGCGACAGGCTGCGCGTGGGTTGGCAATGGGAGTGGTGATCATTCGATGGGCGATGTCGTGGTTCGTTGCATTATTTTGATTCGGTGACTTTCTGCGCGGTGTGTCGGCTGAATCCCAATGGGGTCTCCGAAAGGGGGTACGGTAGGACTCACCTTCTCTGCGGTCTGGTTGTCTTGCCGGCCTGGTGTCTCGTGATGGGATTCGCATGGGTGCGGGAGTCGTTGCGTGTTTCCTCTCGTGAATAAGCTCGTACTCTGCCGCTAATCGGGTTAGCTGTGACAAACTTTCCAGTTCGTCTCGTCGCACGTATAGTTGGAGTCCTGGCAGGGCGTTGTCGTAGATCCTATAGAGTTCCTTAACTAGGTCGTACTCGGCATGGTGCATGAGTAGCCGTATCTCGATGAGATAGTCTTTGAATGGTTCTCCCACCGCTTGCTTGCGGCCTCGGATCTGGTCCTCCAATTGTTCGAAATACCTTGGCGGCAGAAAATACGTCAGAAACTCCTGGCGGAAATATGCCCAGGAACTACCCTGTAGTTGGCTGGTACGGTGCCAGCGACTGGCTCGGTCGGTGAGTAGTTCGGCCATGCTCCGAGGCAGTTGGTTGGTGTCCACCCATAGGCGCGTGCGCGTTCCTCGAGTAGTTCCAGAAACGATAGTGGGTCATCTTCTCCGTTGAACTGGATGCCCCATCCGCGGATGCGTTCTGCCGTGCGTGCGACGTGGTTATAGTCGGGCCCGATTACAGGTGCGTCAATCGACGGTATAATTCTCTGTGTGGGCGCACGGGAGGTTTCCATAGTGGGTGGCCTTGGAAGATCGGCGGCTGTGACCACTGGTGGTCGCGGCGCAGGCTCTGGGGCTGCGGGGACTTGCAAGCCTGCTTTGGGGTCCCATCCTCCGGTGCCTGATGGTCCTGGAGTAGTGGGCAGCGGGGACTTGGAGCGTCCTGCTGGTCTTGCGTATTGTCTCTCGAGTTCTGCCAAGCGAGTCCAGGCACCCGGCGGGAGTGGTCCGGCGACTAGTATGGCAAAGTTCTTGCGCAACTCTTCAACAGTTCCTTCGGTGTCAAATTCGAATTCCTTGGCGAAGGCCTCCAGCTCATCTCGGCGGCGCTTGTAGATCCAGCCGATGCTGACGCCTGGATTGGCGACTGGCTCGCTGGTGTGGAAATCAATGCTCGCGTCGTCTTCGTAGGCTTCCATGGTGATTGGACTGAGTTTTCTTCGGCGTTGTTTTGGGCACTTTTCACTGTTCTTGCACTTGGTCACTGCGTATATTTTCCCGGTGGCACTCGCGACTGGATTCGGGTGGGTGCGCGAATTTGATATTTTTACCGGACTTGTGTTCTGTGGTTAGCTCTACTATTCTTTCTCGGTGGCCGTGGGTCTTTAATCCACGTAGCCTCGTGTTAAGGTTTTCTCTTTAAGTTTCCTTAAAGTTGCCAGAAAGTTGGCTTTGAAATCTCCTTAAAGTTTCCGTAAGTCCCTGCTCGGGCGCCACTTGTAATGATACCTATTTCAGACTGAGGTAAGCTCAGTCTGTCCAGGGTTCTCTACAAGAAATTTTGTAGTATTGCTGGAACTTTAGGGTAGGGCTTGGCCGTGAGACCGAAAGTGGAGCGGGCGTGGAGTCTTGTTACCGTGTAGGTGCTTTGGGTGATCGCACTTGGCGACGAAAAGAAAACGCTGACACCTGAATTTTGGTGTATGCGGTAATATGGCTTGTTGTGTCACCTGACTTTTTGTGTTCGCGCTCGGCGAAGAAATGATGACACTTCGTGAGTTTTGGTTTTTGATATTATTTATATCTTTTATTTGTGTTCTGTATATTTTCTTGTGTCGTGTAGTGGTTTCGTGTACAGTGTTCTCGCGGAGCCGACGCGACTTAGAATAGGCGATGGACTGCCGTGTTTTAGGATAGGCGATGGACTGCCGTTTTGGTTTATGATAGGCGATGGACTGCCCTGATTGATCGAGGGCTCGGGCTATTTAAGCCCGATCTCGAGTGCTGAGTCCGCAAGTCTGGGTGCTGGGTGGGTGTCGAGTTTCTCCGGCGCGTGCCTCGGTTGCACCGAGAAATGAGCTGAGTCTAGATTTGGCACTTTGGTCTTTGACTCGGTTGCACCGAGAAATGACCTGTGTGGAGTTGTGTAACTCGTAGGGAGGGGGGAGACTGTGGCGCGTGTGTCGATTCTGCATGAATCGATCGGCGCGTGTGACTTGGAAATTTACAGAGTAAGGTGTACTGTGTTTGTGTTGTTTGTGTATCGATATATGTATGACAAAGTAACTTAGTGCTATCAGTGTGAATATCTATACGAATGTAACGGTTCGTTACAATGTTACTATATGCAAGAATATTTTTTGCTGCTGAATCACATTCACAACAATTGCAATATTATATATATTAATTTTAATTACTCAAGTAAACAGATTTTCGAGCGCAAAAATTTGTGTGCATCAGTTGTTTTTCATGGATGGAAGATAGCGTATTTTGCAGCTATGGAAGCAGAGAGCTTCGGCAGCAGAGTTATGTGCGTTTTGTATTGACTGTCTTATTTTTATGGGATTTAAAAAAAAATGGCGTGTTAAGCGTAGTTAATTAAGGTTAATTTATATGTTGCTAGATTTAATTATATTCGTTTTTTGTTGTAATGTAATTGTAATTGTAATTGTAATTGTTTGTAGGAGGGTGGATGGCTCGAGGTTCCCAGCAATATTCCCAATAAGAAGAACAGTCGGGGGCGTCAAATTAATTCGGCGTTTATTGCGGGAAGAGGGTTTATAATTGGGGGTTGAATTGGTTGTTGCGGCTGGGTTCGTCGGTGAAGAGCGAGTGTGTAGCCATAGCTAGGCCTACGGCTAGAGCCCATGGTGGAGAGGCGAGTGGATCGTGTTCAAGAGCGCGAGAGCGAACGGCACGGGAGAGCGCGCGAGCTAACAGCGCTTGTGCCCTCAACATCCTCCCCCCCCTTGCAGGACTGCAACATCGCATCCTACGGGAGCGTGCAGGCCCCGGACACAATCCATCCAAAGACAGTGCTTTGGGCCACTGGAAGGCCGTCTCCTCGCGCAAGGAATCCGGGTTGGATAACCTTCTGGTATACGTCTGCTCCCAACACGAGAGAGATGGTAGACGGGCGATGGAACTGCTCATTGGCAAGGCGGATGTCGTCGAACCTGGCCCGCGTCGCCTCGCTCAAGGGTCGAGCGGCGTGCGGACGCGCAAACGGGGTTCCATTTTAAGGATTGAACAATTGCACATCTCCTGTCCTGGCGCGGATGTTGGCGGTGGCAACCTTCTCAGCTCCGATGCGTGTGCTGGGCAATTTGAGGTCGGTGGCCAAGAAAGCGTCGATGCAGATCACCGGCGTGCACGTCATCTCGTGGGTTTTTTTCCCATGTGCAAGACCACCTGGGCTGTCGGGAGAAAGTTGATGCTCCGGTGCTGGAGCAGCGTGTCGACCGATGGAGCCGGATTTCCCACGATGGGGCGGCGATCAGCTCGGGGCACTGGAGCGGTAGACGGACACGGAGCCGCCGCTGACGACTCTGAGCGGGCTCGACGGCAGGCGGACCATGTCTTTGTGCGTCTGGTGGGAATCCGGGTGCGGCGAGCGGCTGGGGACACAGGAGCTGGAGACGGAACTGGACCCGACCGGGGACTCCGAGCGAGCTGGACGCTGGGACGGTCGCATGTGGAGCAAAGTGTGGTGGATTTTGTTGCACACCTTGCACCGGCCGCCACTTCGGCAATCCTTGCCGGAGTGCTGATGAGCCAGGCGTTCTGACAGTATTTGTTCACCAACACTGCTCGGAGCCTCTTGGCCACGCTCAGCTTGAGGAAGCTGCGGCAGTCCCGTAACGGATGGCTTCCGAACAGACTCGGCAGCTGTAGGAAGCCTTTGTTCGTGAGCGTCTGCTCCCTGAGGTGTGGTTGTCCCGGGGTTGTGGAGCCATCGGGATCTGGAGGCAAAAATCAGCTGGTGTGGAAAAGAAGAAGCGGAGACGCATTAGTTCGTGATAGGAACAGGTGACAGGCACTCTCTCAGTACTGTTGGCCGAACGCACGAGGTCTTTCTGGAGACGAAAAACAAAACAGAAACGTGGGTGGAACTGTGGACAAGGACAGGCTTTATTCAACGGACTAGGCACAGGAACGCTTCCGTTACTATTGTGCGGGACGAGGGAGCTCCCCCGGAAGGAGAACGACTTTAGCGACCGGGCGTTTGAGCTCCCCGCGGGCAGTAAGGATGTCTACCACACGGACCCTGTTGTTGTAACCAAATCGCCGATCTGAAGATTTGGCATATCCGTCTGCCACTTGTTGCGTTTGTGGAGTTCCTTGAGGTACTCATCCTTCCATCTCTGGCAGAACTGCTGGTTGAGGGCCTTTAAATGCTGCCACCGATTAATGATCGACTGGAGGTTCTCCTTTATTTCGGGCTCTGCGGTCGCCATTAACGGTCCTCCGATAAGGAAGTGCCCGGGAGTGACTTTCCGTCGTGACACCGTGACTCCGTCGGACTTTCGGACATAGGTGAGATTGGCCTGGAATTGAGGCATGCTTCAATCTTAGCGAGGAGCGTCGAGAGCTCCTCAAAGGTATACTTTTGAGTAGACGTGGATTTGTAAAAGAGTGTTTTGAAACTCTTTACACCGGCTTCCCACAGGCCTCCCATGTGTGGAGCTCCTGGCGGGATGAAATGCCATGCAATTCGTTGATGACTATATGCCTCAGTAACCGAAACCTGGAATGCCGCTAGAAAGTCCCGAGACAGTATAGTTTCTGCTCCTACGAAAGTTTTGCCATTGTCGGAATGAACGCTGCGGACAGCCTCGTCGAGCAACGAAACGAGCGAAAGCTGCCAGAAACTTCTCGGTGGTCAGGTCGGAATTGGCCTCCGCGAATGGCCTTCGTGGAAAAGCAGACAAATACGCACACATAACCCTTGGTGATCAGGCACGCTCTCCCGGTATAGTTCCTTATGTCGAAAGGACCGGCGTAGTCAATACCGGTATGGGTAAATGGTCTGGAGAAAGAAGCTCGGTCTGTTGGGAGATCACCCATTAGTTGGTTCTGTAGCTTCTTCTTGTGGATGATGCATATTTTGCAGGAATTCACCACGCCCATCATCAGGTTCCGCGTTCGCGGAATACAATATTTGCAGCGGATGAGGAGAGTCATCAGTTGACTACCGCCATGGAGAGTTATTTTGTGCGTGAAATGCGCCAATAGGCGAGACAGAAGTCAACTGTAGGAAAGGATGATTAGATGACGCTCGTCATACTTCAAATCTTGTGACGCTGTGATCCGGCCACAGGATCTCATGATCCCATGTCGGTCTAGAAAGGGGTTCAGGTTCAGGATAGCGCTCGAAATTAGCACGGAACGTTTACCACTCAGGCAGTGAAATTCTTGGGGGAAGTCCCGGCGCTGAGCCTCTAGGATAAAAGTCTGCTCGGCTTCGTTAATTTCCCCACTAGTGAGGTGTCCCCTGCGTTCGGGTGTTACCTTCCGGCAACATTGAATAAAACGGAGCACATACGCCCGCACTCGAAGAGCCTTCTCAAGTTGGGAGAAACGCTCCAGGAAATCTTGGGGAGGGCCGGAAGAAAAATGGACCTTCACGGTCCGTTGCTCTAGAGTCATAGGTGGAGCTTCGTTGGCTTGAGGTGGCCACTGTTCCCGTGGAGATTGCAACCAAGCTGGTCCTTGCCACCAGAGGTGGTAACCCACTAGTTCTGGTAACGATACGCCCCGACTCGCTAAGTCAGCGGGGTTATGTTCGGACCGAACATGAGCCCAATTCTTGGTGTCGGTAGTCTGAGCTATCTTAGTTACTCGATTGGCCACAAAGGTAGCAAGCTGGCTTGCCCAACCAGGCCAGCACAATAGTCGAATCGGTCCAGTAGTAGCATTGAGGATCTTTTGTCGGCATGCTTGGCAGGATAGCGGTCGCCATTTCGGAAAGGAGCACTGCACCGCACAGCTCTAACTCTTGTTTTTGCTGATAGCAGATGCACCGTGATATGATGGCCACACTCGACGCGCACGTAGATCGCTGCACCGTACGCCTTTTCGGAGGCATCGCAGAAACCGTGATGTTTGACCCTTACCGATGGCTGGGAACAAATCCATCTTGGAATTCTGATCTCGGGGAGTGCAGCGTAACTTTGCAGAAAGTCCAACCAGCGCTGGTAAAACGCACTTGGCAGATGTTCGTCCCATCCCAACTCTTGCAACCAGATTTCCTGCATGCAAACCTTGGACCGGACGATGAATGGGGCTAACCGACCCGCGGGGTCAAACAGCTTCGCAATTTGAGAAAGAACTTCTCGCTTGGTGAAGGATGACTCGAGCGTGAAAACTGGAGGAACAAAGAATAACTCGTCTGACGTCGCCTTCCAGCGAACTCCGCGGGTCTTTGCCGTGCTCTCGGCATCGATTTCTAAAAAATCGGTTTGGAGTAGGTGGTTACTCGGAAGCCCGTCCAAAATTTCCTTTTGATTGGACGTCCATTTACGCAGTGGAAAACCTGCAGAGCTGGGGCGGCTTGCAATTCGTGAATGGCCAGCTGAGCTTCCTTGACGGAGTCTGCTCCGCCTAGGACGTCGTCGACGTACATGAATTGCTGCACAATGTGACTTGCCCTTGGAAATCGCGACTGGATGTCGTCGGCAAGCTGTCGCAGGACCCGGATGGCTAAAAAACGGACCGCAATTGACTCCAAAAGTCACGGTTTTCAGCTCATAATCCCGAATCTCACCCGCCTGGTTTCGAAATAAGATTCGCTGGACGGGCGTGTGCGTCGGATGTACCCAAATCTGGCCATACATCTTTGTAATGTCGGCGTTGAAGACGTATCGGAAATAGCGCCACTTCAGGATTTGGAGGGTTAAATCGGATTGGAGGACCGGACCAGCATAAAGGGAGATCATTCAAGCTCGTGCCGTTCGCAGAAGGGCTGGACGCGTTGAATACCACGCGGACTTTCGTAGTATTGCTTCCGGTTTGATAACCGCATGGTGCGGGAGATAATAATTGGCGGAATCATTAGTGGACGGAACCTCTGTCATATGGTCGAGATCTAAATATTCACGGATCATAGAGTTATACTGCTCTTGAAATGGAACGTCTCTCTTAAGCCGATTCTCATTTCGGAGAAACTGAGCTAGAGCAATGGACCTTGAATGCCATGAAACGGTCATGAAACGGCAGTGTTACCACGTACTTCCCGCTTAACGTGGCTTTCGCAAAAGGAGTCCGATTTTCCTACCACCATGATAGGTAGATCCTCCACCTCCCTAAACTTTGTGAGAAGTTTGTCTAACGGAGCGTCGCGGACGTGGGAAATTCGAGTGGAGAAGGATGCAATCTGGTCAGGAACAGCACTTGGCAATGGACCGGTAAGCACCCACCCAAAGATAGTTTCCTGTCCGAGGAGGGAGCCACAGATGTCGGTCAATACGGACGGAAGGAGATCGGCTCCGATCAGAACGTCTATCTGTGAACTATCTATCTATCATAAAACGTAGGGTCTGCTTATGACATGTTCGGCAAGTCTCGCAGCGCGTTCTGCGGGATCGGATATGAAGGAAGATTGACCCCTATCTCTGGCAGGACGTAGGCCGTGGCGTTTAACTGTACGCTCAGCGTAACTAGGGAGCGAATGGAAAAATCACAGAGCTTCTTGGACTGAGCTGCTACAGTATGATTAAGGCCTGAAACTTGGGCCTGAATAAGGCGGAATGGTAGTTGAATGATATTAAAGAGACGTTCCGTAATGAACGTTGCCTCGGAGCCTGAGTCGATTAGAGCGCGGGCACGGAAATTTGTCCCTCGGTGGCAAATGTTGATCATCGCAGTGCCGAGAAGCACCGCTCTTGTTCCCGAGGCAAAATAGTTCTGAACGTTGGCTGGAGTGACGGAGGAACCGGAATCCTCCGCTGTCGTGGAAGTCAGTTCGCTGGAAGCTGAGGTACCCCGATGCAGAAGCGTGTGGTGACGGGCTCCACAAGTGAAGCAACTGTGGGCGCTCTGGCATTCCGGGAGCTGGTGACCTCTAGCGAAACAGTTCAGGCACAGCTGCCTTTTTTTAATGCAACTGGCCCGTGCATCCACGGTCATCTGTAGGAAGTGCGGAAAAAGTCGAATCGGATGGTTCTCTTTGGAGCAGAGATCACACTTGTGTCCTTGTGTCTGGAAGGAGTGAAACTTGCTGGGCAGGAGACTCCCCTGAGACCGGAACGGGTTGGAGTTGTTTCCGGAGGGCTACGAATTCAGAGTACCTTTGGACGGTGGTGGGTTCGGATGGCCTTTGGAAGTGGACCTTTGGACGGTGGTGGGTTCGGATGGCCTTTGGAAGTGGACGGGTTGCTCTCCATGGCCTCTAGCGTCAAATAGCTCTGAGTGACGAAAGCGTCAATTTCCGCCCATGGAGGAACCTCTTTCTTGTCGTTGACGGATGCTTCCCACAAGGACCGGGTCAACTTCGGCAACTTAGAGGCACAGATAGTAACAAGGAGGCTATCCCAGTTGTCCGTGCACACCTTGGAGTGAGCAAGGGCGGTGAGGACCCCTTGCATCGTGCTTTGAAGCTCTTTCAAAGCTCGGCTGGTCTCGACTCGACGCGAGGCAGAAAGAGCAGAATATTGATCTGGTTGGTCACCAGGAGCCGATTATTTTCATAACGGTTTCGGCAGGGCCGACCATGCCGACTCGAACCCATCGTTTGTGAGCGGGCACTTTTCGACTATGGCCTTCGGATCGCCACGTGTCTTAGCAGTGAGATGGTATAGCTTCTCTACCGGAGACAGCCTAGAATTATTTATATAAATTGCCGTAAATAAATCTCGGAAAGTAGGCCAGCACGTAATCTCCTGTGAAGACATCGATGTCGCAGGGGGGCAGTCGACAGCCGCCCTGTTAATTCTGCGGTGCAGACGGATGGACTGATGTTTGGGCCAGCTGAGTATTGAGATTAGTGAGGCACTGCTCAAATACCCCATAACACTCGCCGTACTTATCTCGGATGTCCTCTTGGACCCTTGGGTCCTCGTCAACCATCACTACGGAGCACGCTTTGTACTCCCGCCTCGACATCCGCCCACATACTCAGAATTTGTCCTCGGCGAACCTGGGAAAGAGATGCGCATGGAGCGGCAGTGATGCGCGCTTCCAAATGAGCCAAACAGCCAATGGCGGCGGCTAATTTTGCTCGTGCCGTAGTGGTGGCGGATTGAGCGATTTTAATAAAGGGTATCGAGCTGCCGGGACTGAAAATGGAAGAGCTGGTGAGATCGTCTTGGATCCGAGCTGGCACCTTGAGAGTGACGGGAGACGGGAAGAGAACCGATTTGGTCCTGGCAGCAGGGCTGCTACTGGCTGCTCTGGGAGTGACTGGCGACTTGATCCTCTGAGTGGGGGTAGTTCCTGAGGCGCGTAGCCGAACCCTTTGCTGTCCTTGTCACCCGTTGGCCTACTACGTACGCCCACGCGCAGAGTGTGGCTGCGAAGTCGGAAGCTGAAGTCGGATTGACTGAAGGAAAACAAAAAAAAACTTAGGCTGGGCAGGGCACCACAACAGAAGGCAAAAACTTCCGTAAATACGCAAAAAGAACCCACTGCTGGGTGAATGGAAAAGAAAAGGCCTCGCTCTGTGTTGGACAACAATTTTCAATACCGACTCGGATTATTTGGCGACCTCTGGATCGAGGTTCCCAAACACTGAGTGGATCAATTGATACACGCCGAGGAGAGGAACGTTCACACTGGTTGTGACAATATTTAAAAAATATTGTTAGTGCGGCGCTTCTCCGTTTACCTTTTGACGGACTTGTGCAGTGGGCAAATAATATTTTTTTTCGGTAGGATTGTGAACGGAATTGTTCTCTTTTTTGTTATGCTGCGGCGGCTGTAGAGCCGATAGGAACCACAAGCACGAGGAATGGGGCCAAGAAACTAACTGCCACTGGATATGAAATAACAAAAAAAATAATTATTCCTTGTACAGTCGTCTTTTAATTGAAGCGGAACCAACGTAAGACTTTGTATTTTTGGATAATTCGGCGGCTTGAATTTATTTGTTTTATTTGTTGGTGTTCGTGATACCGATAGTTGTTCTTACACGTTGTCACCTCTAGTTTGGAACATACACTGAACTGTATACATAGACAGACAATTCCAACAAACTGGCACGAAAAAATGCGAAATAGCTATGGAAATGCGCTGTGCCTGGGTTCAGGATAATTTATTACGAAATTGGAGATAATATTATATCTTGTGGCGACCAAAGGTGTTGCTAGAACGCGTAAACTGTTCGGAATCGCAGAATTTTATTGTTTATTGTATGCGCGCAATGTATGTGTGGAATGCGGTATTTAAATACGGAATGTGGTATTTTTGTATGTGCGTTGGGCTATTTTAGGTACATATATAGTTGGCAATATAAATATATTGCGGCCAACTATGGAAATAAATGTATATATGTATGGAAATAATGTAGATATGTGTATATATATGAAATAAAACACTTTAATTTTGTTATGTTTGCACTCGGAGTTTGCCGATGTATTTATATATATGTGTGTAACGCATGTAGCGGTGGATGTAATTATGTGTCTGTAATTATGTCGCTGCGGGTCTGCTCTTGCGACTTTGAATGCACATATGCTTCACTGCACTGGGGTGCACCTGGATATAGTTGCTTTAATTTAATTTAATTTTACACACTTCACGCACAAACAAACACAAAAACGGAACCGAAGAACTACCGTAGCACTGGTAGTGGTAGATGAAGGAATTGAGAACGGCCGGAATCGTTGAGAATATGGCGTTGGCGAAAGAGGATGGAACCTAGAAAATGAAGATATGTATATAAGAATATATATACATATATCACGGAACGCGGACTTGCGGAGAATAAAACGAATCGGGAGACGAAGTCGTACTTATCTTTGGGAAGTAGCGATGTTATCCACCGATGCTTGCAGGTTGGACTCCCCCTTAGGGAAGGCGAAGATCCGGCTCGAAGGACCAATGTTTGTAGGAGGGTGGATGGCTCGACGTTCCCAGCGATATTCCCAATAAGAAGAACAGTCGGGGGCTTTATTGCGGGTAGAGGGTCTATAATTGGGGGTTGAATTTGTTGTTGCGGCTGGGTTCGTCGGTGAAGAGCGAGTATGTAGCCATAGCTAGGCCTACGGCTAGAGCCCATGGTGGAGAGCCGAGTGGATCGCGTTCAAGAGCGCGAGAGCGAATGGCACGAGAGAGCGCGCGAGCTAACAGCGCGCTGTTAACTCCGCTAGCCGCGCTGCTGCCCTCAACGGTAATGCTTTAAAAATTTAAAGTTAATTAGTTTTTTGTTGGCCGTCAGCCTCTCGGGTGATACAGGGGGAATTACGGATGACGTGCTGACTCGCTATCAGTGAAAATTTTGAAGGGGAAGAGTTGCATTGGGCTGGGGCTTGCCCTAAACCGATGCTGCCATGCCCCGGTTCTATGACACAGTGGGACCACGAGGGGACCGTCAACCGCCGTAACTGTACACAGCAGTGGAAGTGGAACTGTGCTATCCCAGTGAGGGCGGCTGGTAACAGGTCCTGGCACGGTCAAGTCTCTGCCACGGATTCTGCCTAATGGTAGTCGGGCGGAGAGAAGAAAACTCTCAGAGTAATTACCCCAATCCTATGCGGAACAGCATGCGCTGATGGATGCATGGCCGAGTGGGTACTCGGTCGTTAGTATGCAAACTCTGGATACCTGCCGACCTCCAGTTTAAATCAGGCTTCCCGGGCTATTCCTCGGGTGACTTACCCCTTCCCGCCTACTCGTGGGAACAAAATGCCAAAATGCTCAAAATGTACGAAAAACACCGCAAAGGAGCTCGGTACTCCTCCTAAAGTACCGGAGGGAAAAGCCAATCCATCTACATCAACGCCTGGGCAACCAGGTCCTACGAAGATGGGGAAGGAGACTCAGTCGGTCCACCGTCTTCAAGCAGAATCCGCTGCGAGGAGGGCTCCAATAAGCCAATCAGAACCATCCACGTCGGGGGGCACCGGTCATCGGAGAGGATGCCAAGCAGGGCTTGGCTGGTAAGCGCCTCGGCACCGGGAAACCCCGTCAACCTTGGCAGGCGGCGGATCATGACCAGCCGGACCCTCCTCCACATGCGCCCGTGAGGTCGCTCATCGCAGACCGTAAGGCCACGGACATCGGCCTAATAGTGGGATGCGACGCCAACGCTCACCACATTCAGTAAGGTAACATTGACAAAATCGAACGGGGTGAGTTCTTTTTCAGCTACGTAATGACCACCCAGGTGGTCATCTTAAACCGAGATTGTGATCCCACTTTCATTATTAAAAACCGCAAGTAGGTCCTGGACCTCACGCTTGCCTCTCATACGCTCCAGAATAACATAGTACCCTGGACGGTCCCTGAAGAACACTGCTTCTCGGACCACAGGTGCGTGGAAACTGTCTTCACATTCTCCATACCGAGTCCAGTCCAGTTCCGTAACCTCAGGCGGACAAACTGGACACGCTACTTGGACTACCTTTGCTAAACTCTCCCTGAGTCCCCACCCAGGGAATATATCTCATGGGAGACCACGACCCGTCTGGTAAAGGTTTTAAGCAGCGCCTGTAATGCTGCGCTCGACAGAGCCTGTCCACCCGGTTAAACCAGGGGTCGGGAGAAACCGGCATGGTGGACTCCAGCAGAGCTGGACCGAATACAAGGTCAGTCTGTCAACATACAACAAAGAACTCAGGAAAGCCAAACGCGCGTCATGGCATAAGTTCTTCACCGAAATCGAGAGCAACTCCGAAGCTACGCGCTTACGCAAAGTACTCTCGAAATCAACTCCAACCTTGGGGTATTTGAGGAAAGCCGACCAATCCTGGACGACATCTAGTTCCGAGTCGCTAAACCTCCTTCTCAGTGTACATTTCCCAGGCTGCGCAGGGCGCATCCTTCCAATGCCACGGGTTCCATTCTGAACCTGTTTAGTCAGGAGAATATATCATGGGCAATAAAAAGCTTCAAGCCCTATAAATCCGCTGGACCAGACCAACTGGCTCAAACGGATTTACGAGGGGGTTTTCTCCCACGGACCAATCCCGGAGACATGGCTTCAGGCCAAAGTTGTCTTCATGTCCAAGGCAGTCCTCGCACACTGCCCCCATAGACCCATAAGCCTTTCGTCCTTCTTCTTGAAGACGAGGGAACGGCTGTTAGGTCTGCATCTCAGGGAGACTATATTGCCGAATCAGATCTCTGACTCTCAGCATGCCCACCGGAGGGGAAGATCCACCGAAATGGCCCTACATGCGATCACATCGATCATCGAATCGTTAGCTATAAGGAGTATACCTTGGTAACCCCTCTTGACATAGAAGGGGCTGTCAGCAACATCATTCCGTCCGCCATCACGGGAGCACTGACCGACCTGGGGATTGATTCCCGGACTGTGAGCCTCATCGGTCAGATGCTGCAATGCAGGACCGTTGAGGCCTTACTGGGGACGTCAACGTCCACCGCTTGTCAGCAGAGGCACCCCGCAGGGCGGAGTCCTCTCGCCTCTTCTATGGAACGTAGCAGTAAACAAACTGCTGCGGGGATAGAGGGTGGCGGATGCCGCGTGGTGGACTATGCTGATGATGTCGCAATAGCACTTTTAAAAACTGTCACAATGGGCAGCCAAATGTGGGCTAGGTACTAACCCATCTAAGACGGAACTAGTACTATTTACCAGGAAGTACAAGGTGCCTTTACTTACCCGCCCCAAAATTATGTGGAGGGCCGCTAGGTTTAAGCAACCACGCCAAGCATCTTGGTCTGATCCTCGACAGGAAGATCGACTGGAAATTGAGCATAGAAGACAGGGTGAAGAACGCCACAGTAGCCCTATACAGCTGCAGGAAAACCATCGGTCTGAAATGGGGCACGACCCCGTATATAGTCCGATGGCTATACACCGCTTTCATACGACCAATCCTGATGTACGGAGTAGTGGTCTGGTGGCTAGCCCTGGTCAAGAAAACTTGTCTTAACAAACTCACAAGAGTTCAACGCATGGCAGAGCTATGCATAACACGCGGA
Source organism: Drosophila bifasciata (assembly GCA_009664405.1). Taxonomy (NCBI): domain Eukaryota; kingdom Metazoa; phylum Arthropoda; class Insecta; order Diptera; family Drosophilidae; genus Drosophila; species Drosophila bifasciata. The sequence goes on along the minus strand of CM019041.1, from coordinate 23,561,245 downwards.
ATTCGCACTACCCTCGATACAATGCTGTACCTTCTACCTGTACAAATTATAAGGAAAAAGGTTGCAACACTCTCCGCTCTCAGAATAAGAGCATCCAACCTGTAGAAAATATCCGCGGTCGGCCACTCGGGAATCCTAACAGAACTCCCGCAAATTCCAGAGAGGACAGACTACTGCATCCCAAGTGACTACCTCTCGACGCCTTTCCAAGTATCCATCCCGCTTAGGGAGGACTGGGAGAGGGGCGATACTGGACCTGCAAACGTAATCCTCTTTTTTACACTGATGGCTCAGAGTTAGACGGCCGCTTGGTGGGGGTGGGGTGTCTTCGGTGACGAGCTCAACATCAGTCACTGATTCAGACTTCCGGATCACTGTAGCGTGTTCCAGGCAGAGGTGGATGCAATCAGGGAGGCGATCTTTATCGTCTCCAAACTCTCCCTGAACGGACACTCAGTGTGCGTCTTCTCAGACAGCCAAGCAGCCCCTCAAGGCACTTGGCTAAATTTCATCTATCTCAGCGACCGTCAACGACAGCAGCAAGTCTCTAAATGAGACCGCAGAGCAGCTGGATCTCTTCCTAATATGGGTTCCCGGACACAGGGACATTGACGGGAACGATGCTGCCGACGGGCTAGCTAGGCAGGGCACCACTTTACCTCTTCTGCCGGAGAGGTTAATAACGCACGAGACATTCCAGCAAATTGCTGACAGGCGATGGCAGCTGACCATCACATGCAGAACTTCAAGAGCGATTTGGCCAAATTCGTTCGAAAGCGCTCGGAAGAGCTTTATAGACTTAGCAGAGCACATTGCTCCGCCGTCACCCGAGCCATCACGGGGCACTGGCAGATCGGCACACACGCTGCAAGGCTGTCGATCCCTCACAAGGACTTCTGTAGAAGTTGTAGGGACGAGGAGGAGGAGGAGTCGGTTCACCACTTTTTCTGTCTCTGCCCGGCCCTGGGAAACCAAAGACTACGGTTCCTTGGGGCCTCCTTCCTTAAAGACATTTCTCACCTCTCCGAAACCAAACCACGGATTTTGTCCAAATATATCCAGGCCACCAGATGAGACTGCCCTTAATTCCGCACTAAGTTGCTCACCAGAGTACAAGCCAGTAGGAAGGGGTTCGCGCCCATGCGGCATCACAAGGGTCCAAGAACTGTTATCTGTTATCTTCAAATTTGTGGACGCCACAGATGTGCGCCCTTTGTGGGGGCGGAAGTGGGCCGGGCGAAATTTCGAAACACTTTTCTAGGAGAGACATATCACATCAGTCTGGATATAAAATTTGGTTGCTCTAGCTTTTCCAGCCTTCCAGCAATGGGCGACAAACAAGACGGACAGCCGGACAGACAGGGCTATATCGACTCGTCTATTGATGCTGATCAAGAATATATATACTTTACGAACTCCGTTTCGCCACCAGATGGCTTCGTTTTATGTAACATTTCGTTTGGTGATTAAAAGATGAATAACAATTTTTTTTTGTTTTATATTTGAAAAGGAAAAATTTTATTTCATTTCACAACAGTAATGAATTCATTTCGATTAAAAAAATTGAGTGTTATTTAGTTGAACTTCTCTAAGTATATGAAAGTGATTCCAAAGTAAATACTGAATCCAAGCGTTATGCGTGTTCGCAAATTATCCGTTTCATTGAAGTGCTCATTGGTAAACCACATTTTTTGTGGTGAAAAACATGGCGCCCATGTGAAAAACAATGATTTTCTAAATTTATCCCGGAAACACTAAGCGATTTGCCTTGCGACTTGTTAATTGTCATTGCGAACGCAAGGCGAACTGGAAATTGCAATCGTTTGAAGTCAAACGGAAGATTAGTCGCAATCATTGGTATTCGAGGAATACATACATTTTCACCTGTGTACTTTCCGTTAATAATGGTTGCCTCAATCAAATTCGGCATAGGTCTTTTTACCGAAAGTCGAGTACCGTTGCAAAGTCGCGGTGGATTCAAATAACGCCATATCATAATAACTGTACCAACTTTGAGTTGCAAGTTATGTGATGGAAATCCTGGAAGCTCCAGAGAGTTCAAAAACTCCGTTGGATAATTTACTACATCATCGGGATTTGTTATAGAATCAACGGATTTTTATGTCACCAAATCGCCAGCAATTTTTGATTGAATTGTGAAATTCAGTGCGTGTACATTATTATTCTTTGCGGCAAGAATTGCTCGTTGACTTAACCAATCATAATTCTGATAATTCTCATTAATGTTTGGGAAAACATTTTCAATAAGAGCTCATCTACAAATCGGCTAAAGTCGTTGGTAAGAGTAATTAATGCAGATGTCGCATCAACTGGGACTTTTCCATTTCCAACAGCTAACAATTGTTTGGAAAATGGTGCAGCACTTTGATAATTTTGAAGTTGAACTCTCATATTAGTGGTTAGCGATAATGTTTTTACGTTATTCCATAAAGGTGATGCCTTCAGGCAAGCATTCAATTCATCTGCAGGCGTTCCACGGGGAATTACTGGCAACGTCTGCCTGAAATCGCCTGCCAATAATTTCATCAAGCCGCCAAAGATGTTGTTATTTCGCCGAAGATCCTTTAGTGTGAAGTTAAGTGCTTCAAGTGATTTCTTATGTGCCATTGTGCACTCATCCTAAACAATGAGCTTGCATTGCATCAACAATTTTCCCATTGTACTGGATCGGGAAGTATTGCATGTTGGAGTATCAATTTTGTTTAAATTGAGTGGCAACTTAAGCGCAGAATGTGCAGTACGACCGCCATCTAGAAGAGTCGCCGCAATTCCAGATGATGCTAACGCCAAAGCTATGTCACATCTTGATCGAATAGTGGCCAAAATCAATGAAATGACAAATGTTTTCCCTGTTCCTCCAGGTGCGTCCAGGAAGAATAGACCACCAGTATTATTGTCCACCGCTTGCATTAATGTTTCGTATACTTGCTTTTGCTGTTCATTCAGCAACGGCACATTATTTCGAATGAATTCCAGCTATGTATCAACATTGTATTGAAGCTCTCGATTTAATTCTTGGTTGAATGCATCGTGCATCGATAGATTTGGCGCAATCTTTCCTACTTCAATCAGTAGCTTGTTTTGCAATAGTCAAGCATTGCTCCTCAATCAGAATCAATCCTTCATTGTAGATTTCATAGGTTATTTGGATGTCAGGATTATTCGTTTAAATGCGCAAGCGATGCAAGATATCTTCACATATGTCGTCTTTGTATTTGTTCCATAACTGAATTGGTTGTGAAGGAAAACATGTGGTGATGATAATTGCGAACAGCGTTCGTATTTGGTACGCATTTTATGAAACAACTGAATTGGCAAGTGTTAAATCCCAATGAGAATCGTTCTCCAGCAAACCCAATAGTTGACATGCTTCTCTATATGTTTGGAATTGGTGGCCTTTCACAGTTTTCAAATGCGCAAATGATTTTGGTCCACGTACATTTACTACCGCAGTTGCAAATAAAAACATTCATCATTTCTAGGATGAACAGTATACATGCGACCTAGTGCATCAGTGGAAAACACCTGTGGCCAATCTGGAACTGGGGTTCCTTGTTTGCGAAGTTGGAATTTCTTTTTTGATTGATTTCAAGTGTAATACTTGGGCATTTCAACGTACATCAGCGTCGCTGCGAATGGATCTGCTTCACACATTGCAAAGAAGTTAGTCAATGTTGTCGATGGTGGTCTCTCAGCTCGTTGTGCCGCATTAGCCTCAGTGAAGTAAACTCTTTGGCCATTTTCCCAAATGCACTGCTAAATGTACAACTGTGGGATATCTTTCATGAATTTGAAATGACAATAATTGCCACAGTGCTTCATTAGTACTGACGTATCTGCCCATTTGGAAGTTGCTGATTTCGTCATTCGCATTTTCCGACGCAGTACCAAACACAGCCATGTCGCTACCTTTTGTGACGTACTTGCACAAATATTTTATTGATTTGGCCGAATGACAACTCTAAACGTTTGCATGTGTTTCGAAAAATTCGTGATAGCAGCGGGCAATATGGTACAATGAATTCATTTCCGATCTCAATCTCTTGATTTTGAACTTTGACTTTGATAGTTCGACCATTATCTTCTTTTTGAACGCCGACGATAAACTGGATATCGTTCCCCTGTGACTGTTTCAGCAACTAACGGTCGCGGATATCGTTTTGTGCACTTTCCATCAGTCATGCAAGGCGATAATGGATTTAATGCACCGCACGGTCCATGAACATGATATGAGCATGCGGTAGTCCACGCTTCTGCAATTCCACCGAGTACATATAACAACGTGTTTCACCAAAAACTCGATACTTAGTAAGCACATCCATCATAACCTTGAGTTTTTTTGAAATACTCTGGCGAATAATCTGAAATACTCTGCCATGGCGATCTTGCGGTTTTTGGCCCGGTTCCAACTCACGTTCAATTTTCGTCCAATTCGGATTGTATGTGAACGTAATAAATAAATCCGGAGTTCCATAATTTCGCACGTACGTCATAGCGTCTTGAGCGTATTCGTGCATGTGGCATGGGCTTCCGATATAAGATGATGGGAGAATCGTCAGACATCCAATATTCTGAACATCACCATCTGAATGAATAGCATCACACAAGTGTATATAGTCCTCAGATCGTAGCTTTGCCTGATTGAATCGGATGAACGCTAAACGTTCGGTCTCGACTTTAACATACATGTCGACAGCGAATTGCTGGAATAGCCAACGGCACTTTAGATGCTTGCAGGTTGGACTCTTCCTTATAGGGAAGGACCAATGTTTGTAGGAGGGTGGCTGGCTCGACGTTCCCAGAAATATTCCCAATAAGAAGAACAGTCGGGGGCGTCAAATTAATTCGGCGTTTATTGCGGGAAGAGGGTTTATAATTAGGGGTTGAATTGGTTGTTGCGGGTGGGTTCGTCGGTGAAGAGCGAGTCTGTAGCCATAGCTAGGCCTACGGCTAGAGCCCATGGTGGAGAGCCGAGTGGATCGCGTTCAAGAGCTCGAGAGCGAACGGCACGAGAGAGCGCGCGAGCTAACAGCGCTGCTGCCCTCAACATCCTCCCCCTCCCTTGCAGGACTGCAATGGAGCCGACCGATGGACCGATGGAGCCGGATTTCCCACGATGGGGCGGCGATCAGCTCGGGGCACTGGAGCGGTAGACGGACCCGGAGCCGCCGCTGACGACTCTGAGCGGGCTCGACGGCAGGCGGACCCTGTCTTTGTGCGTCTGGTGGGAATCCGGGTGCGGCGCACGGCTGGGGACACAGGAGCTGGAGACGGAACTCGACCCGGACCGGGGGACTCCGAGCGAGCTGGGACGGTCGCATGTGGAGCAAAGTGTGGTGGATTTTGTTGCACACCTTGCACCGGCCGCCACTTCGGCAATCCTTGCCGGAGTGCTGATGAGCCAGGCGTTCTGACAGTATTTGTTCACCAACACTGCACTCTTGGCCACGCTCAGCTTGAGGAAGCTGCGGCAGTGCCGTAGCGGATGGCTTCCGGAACAGACTCGGCAGCTGTAGAAAGCCTTTGTTCGTGAGCGTCTGCTCCCTGAGGTGTGGGTTGTCCCGGGGTTGTGAAGCCATCGGGATCTGGAGGCAAAAATCAGCTGGTATGGAAAAGAAGAAGCGGAGACGCATTAGTTCGTGATAGGAACAGGTGACAGGCACTCTCTCAGTACTGTTGGCCGAACGCACGAGGGCGTTCTGGAGACGAAAACAAAAACATAAACGTGGGTGGAAAAGTGGACAAGGACAGGCTTTTTATTCAACGGACTAGGCACAGGAACGCTTCCGTTACTATTGTGCGGGACGAGGGAGCTCCCCGGAAGGAGAACGACTTTAGCGACCGGGCGTTTGAGCTCCCCCGCGGGCAGTGATGTCTACCACACGGACCCTGTTGTTGTAACCAAATCGCCGATCTGAAGATTTGGCATATCCGTCTGCCACTTGTTGCGTTTGTGGAGTTCCTTGAGGTACTCATCCTTCCATCTCTGGCAGAACTGCTGGTTGAGGGCCTTTAAATGCTGCCACTGATTAATGATCGACTGGAGGTTCTCTTTTATTTCGGGCTCTGCGGTCGCCATTAACGGTCCTCCGATAAGGAAGTGCCCGGGAGTGACTTTCCGTCGTGACACCGTGACTCCGTAGGACTTACATAGGTGAGATTGGCCTGGAATTGAGGCATGCTTCAATCTTAGTGAGGAGCGTCGAGAGCTCCTCAAAGGTATACTTTCGAGTAGACGTGGATTTGTAGAAGAGTGTTTTGAAACTCTCTGACGATTTGGCATATCCGTCTGCCACTTGTTGCGTTTGTGGAGTTCCTTGAGGTACTCATCCTTTCATCTCTGGAAGAACTGCTGGTTGAGGGCCTTTAAATGCTGCCACCGATTAATGATCGACTGGAGGTTCTCCTTTATTTCGGGCTCTGCGGTCGCCATTAACGGTCCTCCGATAAGGAAGTGCCCGGGAGTGACTTTCCGTCGTGACACCGTGACTCCGTCGGACTTTCGGACATAGGTGAGATTGGCCTGGAATTGAGGAATGCTTCAATCTTAGCGAGGAGCGTCGAGAGCTCCTCAAAGGTATACTTTTGAGTAGACGTGGATTTGTAAAAGAGTGTTTTGAAACTCTTTACACCGGCTTCCCACAGGCCTCCCATGTGTGGAGCTCCTGGCGGGATGAAATGCCATGCAATTCGTTGATGACTATATGCCTCAGTAACCGAAACCTGGAATGCCGCTAGAAAGTCCCGAGACAGTATAGTTTCTGCTCCCACGAAAGTTTTACCATTGTCGGAATGAATACGCTGCGGACAGCCTCGTCGAGCAACGAAACGAGCGAAAGCTGCCAGAAACTTCTCGGTGGTAAGGTCGGAATTGGCCTCCAAGTGAATGGCCTTCGTGGAAAAGCAGACAAATACGCACACATAACCCTTGGTGATCAGGCACGCTCTCCCGGTATAGTTCCTTATGTCGAAAGGACCGGCGTAGTCAATACCGGTATGGGTAAATGGTCTGGAGAAAGAAGCTCGGTCTGTTGGGAGATCACCCATTAGTTGGTTCTGTAGCTTCTTCTTGTGGATGATGCATATTTTGCAGGAATTCACCACGCCCATCATCAGGTTCCGGGTTCGCGGAATACAATATTTGCAGCGGATGAGGAGAGTCATCAGTTGACTACCGCCATGGAGAGTTATTTTGTGCGTGAAATGCGCCAATAGGCGAGACAGAAGGCAACTGTAGGAAAGGATGATTAGATGAGGCTCGTCATACTTCAAATCTTGTGACGCTGTGATCCGGCCACAGGATCTCATGATCCCATGTCGGTCTAGAAAGGGGTTCAGGTTCAGGATAGCGCTCGAACTTGGCACGGAACGTTTACCACTCAGGCAGGGAAATTCTTGGGGAAGAGCCTCTAGGATAAGAGTCTGCTCCGCTTCGTTAATTGAGGTGTCCCCTGCGTTCGGGTGTTACCTTCCGGCAACACTGAATAAAACGGAGCACATACGCCCGCACTCGAAGAGCGTTCTCAAGTTGGGAGAATTGCTCAAAGAAATCTTGGGGAGGGCCGGAAGAAAAATGGACCTTCACGGTCCGTTGCTCTAGAGTCATAGGTGGAGCTTCGTTGGCTGGAGGTGGCCACTGTTCCCGTGGAGATTGCAACCAAGCTGGTCCATGCCACCAGAGGTGGTTACCCACCAGTTCTGGTAACGATACGCCCCGACTCGCTAAGTCAGCGGGGTTATCTTCGACCGAACATGAGCCCAATTCTTGGTGTCGGTAGTCTGAGCTATCTTAGTTACTCGATTGGCCACAAAGGTAGTACAGTGGCAAGCTGGCTTCCTCATCCATGCCAGAACAATAGTCGAATCGGTCCAGTAGTAGCATTGAGGATCTTTTGTCGGCATGCTTGGCAGGATAGCCGTCGCCATTTCGGAAAGAAGCACTGCACCGCACAGCTCTAACCGAGGAAGTGAGACAGTTTTCAGCGTAACTTTGCAGAAAGTCCAACCAGCGCTGGTACAACGCACTTGGCAGATGTTCGTCCCATCCCAACTCCTGCAACCAGATTTCCTGCATGAAAACCTTGGACCGGACGATGAATGGGGCTAACCACCCCGCGGGGTCAAACAGCTTCGCAATTTGAGAAAGAACTTCTCGCTTGGTGAAGGATGACTCGAGCGTGAAAACGGGAGGAACAAAGAAGAACTCGTCTGACGTCGCCTTCCAGCGAACTCCGAGGGTCTTTGCCGTGCTCTCGGCATCGATTTCCAGAAAATCGGTGTGCACTCGGAAGCCCATCCAAAATCTCCTTTTGATTGGACGTCCATTTACGCAGTGGAAAACCTGCAGAGCTGAGCAATTCGTGAATGGCCAGCTGAGCTTCCTTGACGGAGTCTGCTCCGCCTAGGACGTCGTCGACGTACATGAATTGCTGCACAATGTGACTTGCCCTTGGAAATCGCGACTGGATGTCGTCAACAAGCTGTTGCAGGACCCGGATGGCTAAAAACGGAGCGCAATTGACTCCAAACGTCACTGTTTTCAGCTCATAATCCCGAATCTCACCCGCCTGGTTTCGAAATAAAATTCGCTGGAAGGGCGTGTGCATCGGATGTACCCAAATCTGGCCATACATCTTTGTAATGTCGGCGTTGAAGACGTATCGGAAATAGCGCCACTTCAGGATTTGGAGGGTTAAATCGGATTGGAGGACCGGACCAGCATGAAGGAGATCATTCAAGCTCGTGCCGTTCGCAGAAAGGCTGGACGCGTTGAATACCACGCGGACTTTCGTAGTAGTGCTCTACGGCTTGATTACCGCATGGTGCGAGAGATAATAATTGGCGGAATCATTAGTGGACGGAACCTCTGCCATATGGTCGAGATCTAAATATTCACGGATCACAGAGCTATACTGCTCTTGAAATGGAACGTCTCTCTTAAGCCGATTCTCATTTCGGAGAAACTGAGCAAGAGCAATGGACCTTGAATGCCATGAAACGGTCATGAAACGGCAGTGTTACGACGTACTTCCCGCTTAACGTTCTTGACGTGGCTTTCGCAAAAGGAGTCCGACTCTCCTACCACCTTGATAGGTAGATCCTCCACCTCCCAAAACTTTGTGAGAAGTTTGTCTAACGGAGCGTCGCGGACGTGGGAAATTCGAGTGGAGAAGGATGCAATCTGGTCAGGAACAGCACTTGGCAATGGACCGGTAAGCACCCACCCAAAGATAGTTTCCTCTCCGAGGAGGAAGCCACAGATGTCGGTCTGTGAGCCGCTTAACAATACGGACGGAAGGAGATCGGCTCCGATCAGAACGTCTATCTGTGAGCTCTCATAAAACGTAGGGTCTGCTAATGGCAGGTTCGGCAAGTCTCGCAGCGCGTTCTGCGGGATCGGATATGAAGGAAGATTGCCGGCTGTCTCTGGCAGGACGTAGGCCGTGGCGTTTAACTGTACGCTCGGCGTAACTAGGGAGCGAATGGAAAAATCACAGAGCTTCTTGGACTGAGCTGCTACAGTATGATTAAGGCCCGTAACTTGGGCCTTAAAGAGACGTTTTGTATTGAACGTTGCCTCGGAGGCCGAGTCGATTAGAGCGTGGGCACGGAAATTTGTCCCTCGGTGGCAAATGTTGATCATCGCAGTGCCGAGAAGCACCGCTCTTGTTCCCGAGGCAAAATAGTTCTGAACGTTGGCTGGAGCGACGGAGGAACCGGAATCCTCCGCTGTCGTGGAAGTCAGTTCGCTGGAAGCTTGATTACCGCATGGTGCGAGAGATAATAATTGGCGGAATCATTAGTGGACGGAACCTCTGCCATATGGTCGAGATCTAAATATTCACGGATCACAGAGCTATACTGCTCTTGAAATGGAACGTCTCTCTTAAGCCGATTCTCATTTCGGAGAAACTGAGCAAGAGCAATGGACCTTGAATGCCATAAAACGGTCATGAAACGGCAGTGTTACCACGTACTTCCCGCTTAACGTTCTTGACGTGGCTTTCGCAAAAGGAGTCCGACTCTCCTACCACCTTGATAGGTAGATCCTCCACCTCCCTAAACTTTGTGAGAAGTTTGTCTAACGGAGCGTCGCGGACGAGTGTAGAAGGATGCAATCTGGTCAGGAACAGCACTTGGCAATGGACCGGTAAGCACCCACCCAAAGATAGTTTCCTGTCCGAGGAGGGAGCCACAGATGTCGGTCTGTGAGCCGCTTAACAATACGGACGGGAGGAGATCGGCTCCGATCAGAACGTCTATCTGTGTGCTCTCATAAAACGTAGGGTCTGCTAATGGCAGGTTCGGCAAGTCTCGCAGCGCGTTCTGCGGGATTGGATATGAAGGAAGATTGCCCCCTATCTCTGGCAGGACGTAGGCCGTGGAGTTTAACTGTACGCTCTGCGTAACTAGGGAGCGAATGGAAAAATCACAGAGCCCGATGCAGAAGCGTGTGGTGGCGGGCTCCACAAGTGAAGCAACTGTGGGCGCTTTGGCATTCCCGGAGCTGGTGACCTCTAGCGAAACAGTTCAAGCACAGCTGCCTTTTTTTAATGCAACTGGCCCGTGCATCCACGGTCATCTGTATCACACGTTTTTCTCTTTGGACTCACTTGTGTCTGGAAGGAGTGAAACTTGCTGGGCACGGGACTCCCCTGAGACCGGAACGGGTTGGAGTTGCTTCCGGAGGGCTGCGAATTCAGGGTACCTTTGGACGGTGGTGGGTTCGGATGGCCTTTGGAAGTGGACGGGTTGCTCTCCATGGCCTCTAGCGTCAAATAGCTCTGAGTGAGGAAAGCGTCAATTTCCGCCCATGGAGGAACCTCTTTCTTGTCGTTGACGGATGCTTCCCACAAGGACCGGGTCAACTTCGGCAACTTAGAGGCACAGATAGTAACAAGGAGGCTATCCCAGTTGTCCGTGCACACCTTTGGGTGAGCAAGGGCGGTGAGGACCCCTGCATCGTGCTTTGAAGCTCTTTCAAAGGTTGGCTGGTCTCGGACTCGACGCGAGGCAGAAAGAGCAAAATATTGATCTGGTTGGTCACCAGGAGCCGATTATTTTCATAACGGTTTCGGCAGGGCCGACCATGCCGACTCGAACCCATCGTTTGTGAGCGGGGACTTTTCGACTATGGCCTTCGGATCGCCACTTGTCTTAGCAGTGAGATGGTATAGCTTCTCTACCGGAGACAGCCTAGAATTATTTATATAAATTGCACGTAATCTCCTGTGAAGACCTCGATGTCGCAGGGGGGCAGTCGACAGCCGCCCTGGTAATTCTGCGGTGCAGACGGATGGACTGATGTTTGGGCCAGCTGAGTATTGAGATTAGCGAGGCACTGCTCAAATACCCCATAACACTCGCCGTACTTATCTAGGATGTCCTCTTGGACCCTTGGGTCCTCGTCAACCATCACTGCGGAGCACGCTTTGACTTCGCCTCGACATCCGCCCACATACTCAGAATTTGTCCTCGGCGAACCTCGGAAAGAGATGCGGATGGAGCGGCAGTGATGCGCGCTTCCAAATGAGCCAAACGGCCAACGGCGGCGGCTAATTTTGCTCGTGCCGTAGTGGTGGCGGATTGAGCCATTTTAATAAAGGGTATCGAGCTGCCGGGACTGAAAATGGAAGAGCTGGTGAGATCGTCTTGGATCCGAGCTGGCATCTTGAGAGTGACGGGAGACGGGAAGAGTTGGGGTAGTTCCTGAGGCGGAAGAGGCGCGTAGCCGACGTGGAGAGGTCGCAGTCAGAAACCCTTTGCTGTCCTTGTCACCCGTTGGCATACTACGTACGCCCACGCGCAGAGTGTGGCTGCGAAGTCGGAAGCTGAAGTCGGATTGACTGAAGGAAAACAAAAAAAAACGAGAAAGAACGTACGGAGTCGCTTCGAACGCGACTCTACTTTTATACCCGTACTCAGTCAGTACACATGTGATTTATGTGGAATTTTAAAATGTTTTATCAGTTTTTACATTTTACATTTTTGCTACATCTGTCATCTACATCTACATCATCTACATCAGTTCTCACAACAACACACGTACACTGCACGAGGCAGCATGTTTGAGTGTGAGTGTGCGTGTGAGAAGAAGCTGCAGCAACAATCAACCCCAATAATTGACTTACGCCGCAAGAGGAGGTGGGGGATTGCTGCTGAAAATTCATTTCATCATTGTGGCTATAATAATGATCCGATCAGGACCATGGGAATCTGGTAGATATGGTCATTCTCTACAATACAATTTTTGCATTTTTTTTTCTATCTTCAAAATTGTGGATTTTCGTCTTTTTGTGGGGCGGAAGGGGGCGGGGCGAAATTTTGAAATACACTTGTTCAGGTTTGGTATCACAGGAGTCTTGGCCAAAAAGATTGGTTGCTCTAGCTCTTAAAGTCTCTGAGATCCAGGCGTTCATATTTACGAAAAACCAAATCGACTCGATTTTGTGTGAGTGCGAAAAAGAGAGGAGCGAAGTTTTTCGTATATTTTCCTCTATTGTGGCTATATTAATGATCCGATCCGATTCAGATTTGGGCCCCTGATGGATATGGGCTGTCTCTATGATTCTGCATTTTCGTTTTCTGTTATCTTCAAAATTGTGGACGCCACAGATGTGCGCCCTTTGTAGGGGCGGAAGTGGGCGGGGCGAAATTTTGAAACATTTTTAGGAGTGAGATATCACATCAGTTTGGAAAAAAAGATTTGGTCCCTCTAGCTCTTATAGCCTCCGAGCAATGGGCGACAAACAAGACGGACAGACGGACAGACAGCAATTAGCACAAATACAATATACCCTTTTACTCTTCGAGTACGGGTATAATTAGGCTGGGCAGGGCACCACAACAGAAGGCAAAAACTTCCGTAAATACGCAAAAAGAACCCACTGCTGGGTGAATGGAAAAGAAAAGGCCTCGCTATGTGTTGGACAACAATTTTCAATACCGACTCGCATTATTTGGGGTCGCTCTGGATCGAGGTTCCCAAACAATGAGTGGATCAATTGATACACGCCGAGGAGAGGAACGTTCACACTGGTTGTGACAATATTTAAAAAATATTGTTAGTGCGGCGCTTCTCCGTTTACCTTTTGACGGACTTGTGCAGTGGGCAAATAATATTTTTTTTTTCGGAAGGATTTTGTACGGAATTGTTCTCTTTTTGTTATGCTGCGGCGGCTGTAGAGCCGATAGGAACCACAAGCACGAGGAATGGGGCCAAGAAACTAACTGCCACTGGATATAAAATAACAAAAATAATTATTCCCTTGTACAGTCGTCTTTTAATTGAAGCGGAACCAACGTAAGACTTTTGTATTTTTGGATAATTCGGCGGCTTGAATTTATTTGTTTTATTTGTTGGTGTTCGTGATACCGATAGTTGTCCTGCGAAATAGCTATGGAAATGCGCTGTGCCTGGGTTGAGGATAATTGATTACGGAATTGGAGATAATATTATATCTTGTGGCGACCAAAGGTGTTGCTGGAAAGCGTAAACTGTTCGGAATCGCAGAATTTTATTAATAAATGAATGTGGATATGCGCGCAATGTATGTGTTGAATGCGATATTTAAATACGGAATGTGGTATTTTTGTATGTGCGTTGGGTTATTTTAGGTACATATATAGTTGGCAATAAAAATATATTGCGGCCAACTATGCAAATAAATGTATATATGTATGGAAATAATGTAGATATGTGTATATATATGAAATAAAACACTTTAATTTTGTTGTTTGCACTCGGAGTGTGCCGATGTATTTATATATATGTGTGTAACGCATGTAGCGAAGGATGTAATTATGTGTCTGTAATTATGTCGCTGCGGGTCCGCTCTTGCGACTTTGAATACACATATGCTTCACTGCACTGGGGTGCACCTGGATATAGTTGCTTTAATTTAATTTAATTTAATTTTACACACTTCACGCACAAACAAACACAAAAAACGGAGCCGAAGAACTACCGTAGCACTGATAGTGGTAGATGAAGGAATTGAGATCGGCCGGAATCGTTGAGAATATGGCGTTGGCGAAAGAGGATGGAACCTAGAAAATTAAGATATGTATATGAGAATATATTATATATACATATATCACGGAACGCGGACTTGCGGGGAATAAAACGAATCGGGAGACGAAGTCGTACTTGGAACTGCTCATTGGCAAGCGGATGTCTTCGAACCTGGCGGGCAAGGTAAAGGGTCGCAGCGCTCAAGGGTCGCAGCGGCGTGCAGACGCGCAAACGGGGTTCCATTTGAAGGACCACGTCCAATTGAACATCGCCTGTCCTGGCGCGGATGATGGCGGTGGCGGACCTTCTCAGCTCCGATGCGAGTGCTGGGCAATTTGAGGTCGGTGGCCAAGGAAGCGTCGATGCAGCTCACCAGCGTGCACGGGTCGATGAGCGCCGTCATCTCGTGGGTTTTTTTCCCCATGTGCAAGACCACCTGGGCCGTCGGGAGAAAGTTGATGCTCCGGTGCTGGAGCAGCGTGTCGACCGATGGAGCCGGATTTCCCACGATGGGGCGGCGATCAGCTCGGGGCACTGGAGCGGTAGACGGACCCGGAGCCGCCGCTGTCGACTCGGGCTCGACGGCAGGCGGACCCTGTCTTTGTGCGTCTGGTGGGAATCCGGGTGTGGCGCGCGGCTGGGGACACAGGAGCTGGAGACGGAACTCGACCCGGACCGGGGGACTCCGAGCGAGCTGGACGCTGGGACGGTCGCATGTGGAGCAAAGTGTGGTGGATTTTGTTGCACACCTTGCACCGGCCGCCACTTCGGCAATCCCTTTGCCGGAGTGCTGATGAGCCAGGCGTTCTGACAGTATTTGTTCACCAACACTGCTCGGAGCCTCTTGGCCACGCTCAGCTTCAGGAAGCTGCGGCAGTGCCGTAGCGGATGGCTTCCGGAACAGACTCGGCAGATGTAGGAAGCCTTTGTTCGTGAGCGTCTGCTCCCTGAGGTGTGGTTGTCCCGGGGGTTGTGAAGCCATCGGGATCTGGAGGCAAAAATCAGCTGGTATGGAAAAGAAGAAGCGGAGACGCATTAGTTCGTAATAGGAACAGGTGACAGGCACTCTCTCAGTACTGTTGGCCGAACGCACGAGGGCGTTCTGGAGACGAAAAACAAAACAGAAACGTGGGTGGAAAAGTGGACAAGGACAGGTTTTATTCAACGGACTAGGCACAGGAACGCTTCCGTTCCTTTTTTTAATCTAATTTAACACCAAGATCATCAACCAATGTAATTCTCTCAAGAGAGCCACCGCAGAGGGTGTAAGGAGCCAACAAGGGGCTGGAGCGATGAAATGTCATTACTTTACATTTCGAGGAATTCAGGTGTAACATATTTGCACAACACCATGACTGAAAGTTATTGAGATCGGATTGCAAGCGAGAGTGAAATGAAATGTCCTTATACTGGACACAGAGTTTAACGTCATCCGCATACATGAGTACTCGAGAGTTTGTTAATACTGAAGGCAGGTCATTAATGAAGAGTGTTAAAAGTAGGGGCCAAGATGGCTGCCCTGTGGTACTCCAGAAGTAACCTGAACAAGTGAAGACAAGGAGTTTTTGAAGAGCACACTTTGAGACCTAGAGCAAAGGTAGCTTGAAATCCATTTCAAAAAAGATTGGGCGGAAACCCTAAAATGTCAAGTTTTTGTGCTAAAAGGGAACGGTTTACAGAGTCGAATGCTATACTGAAATCGGTGTAAATGACATCCGTCTGCATGTTACCATGGAAGCCTTTAACAATAAAAAAGAGGTAAACTCTAGTAAATTTGTAGTTGTTGATCGTCGCCTTATAAATCCGTGCTGAGCTGGAGATATAAGTGATTTGCAGAGATGTTGCTAGTGTGGGGTTAAAATTTTCTCAAACATTTTTGGAATAGCGGATAACTTTGATATACCTCTGTAATTCATTACGTCAGATTTACTACCTTTCTTATGGAGCGGAATAACAAACGATTCCTTCCAGATCGGAGGGAAACAGGAGGAGTTAAGGGATAGGGTGAATAGTTTAAGCAGGGGTCCACACAGAGCGTCGGCGCAGTACCTGAGTACACAGGCGGGGACTCCGTCAGGACCCGGTGAGAACACCGGCTTAACTAGTCGAAGATCCTGAAGCAGTGAGCTTTCATTTAACGTAGGGCTGAAAATGCCGTTCGATCTTGGTAAACTGTATGGATACGGCTGACCAGAGTAGCTTTCATGGGAATAGGTTGTTTGAAAAAATTGTGCAAGAAGATCGGCAATGGCCTGATCATTGTTTGCCGACGAATTATGAAATGATAGCGAGGATGGATGTGCGGAAGTTTTACGCTTGCTGTTAACGAAGCTGTAAAACTGTTTAGGGTCCTGAGAAAAGCTATTAAGCTTCGTAAACTCGGCCTTACGAAAGCAGCGGACACGTTTAGAAAGCTTATCTGATCGATCCAATACAGAAGGTCCAATATCGACCGATACTTCGATAGTAGGATGGTAGGAGTCTTCAGGTATAGTGAGCGGAAGGGCTCGGGTTAACAACGCTATGGTCGGATCCGAGACGAAGCAGAGATCCAGCAATCGACCCAAGGAATTTTTCACATGGTTGACTTGAGACAGGGACAGGTCTAGCAAGCCGTCAATAAAGTCATGTCGTGATATGGGCACAAGGTTATTCGACTTGTTTACCGAAGACCAAACAGTGCCTGGCAAATTGAAATCCCCCAGAACTATCTTTTGGTCTTTGTCTGATAGCGAGAAACAGTTTTTAAAGCGGACAGGTGCTGCTCGTATATAGAGATATCCGAAGACGGTGGAATGTACGAGCAGGTAATGAAAATAGAAAAGGCGGGAAGAATCAGTTTTATGCACAGGAATTCCAGGTCTTGTTGAACCTGGAATATGAAATGTTCCGACGTGAAGTTAGAGTCCACTGCGATGAGGACCCCTCCTCCACGTCGAGACAAACGGTCATTTCTAAATATTGTGTACCGATCTGCCAAAACTTCGGAACTAAGGATGTCCGGCTTTAACCAGCTTTCGGTTAACACAATAATATGTGACAAAAATGTGAAACTTTCAAGATAGAGAGTGCTGAGCTTTGTACGTAAGCCTCTAGAATTCTGGTAAGTTATTAAAAGAGAGGAAACTAGTTTATTGGATGGGTGGAAGTAGAGCGGGAAGATGAGGATGGAGCACTGGTCTGACTGCCGGGGAGAGTTATGGGGGCCTATTCTTCTTCTTAGCCTTATACTCTTTCACAACCAAGTGCTCCGGCCAAAAATTGGCAGAACAGATGGTGCTGAAATGAGTTGGGGAGACGCTTATCTTGAAAGAAGCTATCTCCCCGGCATAAGCGAAATTAAACTTCTTCACCTTTAGGCCTTCGGCTTTTATTTTGCTTTGTATAAAAGCAGTTACATCATTAGATGTAAGATCAGGGGCAAGCCGAGAGACAAAAACTTGTCGCTTTGGTGGGACACCCACCAATGGTTTTGGCACCACAGGTGCGGTACCTGTGATGGCAATATCCGGTGGTCCTGGACGTTCAACAACTGGTGGGTTCGTAATCGATGGGATGGCTATGGAGTTTGGTACGGACTCTACGGACACGGACGCTACAGTCGGCTGCATGTTCTCCGAGACGATGCATACGGCTACCGAATCTGCATCACCAGCAGTGATCTTTGCCCTTGGAGTAGCAAACGAATTCAACTGCTGCACTGGCGTAGTGGTCGGAGTTAGTTTTTCAGATGACGGCGGGCATGAGGCAGTTGGCACTTGCAAGTCCCGTGGAGTGGACTTCTTGCGCCGCGGAGACTCAGCCAGCAGCTGTAAACTGCTGAACTGAGTGTCCATGGCTAAGAGCCGATTGTATTGCTTTTTAAAGCCCACGATCAGCTTCTTAAAGCCACTCCTCGTCTGCCTCATAAACGAGCGCATTTCGCTTTCTACCGCACGACAATCCTCGCAACTATAATGCAAGCCGTTGCGTTGTGAGATGGCATCACCCACACGGCCAGAAATACCTGCACACTTTGCGTGCGCTACGCTATCGCAAAGCCAGCAAGGTATGCTCGGCTGATCGTGAGTGATCTGCTTCTTGCAGGTTTTTTGCACAGACCACTGAAAATTCCATATTAGTTTTAAATTTTTTTTTTCAATGACAAAAAGAAAGATCAAAACAAAAAGCAATCAGACCACAGTGCAAGAAGTTTCTAAAAGCTATGCTTAAAGAAGAAATGGAAAAAAGAGAGAGAGAACTGCAACAGCTTTCAAGTGAGAGAGAGCTACTGCACAAAAAGGTTTATAAGCGAGAGAGAAAGAACAGTTAGTTTGGGTGATAGAGAGAGAGAGAGTTGCTAGACAAAAGCTAAAGAGCGGCCAAATGTATTTTTCTTTCTTACTGTAAGCAACAACAAAACACAATTACCCGCCGCACAAAATTGGTTAAAAACGTCGTGTTTAAACACAAAAATAGGCATGCACCCGCGGATTTTGATAGAGAATCAGATTAGGAGTGAAATTATTAAATTTATTAGGCCAAACACCGGTTGTTTGTAATATATAAGAGAAAGAAGAATCGAAAGAAAAAAAAACGTCTGGTCACTACAAAGAGAACGAACGAATGACAAAGAGAACGAACGAACTTTTGTGCGGGACGAGGGAGCTCCCCCGGAAGGAGAACGACTTTAGCGACCGGGCGTTTGAGCTCCCCGTGGGCAGTAAGGATGTCTACCACACGGACCCTGTTGTTGTAATCAAATCGCCGATCTGAAGATTTGGCATATCCGTCTGCCACTTGTTGCGTTTGTGGAGTTCCTTGAGGTACTCATCCTTCCATCTCTGGCAGAACTGCTGGTTGAGGGCCTTTAAATGCTGCCACCGATTAATGATCGACTGGAGGTTCTCCTTTTATTTCAAATCTGCGGTCGCCATTAACGGTCCTCCGATAAGGAAGTGCCGGGAGTGACTTTCCGTCGTGACACCGTGACTCCGTCGGACTTTCGGACATAGGTGAGATTGGCCTGGAATTGAGGCATGCTTCAATCTTAGCGAGGAGCGTCGAGAGCTCCTCAAAGGTATACTTTCGAGTAGACGTCGATTTGTAGAAGAGTGTTTTGAAACTCTTTGCACCGGCTTCCCACAGGCCTCCCATGTGTGGAGCTCCTGGCGGGATGAAACGCCATGCAATTCGTTGATGGCTATATGCCTCAGTGACCGAAACCTGGAATGCCGCTAGAAAGTCCCGAGACAGTATAGTTTCTGCTCCCACGAAAGTTTTACCATTGTCGGAATGAATACGCTGCGGACAGCCTCGTCGAGCAACGAAACGAGCGAAAGCTGCCAGAAATTTCTCGGTGGTCAGGTTGGAAGTGGCCTCCAAGTGAATGGCCTTCGTGGAAAAGCAGACAAATACGCACACATAACCCTTGGTGATCAGGCACGCTCTCCCGGTATAGGTTCTTATGTTGAAAGGACCGGCGTAGTCAATACCGGTATGAGTAAATGGTCTGGAGAAAGAAGCTTTCCCCACTAGTGTGGTGGCCCCTGCGTGCGGGTGTTACCTTCCGGCAACACTGAATAAAACGGAGCACATACGCCCGCACTCGAAGAGTGTTCTCAAGTTGGGAGAAACGCTCCAGGAAATCTTGGGGAGGGCCGAAAGCAAAATTGACCTTCACGGCCCGCTGCTCTAGAGTCAGAGCTTTGTTGGCTTGAGGTGGCCACTGTTCCCGTGGAGATTGCAACCAAGCTGCTCCATGCCACCAGAGGTGGCTACCCACCAGTTCTGGTAACGATACGCCCCGAATCGCTAAGTCAGCGGGGTTATGTTCGGACCGAACATCGAGCGTGAAAACTGGAGGAACAGAAAATAACTCGTCTGACGTCGCCTTCCAGCGAACTCCGAGGGTCTTTGCCGTGCTCTCGGCATCGATTTCCGGAAAATCGGTGTGCAGGTGGTGGTCACTCGGAAGCCCGTCCAAAATCTCTTTTTGATTGGACGTCCATTTACGCAGTGGAAAACCTACGGAGCTGAGGGCGGCTTGCAATTCGTGAATGGCCAGCTGAGCTTCCTTGACGGAGTCTGCTCCGGCTAGGACTTCGTCGACGTACATGAATTGCCGCACAATGTGACTTGCCCCTTGGAAATCGCGACTGGATGTCGTCGGCAAGCTGTTGCAGGACCCGGATGGCTAAAAACGGACCGCAATTGACTCCAAAAGTCACGGTTTTCAGCTCATAATCCCGAATCTCACCCGCCTGGTTTCGAAATAAGATTCGCTGGACGGGCGTGTGCGTCGGATGTACCCAAATCTGGCGATACATCTTTGTAATGTCGGCGTTGAAGACGTATCGGAAATAGCGCCACTTCAGGATTTGGAGGGTTAAATCGGATTGGAGGACCGGACCAGCATAAAGGAGATCATTCAAGCTCGTGCCGTTCGCAGAAGGGCTGGACGCGTTGAATAATACGCGGACTTTCGTAGTAGTGCTCTACGGCTTGATTACCGCATGGTGCGAGAGATAATAATTGGCGGAATCATTAGTGGACGGAACCTCTGTCATATGGTCGAGATCTAAAAATTCACGGATCACAGAGTTATACTGCTCTTAAAATGGAACGTCTCTCTTAAGCCGATTCTCATTTCGGAGAAACTGAGCTAGAGTAATGGACCTTAAATGCCCCAGGCCTGACCCACAATGAGCGGGGTTATGAAACGGCAGTGTTACCACGTACTTCCCGCTTAACGTTCATGACGTGGTTCGAATAAAATGGCTTTCGCAAAAGGAGTCCAACTCTCCTAACACCTTGATAGGTAGATCCTCCACCTCCCTAAACTTTGTGAGAAGTTTGTCTAACGGAGCGTCGCGGACGTGGGAAATTCGAGTGGAGAAGGATGCAATCTGGTCAGGAACAGCACTTGGCAATGGACCGGTAAGCACCCACCCAAAGATAGTTTCCTGTCCGAGGAGGGAGCCACAGATGTCGGTCTGTGAGCCGCTTAACAATACGGACGGGAGGAGATCGTCTAACTGTGAGCTCTCATAAAACGTAGGGTCTGCTAATGGCATGTTCGGCAAGTCTCGCAGCGCGTTCTGCGGGATCGGATATGAAGGAAGATTGCCCCCTATCTCTGGCAGGACGTAGGCCGTGGCGTTTAACTGTACGCTCAGCGTAACTAGGGAGCGAATGGAAAAATCACAGAGCTTCTTGGACTGAGCTGCTACTGTATGATTAAGGCCTGAAACTTGGGCCTGAATAAGGCGGAATGGTAGTTGAATGATATTAAAGAGACGTTCCGTAATGAACGTTGCCTCGGAGCCCGAGTCGATTAGAGCGCGGGCACGGAAATTTGTCCCTCGGTGGCAAATGTTGATCATCGCAGTGCCGAGAAGCACCGCTCTTGTTCCCGAGGCAAAATAGTTCTGAATGTTGGCTGGAGCGACGGAGGAACCGGAATCCTCCGCTGTCGTGGAAGTCAGTTCGCTGGGAGCTGAGGTACCCCGATGCAGAAGCGTGTGGTGACGGGCTCCACAAGTGAAGCAACTGTGGGCGCTTTGGCATTCCCGGAGCTGGTGACCTCTAGCGAAACAGTTCAGGCACAGCTGCCCTTTTTTAATGCAACTGGCCCGTGCATCCACGGTCATCTGTAGGAAGTGCGGACAAAGTCGAATCGGATGGTTCCCTTTGGAACAGAGATCACACGTTCTTCTCTTTGGACTCACTTGTGTCTGAAAGGAGTGAAACTTGCTGGGCACGGGACTCCCCTGAGACCGGAACGGATTGGAGTTGCTTCCGGAGGGCTGCGAATTCAGGGTACCTTTGGACGGTGGTGGGTTCGGATGGCCTTTGGAAGTGGACGGGTTGCTCTCCATGGCCTCTAGCGTCAAATAGCTCTGAGTGAGGAAAGCGTCAATTTCCGCCCATGGAGGAACCTCTTTTCTTGTCGTTGACGGATGCTTCCCACAAGGACCGGGTCAACTTCGGCAACTTAGAGGCACAGATAGTAACAAGGAGGCTATTCCAGTCGTACGTGCACACCTTGGAGTGAGCAAGGGCGGTGAGGACCCCTTGCATCGTGCTTTGAAGCTCTTTCAAAGGTTGGCTGGTCTCGGACTCGACGCGAGGCAGAAAGAGCAAAATATTGATCTGGTTGGTCACCAGGAGCCGATTATTTTCATAACGGTTTCGGCAGGGCCGACCATGCCGACTCGAACCCATCGTTTGTGAGCGGGGACTTTTCGACTATGGCCTTCGGATCGCCACTTGTCTTAGCAGTGAGATGGTATAGCTTCTCTACCGGAGACAGCCTAGAATTATTTATATAAATTGCACGTAATCTCCTGTGAAGCCGCCCTGGTAATTCTGCGGTGCAGACGGATGGACTGATGTTTGGGCCAGCTGAGTATTGAGATTAGCGAGGCACTGCTCAAATACCCCATAACACTCGCCGTACTTATCTCGGATGTCCTCTTGGACCCTTGGGTCCTCGTCAACCATCACTGCGGAGCACGCTTTGACTTCGCCTCGACATCCGCCCACATACTCAGAATTTGTCCTCGGTGAACCTCGGAAAGAGATGCGGATGGAGCGGCAGTGATGCGCGCTTCCAAATGAGCCAAACGGCCAACGGCGGCGGCTAATTTTGCTCGTGCCGTAGTGGTGGCGGATTGAGCCATTTTAATAAAGGGTATCGAGCTGCCGGGACTGAAAATGGAAGAGCTAGTGAGATCGTCTTGGATCCGAGCTGGCATCTTGAGAGTGACGGGAGACGGGAAGAGTTGGGGTAGTTCCTGAGGCGGAAGAGGCGCGTAGCCGACGTGGAGAGGTCGCAGTCAGAAACCCTTTGCTGTCCTTGTCACCCGTTGGCATACTACGTACGCCCACGCGCAGAGTGTGGCTGCGAAGTCGGAAGCTGAAGTCGGATTGACTGAAGAAAACAAAAAAATACTTAGGCTGGGCAGGGCACCACAACAGAAGGCAAAAACTTCCGTAAATACGCCAAAAGAACCCACTGCTGGGTGAATGGAAAAGAAAAGGCCTCGCTCTGTGTTGGACAACAATTTTCAATACCGACTCGCATTATTTGGGGTCGCTCTGGATCGAGGTTCCCCAAACAATGAGTGGATCAATTGATACACGCCGAGGAGAGGAACGTTCACACTGGTTGTGACAATATTTAAAAAAATATTGTTAGTGCGGCGCTTCTCCGTTTACCTTTTGACGGACTTGTGCAGTGGGCAAATAATATTTGTTTTTTCGGAAGGACTTTGTACGGAATTGTTCTCTTTTTTGTTATGCTGCGGCGGCTGTAGAGCCGATAGGAACCACAAGCACGAGGAATGGGGCCAAAAAACTAACTGCCACTGGATATAAAATAACAAAAAAAAGAATTATTCCTTGTACAGTCGTCTTTTAATTGAAGCGGAACCAACGTAAGACTTTGTATTTTTGGATAATTCGGCGGCTTGAATTTATTTGTTTTATTTGTTGGTGTTCGTGATACCGATAGTTGTCCTGCGAATTAGCTATGGAAATGCGCTGTGCCTGGGTTGAGGATAATTTATTACGGAATTGGAGATAATATTATATCTTGTGGCGACCAAAGGTGTTGCTGGAACGCGTAAATTGTTCGGAATCGCAGAATTTTATTGTTAAGGGTAGGTGGATATGCGCGCAATGTATGTGTGGAATGCGGTATTTAAATACGGAATGTGGTATTTTGGTATGTTCGTTGGGCTATTTTAGGTACATATATAGTTGGCAATATAAATATATTGCGGCCAACTATGGAAATAAATGTATATATGTATGGATATAATGTAGATATGTGTATATATATGAAATAAAACACTTTAATTTTGTTGTTTGCACTCGGAGTGTTCCGATGTATTTATATATGTGTGTAACGCATGTAGCGATGGATGTAATTATGTGTCTGTAATTATGTCGCTGCGGGTCCGCTCTTGCGACTTTGAATGCACATATGCTTCACTGCACTGGGGTGCACCTGGATATAGTTGCTTTAATTTAATTTAATTTTACACACTTCACGCACAAACAAACACAAAAAACGGAACCGAAGAACTACCGTAGCACTGGTAGTGGTAGATGAAGGAATTGAGAACGGCCGGAATCGTTGAGAATATGGAGTTGGCGAAAGAGGATGGAACCTAGAAAATGAAGATATGTATATAAGAATATATATACATATATCACGGAACGCGGACTTGCGGAGAATAAAACGAATCGGGGAGACGAAGTCGTACTTATCTTTGGGAAGTAGCGATGTAATCCACCGATGCTTGCAGGTTGGACTCCCCTTATAGGGAAGGCGAAGATCCGGCTCGAAGGACCAATGTTTGTAGGAGGGTGGATGGCTCGATGTTCCCAGCGATATTCCCAATAAGAAGAACAGTCGGGGGCGTCAAATTAATTCGGCGTTTATTGCGGGTAGAGGGTCTATAATTGGGGGTTGAATTGGTGTTTGCGGCTGGGTTCGTCGGTGAAGAGCGAATATGTAGCCATAGCTAGGCCTACGGCTAGAGCCCATGGTGGAGAGCCGAGTGGATCGCGTTCAAGAGCGCGAGAGTGAACGGCACGAGAGAGCGCGCGAGCTAACAGCGCTGCTTCCCTCAACAGTAATGCTTTAAAAATTTAAAGTTAATTAGTTTTTTGTTGGCCGTCAGCCTCTCGGGTGATACAGGGGGAATTACGGATGACGTGCTGACTCGCTATCAGTGAAAATTTTGGAAGGGGGAAGAGTTGCATTGGGCTGGGGCTTGCCCTAAACCGATGCTGCCATGCCCCGGTTCTATGACACAGTGGGACCACGAGGGGACCGTCAACCGCCGTAACTGTACACAGCAGTGGAAGTGGAACTGTGCTATCCCAGTGAGGGCGGCTGGTAACAGGTCCTGGCACGGTCAAGTCTCTGCCACGGATTCTGCCTAATGGTAGTCGGGCGGAGAGAAGAAAACTCTCAGAGTAATTACCCCAATCCTATGCGGAACAGCATGCGCTGATGGATGCATGGCCGAGGGGGTGCTCGGTCGTTAGTCTGCAAACTCTGGATACCTGCCGACCTCCAGCTTAAATCAGGCTCCCGGGGCTATGCCTCGGGTGACTTACCCCTTCCCGCCTACTCGTGGGAACAAAATGCCAAAATACTCAAAATGTATGAAAAACACCGCAAAGGAGCTCGGTACTCCTCCCAAAGTACCGGAGGGAAAAGCCAATCCATCTACATCAACGCCTGGGCAACCAGGTCCTACGAAGACGGGGAAGGAGACTCAGTCGGTCCACCGTCTTCAAGCAGAATCCGCTGCGAGGAGGGCTCCAATAAGCCAATCAGAACCATCCACGTCGGGGCACCGGTCATCGGAGAGGATGCCAAGCAGGGGCTTGGCTGGTAAGCGCCTCGGCACCGGGAAACCCCGTCAACCTTGGCAGGCGGCGGATCATGACCAGCCGGACCCTCCTCCACATGCGTCCGTGAGGTCGCTCATCGCAGACTGCAAGGCCACGGACATCGGCCTAATAGTGGGATGCGACGCCAACGCTCACCACATTCAGTGGGGTAGCATTGACACAATCGAACAGGGTGAGTTATTTTTCAGCTACTTAATGACCACCCAGATGGTCATCTTAAACCGAGATTGTGATCCCACTTTCATTATTAAAAACCGCAAGTAGGTCATGGACCTCACGCTTGCCTCTCATACGCTCCAGAACAACATAGTATCCTGGACGGTCCTTGAAGAACACTCCTTTTCGGACCACAGGTACGTGGAAACTGTCTTCACATTCTCCATACCGAGTCCAGTCCAGTTCCGTAACCTCAGGCGGACAAACTGGACACGCTACTTGGACTACCCTTGCTAAACTCTCCCTGAGTCCCCACCCAGGGAATATATCTCATGGGAGACCACGAACCGTCTGGTAAAGGTTTTAACCAGCGCCTGTAATGCTGCGCTCGAAAGAGCCTGTCCACCCGGTTAAACCAGGGGTCGGGAGAAACCGGCATGGTGGACTCCCATGCTGGGAGAGCTCCGGAAATGCTCACGGAGACTCTTCAACAAAACGAAAGCTCTTAACGTTGAGCAGAGCTGGACCGAATACAAGGTCAGTCTGTCAACTCAGGAAAGCCAAACGCGCGTCATGGCATAAGTTCTGCACCGAAATCGAGAGCAACTCCGAAGCTTCGCGCTTACGCAAAGTACTCTTGAAATCAACTCCAACCTTGGGGTATTTGAGGAAGCCGACCAATCCTGGACGACATCTAGTTCCGAGTCGCTAAACCTCCTTCTCAGTGTACATTTCCCAGGCTGCGCAGGGCGCATCCTTCTTATGCCATGGGTTCCATTCTGAACCTGTTAAGTCAGGAGAATATATCCTGGGCAATAAAAAGCTGCAAGCCCTACAAATCCGCGGGACCAGACCAACTGGCTCAAACGGATTTACGAGGGGTTTTCTCCCACGGACCAATCCCGGAGACATGGCTTCAGGCCAAAGTTGTCTTCATGTCCAAGGCAGTCCTCGCACACTGCCCCCATAGACCCATAAGCCTTTCGTCCTTCTTCTTGAAGACGATGGAACGGCTGTTAGGTCTGCATCTCAGGGAGACTATATTGCCGAATCAGATCTCTGACTCTCAGCATGCCCACCGGAGGGGAAGATCCACCGAAATGGCCCTACATGCGATCACATCGATCATCGAATCGTTAGCTATAAGGAGTATACCTTGGTAACCCCTCTTGACATAGAAGGGGCTGTCAGCAACATCATTCCGTCCGCCATCACGGGAGCACTGTCCGACCTGGGAATTGATTCCCGGACTGTGAGCCTCATCGGTCAGATGCTGCAATGCAGGACCGTTGAGGCCTTACTGGGGACGTCAACGTCCACCAAGCTTGTCAGCAGAGGCACCCCGCAGGGCGGAGTCCTCTCGCCTCTTCTATGGAACGTAGCAGTAAACAAACTTCTGCGGGGATAGAGGGTGGCGGATGCCGCGTGGTGGACTATGCTGATGATGTCGCAATAGCACTCTTAAAAACTGTCACAATGGGCAGCCAAATGTGGGCTAGGTACTAACCCATCTAAGACGGAACTAGTACTATTTACCAAGAAGTACAAGGTTCCTTCACTTACCCGCCCCAAAATTATGTGGAGGGCCGCTAGGTTTAAGCAACCACGCCAAGCATCTTGGTCTGATCCTCGACAGGAAGATCGACTGGAAATTGAGCATAGAAGACAGGGTGAAGAACGCCACAGTAGCCCTATACAGCTGCAGGAAAACCATCGGTCTGAAATGGGGCACGACCCCGTATATAGTCCGATGGCGATACACCGCCTTTATACGACCAATCCTGATGTACGGAGTAGTGGTCTGGTGGCGAGCCCTGGTCAAGAAAACTTGTCTTAACAAACTCACAAGAGTTCAACGCATGGCAGAGCTATGCATAACACGCGGAATTCGCACTACCCCAAGCCAAGCCCTCGATACAATGCTGTACCTTCTACCTGTACAACTTATAAGGAAAAAGGTTGCAACACTCTCCGCTCTCAGAATAAGAGAATCCAACCTGTAGAAAATATCCGCGGTCGGCCACTCGGGAATCCTAACAGAACTCCCGCAAATTCCAGAGAGGACAGACTACTGCATCCCAAGTGACTACCTCTCGACGCCTTTCCAAGTATCCATCCCGCTTAGGGAGGACTGGGAGAGGGGCGATACTGGACCTGCAAACGTAATCCTCTTTTACACTGATGGCTCAGAGTTAGACGGTCGCTTGTGGGTGGGGTGTCTTCGGTGACGAGCTCAACATCAGTCACTGATTCAGACTTCCGGATCACTGTAGCGTGTTCCAGGCAGAGGTCGAAGCAATCAGGGAGGCAATCTTTATCGTCTCCAAACTCTCCCTGAACGGACACTCAGTGTGGGTCTTCTCAGACAGCCAAGCAGCCCTCAAGGCACTTGGCTAAATTTCATCTATCTCAGCGACCGTCAACGACAGCAGCAAGTCTCTAAATGAGACCGCAGAGCAGCTGGATCTCTTCCTAATATGGGTTCCCGGACACAGGGACATTGACGGGAACGATGCTGCCGACGGGCTAGCTAGGCAGGGCACCACTTTACCTCTTCTACCGGAGAGGTTAATAACGCACGAGACATTCGAGCAAATTGCTGACAGGCGATGGCGGCTGACCATCACATGCAGAACTTCAAGAGCGATTTGGCCAAATCGTTTCGAAAAAGCGCTCGGAAGAGCTTTATAGACTTAGCAGAGCACATTGCTCCGCCGTCACCCGAGCCATCACGGGGCACTGGCAGATCGGCACACACGCTGCAAGGCTGTCGATCCCTCACAAGGACTTCTGTAGAAGTTGTAGGGACAAGGAGGAGGAGGAGTCGGTTACCACTTTTTCTGTCTCTGCCCGGCCCTGGGAAACCGAAGACTACGGTTCCTTGGGGCCTCCTTCCTTAAAGACATTTCTCACCTCTCCGAAACCAAACCATGGATTTTGTCCAAATATATCCAGGCCACCAGATGTTGCCCTTA
The DNA here is from genome assembly GCA_009664405.1 of Drosophila bifasciata. Taxonomy (NCBI): domain Eukaryota; kingdom Metazoa; phylum Arthropoda; class Insecta; order Diptera; family Drosophilidae; genus Drosophila; species Drosophila bifasciata. Next base: position 23,532,664 of record CM019041.1, on the reverse strand, counting down.
ATTCCGCACTAAGTTGCTGACCAGAGTACAAGCCAGTAGGCCCATGCGGCATCACAAGGGTCTAATAACTGGACCAAGCAAGTGGTGGGAGGGGGGGAGGTCTCTCTCTCTCCGCTATCGCCTTAACCTTACCTAACCTATCCTAGTTTTGTTTAAATGCTGGAATTTATGTTTAATGTTTTTTCAGAGGTAGCGCTTAATTTGTTCACATAACTTGAGTATCTTACATCTGGTTCTAAAGAACTTTGCCATTTTATAGAGCTAATTGATGCAGCTAAAAACTGATTTCAATCCCCTTTTGCTTTTATCTTAACGTCTTGGAAATATTAAGCTGTCAAATGTAAAAATAATTTTTTTTCAGGAAAAGTCGGAAAAAATAAATTTATCCAATCCTTAAATATTTTTGTAATGATGCATTAATATGGTTTCGTTTAAAGCTGTGTTCCTTAAAATCTACGGCTAAGCTAAAATTGGTTGACGAACCCTCAGAAAATCACATGATACCGTTTGGAACGATGCTAGAGCACCAAGCAATGCTTGCTTTATTATTTTTTTGAATTTTACAGGTAGAACGAGAAGGGACGTGTTGTGTCGCTGTTAAAGCGACGCTACTCTTATACACGTACTCAGTCGGTACACATGATATTTAGATACATATGTAGAATTTTAAAATACTTTATCATATTTAAAATTTTAAATTTTAAATTTTTTCCTGCATCTGTCATCTATATCTACATCACTTCGCACAACAACACAGCTAAAGGGTCGGCTAGCTTCTGAATTCTGATTCATTTCGTCATTGTGGCGCGGAAGGGGTCGTGGCGAAATTTTTAAATACACTTGTCTTGGTTTGGTATCACAGGAGTCTGTACAGACTCGGTTGGTTGCTCTAGCTCTTATAGTCTCTGAGATCCAGGCGACAAAAAATACGAAAAACCACATCGACTCGTTTTTGTGTGAGAGAGAGCGAGAGGGAACGATGGTTTTAGAAATAGTTTTTTCTAATTATCCGATTCACTTTACATTTGGGCCTCTGATAGATATGGGCTTTCTCTATGAATCTGCATTTTTAGTTTTCTGTTATCTTCAAAATTGTGGACGCCACAGATGTGCGCCCTTTGTGGGGGCGGAAGTGGGCCGGGCGAAATTTCGAAACACTTTTCTAGGAGAGACATATCACATCAGTCTGGATATAAAATTTGGTTGCTCTAGCTTTTCCAGCCTTCGAGCAATGGGCGACAAACAAGACGGACAGACGGACAGACAGGGCTATATCGAGTCGTCTATTGATGCTGATCAAGAATATATATACTTTACTAGCAAACCCGGCGAACTCCGTTTCGCCACCAGATGGCTTCGTTTTATGTAACATTTCGTTTGGTGATTAAAAGATGAATAACAATTTTTTTTGTTTTATATTTGAAAAGGGAAAATTTTATTTCATTTCACAACAGTAATGAATTCATTTCGATTACAAAAATGAAGTGTTATTTAGTTGAAATTCTCTAAGTAAATGAAAGTGAATCCAAAGTAAATACTGAATCGAAGCGTTATGCGTGTTCGCAAATTATCCGTTTCATTGAAGTGCTCATTGGCAAACCACATTTTTGTGGTGAAAAACATGGTGCCCATGTGAAAAACAATGATTTTCTAAATTTATCCCGGAAACACTAAGCGATTTGCCTTGCGACTTGTTAATTGTCATTGCGAACGCAAGGCGAACTGGAAATTGCAATCGTTTGAAGTCAAACGGAAGATTAGTCGCAATCATTGGTATTCGAGGAATACATACATTTTCACCTGTGTTAATAATGGTTGCCTCAATCAAATTCGGCATAAGTCTTTTTTACCGAAAGTCGAGTACCGTTGCAAAGTCGCGGTGGATTCAAATAACGCCATATCATAATAACTGTACCAACTTTGAGTTGCAAGTTATGTGATGGAAATCCTGGAAGCTCCAGAGAGTTCAAAAACTCCGTTGGATAATTTACTACATCATCGGGATTTGTTATAGAATCAACGGATTTTATGTCACCAAATCGCCAGCAATTTTGATTGAATTGTGAAATTCAGTGCGTGTACATTATTATTCTTTGCGGCAAGAATTGCTCGTTGACTTAACCAATCATAATTCTGATAATTCTCATTAATGTTTGGGAAAACATTTTCAATAAGAGCTCATCTACAAATCGGCTAAAGTCGTTGGTAAGAGTAATTAATGCAGATGTCGCATCAACTGGGACTTTTCCATTTCCAACAGCTAACAATTGTTTGGAAAATGGTGCAGCACTTTGATAATTTTGAAGTTGAACTCTCATATTAGTGGTTAGCGATAATGTTTTTACGTTATTCCATAAAGGTGATGCCTTCAGGCAAGCATTCAATTCATCTGTAGGCGTTCCAAGAATTACTGGCAACGTCTGCCTGAAATCGCCTGCCAATAATTTCATTAAGCCGCCAAAGATGTTGTTATTTCGCCGAAGATCCTTTAGTGTGAAGTTAAGTGCTTCAAGTGATTTCTTATGTGCCATTGTGCACTCATCCTAAACAATGAGCTTGCATTGCATCAACAATTTTCCCATTGTACTGGATCGGGAAGTATTGCATGTTGGAGTATCAATTTTGTTTAAACTGAGTGGCAACTTAAGCGCAGAATGTGCAGTAAGACCGCTATCTAGAAGAGTCGCCGCAATTCCAGATGATGCTAACGCCAAAGCTATGTCACATCTTGATCGAATAGTGGCCAAAATCAATGAAATGACAAATGTTTTCCCTGTTCCTCCAGGTGCGTCCAGGAAGAATAGACCACCAGTATTATTGTCCACCGCTTGCATTAATGTTTCGTATACTTGCTTTTGCTGTTCATTCAGCAACGGCACATTATTTCGAACGAATTCCAGCTATGTATCAACATTGTATTGCAGCTCTCGATTTAATTCTTGGTTGAATGCATCGTGCATCGATAGATTTGGCGCAATCTTTCCTACTTCAATCAGTAGCTTGTTTGCAATAGTCAAGCATTGATCCTCAATCAGAATCAATCCTTCATTGTAGATTTCATAGGTTATTTGGATGTCAGGATTATTCGTTTGAATGCGCAAGCGATGCAAGATATCTTCACATATGTCGTCTTTGTATTTGTTCCATAACTGAATTGGTTGTGAAGGAAAACATGTGGTGATGATAATTGCGAACAGCGTTCGTATTTGGTACGCATTTTATGAAACAACTGAATTGGCAAGTGTTAAATCCCAATGAGAATCGTTCTCCAGCAAACCCAATAGTTGACGTGCTTCTCTATATGTTTGGAATTTGTGGCCTTTCACAGTTTTCAAATGCGCAAATGATTTTGGTCCACGTATAACCAACAGCAGTCGCAAATAAAAATATTCATCATTTCTAGGATGAACAGTATACATGCGACCTAGTGCATCAGTGGAAAACACCTGTGGCCAATCTGGAACTGGGGTTCCTTGTTTGCGACGTTGGAATTTCTTTGTTGATTGATTCCAAGTGTAATACTTGGGCATTTCAACGTACATCAGCGTCGCTGCGAATGGATCTGCTTCACACATTGCAAACAAGTTAGTCAATGTTGTCGATGGTGGTCTCTCAGCTCGTTGTGCCGCATTAGCCTCAGTGAAGTAAACGCATTTTCCAAATGCACTGCTAAATGTACAACTGTGGGATATCTTTCATGAATTTGAAATGACAATAATCGCCACAGTGCTTCATTAGTACTGACGTATCTGCCCATTTGGAAGTTGCTGATTTCGTCATTCGCATTTTCCGACGCAATACCAAACACAGCCATGTCGCTGCCTTTTCTGACGTACTTGCACAAATATTTGATTGATTTGGCCGAATGACAACTCTCAACGTTTGCATGTGTTTCGAAAATTCGTGATAGCAGCGGGCAATATGGTACAATGAATTCATTTCCGATCTCAATCTCTTGATTTTGAACTTTGACTTTGATAGTTCGACCATTATCTTCTTTTGAACGCCGACGATAAACTGGATATCGTTCCCTGTGACTGTTTCAGCAACTAACGGTCGCGGATATCGTTTTGTGCACTTTCCTTCAGCCATGCAAGGCGATAAAGGATTTAATGCACCGCACGGTCCATTCACCATCTGTGTCGTCACAATGTCGTGTAGGTGGGGAACAGTGACTGGATCAGGAATTTCAGCTGATATGATGTCATGCACTTCATTTGAATGTAATTTGTTCAGAAACCAAATTAGGATATGAGCATGCGGTAGTCCACGCTTCTGCAATTCCACCGAGTACATATAACAACGTGTGTCACCAAAAACTCGATACTTAGTAAGCACATCCATCATAACTTTGAGTTTTTGCTGAAATACTCTGGCGAACACTCTGAAATACTTTGCCATGGCGATCTTGCGGTTTTTGGCCCGGTTCCAACTCACGTTCAATTTTCGTCCAATTCGGATTGCATGTGAACGTAATAAATAAATCCGGAGTTCCATAATTTCGCACGTACGTCATAGCGTCTTGAGCGTATTCGTGCATGTGGCATGGGCTTCCGATATAAGATGATGGGAGAATCGTCAGACATCCAATATTCTGAACATCACCATCTGAATGAATAGCATCACACAAGTGTATATAGTCCTCAGATCGTAGCTTTGCCTGATTGAATCGGATGAACGCTAAACGTTCGGTCTCGACTTTAACATACATGTCGACAGCGAATTGCTGGAATATCCGACGGCACTTTAGAATGACATTCTCCTCAATGTGTACGAATCATCATACGATACGCATAGTAAATCATTGCGCTTAGATTTTTATTCGTTGATACGCCGGAAAATGCAAAATTAAATGAATTGTTAATGGAAACCAATAATAGCAATAATTATTGTGTGAATATTGTACCTGTAATGGGATCGACCATCTTCAACGTGATGTCGTATCCGTCTTGCCCTTGCCAATAAATAATTGATATTGTAACGCATCGTACAAAAGATGTGTCTCGTTTACACGATGCATGATATTGCTTCTTCGCTGAACGACAATGTCTCGCGATTTAGTTGGATACAATAATTGTAGCAACATCATTAACGGTGGGTGCATTGAATCTTCGCACATGTTCACCTGTTGGGGTACAATCCGCTGATAAATTTGTGCGTATCCGATGGCATTCGTTCCAATGCTGTTTTGAACATATTAACCACAGCATTATTAGCGTGAAAAATGCTTGCAACTGTTCAATAATTCGTCTCTTTAACTGTTGTGTTCCATGTATATTGCACCGCAAGTTCAGCTGATCCACCATCGACGAAATGAAATATATTTGCAGAAATTGATGCGGTTCATCTGGTGTTGGCACCATTGAACCATGCAAATGATATATTTGTCCTTGTATCTGTAATTGCAAACAATCATTTGTTGAAGAATACGGTGTAACTTCTGATCGTGTGATGGTGTAGTGTGTGGTGTATATGTAGAAGAATATATTATATATACTTTATAGGGTGGGAAATTATTCCTTCTCTATGTTACACACATCCACTTTCCCACAAATCCTTCTTACCCTTTTACTCTTCGAGTAGGGGTATAAAAAGTGTGTTGGCATGGACAACAAGGTTTAAACCCAAAGAAGTCATTGCATCGTTAAGGTGTCGTTCGGTTAGCTTATTGCTGTTAAAGTCTCCAGGTATGACTATATCTTCGTATCTTAAAGATAAAGTCTTAATTATGTTAATTGCATTTGAATAGTAATTAAAACGATGAGGTCTACTATAAAGGCAGCCAATAAGAATACTTGTTGAACTCCCTCTACCAGTGACTTCGAGAAACAAGTACTCCATTGCACTACCAATGCACAGTGGTTGGGCTTGTATGGAGCCGCGGCCATAAATATTTCCCGTTGAGATATCGTTATGTAATTTTCCTCAAAAATCTAAAAAAATATTGTGAATATATGGTAACAAAATTGGCTACATCGGAAGACTGTATCGTATAGCTCACATAGCACATTAGTATGGCTTATATGCAAGTATTGGTGTTTCGTGGTTCCAGTGTCCATTAAAAGCGATAAAACCTTTTCAATATTTGGTTCGGATGACTTTAGGATCGGTGAAAAATCGGATGAGCGCAAAACAGAAGCTGCAGACTCATCATGTTTTTCTAGCAGTGCTACCGACGACGTTTTGTCCCTTTTTGAGGACTCGGCAAAATCAATTTTGGGTCGTCCACGTTCAGCACTTGAAACCCTTTGTTGAGGAGGCTCAATTATAATTATTTCAATAGTGTTCAGCCAATTAGATTGATATTGAACAATTAACGTCTTAATACGCTTGTATTTAGTCCAATAAGCAATAATTTTTTTTTTGCAAATGTAACTAATGCAATTCTCAAGTTTTATCATATCAACTGCGTAGCCTTTGTTTTTAATTCTTTCTTCTAACAAACTAGTCATTCTTCGAGTTATTTCTCCATTCATGCCCTCTTCTTTACACCAAAGATCAAAAATGTACGTGTGCAAAAATTCGCAGTTACAAGAAGCGCCTATATGTAAGAATATAATAACATAAAAATGAGCAAAAAGAGGAATACGCAAAATTGACTACAAAGACAAATGACGAACACAAAAAAAACATCACAAAAGCAAAGGAAAAGCAGCAGATTGCGTCGCAAATTTGACCTTGAAAACAGTAAGACAGCTTGAGTTTATTAATGAATACACACAAATTAGCAAATATTAGCAGCTACACTTTACGTTTTTATTACCTTCAAACATTGACAAATACACTAATAATACTTATAAAAGGGGGGTCGAGGGGCAATATATCTAAAAGTCTATCTAAAAATTAAAATTACGTTCTTAGAATACATAAAAAAAGTATAATTAATGAAACATGCACAACAAATAATAAATCAATCAGATTAATTTTAAAAGAAGAATTTATTAAAGTAAATACCTGAAACTTTAAAGTTTATTTTAAATAATTGAATTCGGACCTCTCTTGCGAACGTTTGACCACTTTGAAATGCAATTTTTTTTTTGACGAAAAGCTGACGTAACGCCGCTGCGCTGCAAAATTGAGAGCTTTGCGTTCTATTGTTGGAAAGTCCCGATAGATTTCAAGAAAAATCCGGTTTGCCATTAAGAAGCTTGGACATTTTTGAGACATTTTTTTGAACTTTTCAAAACTTTTTGGTACTGGCGATTTTTTTAATTTTGGCCTATGGGCGCAACCACTGTGCAATAGGTTGTTTGGTTACTACTTTGGATTTTATTTTGCATGACTTTCTCGATCGGATCGATATAAATCATAGTTGTTACAAAATATCAAGATATCGTTTAGTTGAGAGACAAACCACGTTTCAGAAACACATGTCAAATCTACGTTGGACTTTACAAACAAATACCTAAACTCTTTAATTTTGCTGCATAGACTTTGTGCATTTATATGACACATTTGTAAGCCGTTCTTCTGCTTTGAAAGAACCTTGATAAGTGAGTTGTTATATTCCGTGGATCCACTTATATTAGTGTGCATATATTCCCTATCAGTAGCACACGCAATATACAAATTACATAAGTATAAATATAGAAAACAAACATTGAATGCGAAAGTTAGTGTTAGTTGAGTGTTAGTTACTTACAGAACTAACATTAAACTTGACAGGTAATAGAGCAGAGGAGAGCATCGGTTAAGCGAAAATTATCATCATTTTTGGTAATATTTGCCTGCTTTACTCTATTCTCTTTACTGTGCCCTGTATTAGCTCAGTGCATTGAGCTCTTGCAAATTAGATATTATCAATACCTCCGCTCCCGCAGATTGAGTTAAATGCACGACTGTACGACGTGTGAAAACCGAAGAGACTTGAGTTGTTTACGCGCATCGCATTAGAGATGGCATATGTCTCTCTTGAGAGCTGCTCGTTGATGTAGAAGGCAGCTTGAGAGATAATGCCCAAAAGCTGCAGAGTCGGCGGTTGTTTAAGCTCCCGCCGATAATTGCCAACTTCTCGCAGCAGAGCGGCCTTATCTCGCACATGTTCCAGCTTAATAATTATGGTTGGATCAGTAGTAGCGTTTTAGTTGTGCGCGTGATCCGGAAAATTTCTTTTACTGTCGGTGGCGGTGTGAGCCTTAAAGCTAAACACAATTTTAGGCTTGGCCGTGAGACTGAAAGAAGAGCTGGGGTGGCGTTATGTTACCGTGTTGTTGGCGTGTAGGACCAATGTTCGTGCTGGCGAATAAAATAATGACAATGGAGTTTGTGTTAAAACTGTCTCTTTTTTTTTATTTATATTTTAATTTATATCTTGTTACTCGGTAGGTCTGGAGTGGGTGTATCTTGTGCGCGGAGCTGATTTCCGGTTGGTGGTTGCCGCTTGAACTCCGTTACTGTTTAATGGCCGGCTGATGGACTGCCCCGATTGATCGGCGGCTCGTGCTATTTAAAGCCGTCTCCCGGTGAGTGGGGCTGCTGAGTCCGCAAGTTCTGTATTAAAACTAGGAAGTGTTTTGTGTTTATGTCCGGGAAATCGGGAATCGGTACTTTTGCTGATCTTGCTGACGATAAGTTGGTGGATTGGTCTAGGTCCGTTTGCTGATTTCGCAACCGGGAAATCGAGTGGGTTACTCTTGTCGATTTCGCAATCGAGAAGTCGAGTTTTAAGTGTGGATGGGGAACTCGGTACTTTTGCTGATCTCGCTGAGTTCGAAACCGAGTTGTTGGGGGAATCGGGTCTTGGCAAATGTGCTGAATCTGCAACCGGGAAAATTAGTGTGTGTCTTGAAGTTTCTGCTACTCTTGTCGATTTCGCAATCGAGAAGTCGAGCGTTGTGTGGGAATTGAGAAATCTGGAAGTACTTTCGCCTATTTCGCAAATAAGAATTTGAGTAGGGTGTATGTTGGGTTTTCACAATGTTAAGTGTGAAATTAATCTACAATTAAGTATCTTAATGTCGCTATAGCAGTGTTGTCGGGTGTTTGGTGCTGCAGAAGAACTGTGTCTTACGTACTAGGAAATGTGAAGGACCATGGTTCCATGGTTGGTTACATGGTAAAAGTGGATGTGTGTCACATAGAGATGGAAGCGATTCCGACCCCATTCTATTATATTCTTGATCAGCAATGCCTGTCCGTCCGTCTTCCCTGCAACAAAAGCGTCATTTAGGGTTAACAGCTGCTACTGATTCTCTCTTTCGCTCACACACTGCTCACACATCTGCCTAGTACAGTATACATGTGTTGTTGTGAGAACTGTGGGAAATGTAAAATGTAAAACTTATAAAACATTTGAAAATTCCACATAAATCATACTGACTAAGTAAGGGTGATACAGGGGGAATTACGGATGACGGGCTGACTCGCTATCACTGAATATTTCGGACGGGGGTAGGAATGCTTGCGAATGGTAGTCGGGCGGAGAGAAGAAAACTCTCAGTTTAATTACCCCAATCCAAGGCGGAACAGCATGCGCTGATGGATGCATGGCCGAGGGAGTGCTCGTTCGTTAGTATGCAAACTCTGGATACCTGCCGACCTCCAGCTTAAATCAGGCTTCCCGGGGCACGCGGGCTATTCCACGGGTGACTTACCCCTTCCCACCTACTCGTGGGAACAAAATGCCAAAATACTCAAACATTACGAAAAACACCGCAAAGGAGCTCGGTATTCCTTCTAAAGTACCGGAGGGAAAATACAATCCATCTACATCAACGCCTGGACAACCAGGTCCCACGAAGATGGGGAAGGGACTCAGTCGGTCCACCGTCTTCAAGCATAATCCGCTGTGAACAGGACTCCGATTAGCTAATCGGGCCCATCCACGTCGGGGGGCAACGGGGTCAAACCGGTCATCGGAGTGGCTGCCAAGCAGAGCTTGGCTGGCAAGCGCCTCGTAACCGTGGAAACCCCGTCAACCTCGGCAGGCGGCGGGTCTGCAAGCCAAGGAGGTATGCCGTCCTACCAAGACAGGCGAATGAGGATCCGGAGTACTTGGCATCGGCGAAAGGGATGGAGCAGAGGCTCTGGGCCAGCTCAGTCATTAGGGACTTCACGTCAGCCAAGGCCGGAAAGGGAGCAGCTAAGGCCTCGACCAAGCGGCAGTGCTCAGTGGAAGACCACGCTACACAGCCATGCCATGCCCAGCAAGCCAATCGGGCGAAGACGCACCTGACCAACAGGTCTTTTGCGGAGGTGGCAAGGGGAAAAACCCTAATTGGCGTCCTAGACAGGGGCGCCAAGGATGGTAATGTCCCTCGCGACAAGTGGCATCCAGGACCGCTTTCTGGAGGAACTTGCCGAGAATGATGGAACTCCGCCTAAATATGTGGACGCCGTGTGGCATCAGGGAACGGTGAAGGCCATCGCCTGCCAAGAAGCTTGCTCAGCGGCCCTATACATGAAGGCGGTTGCGGCGCTCGAGGAGGTTTATCCGGGAACCAAACTAGAGGCCGTTCACTGGGAATATATCCCAAGTAGACCGATGGCCCAAGCGAGGGTGTCGGCTAAACCTGCAGAGCCGGAGAGGTACTGCAGGTCTGCAACCCTCACTTTCCTACAGCCGATTGGAAGGTGGCCAAGGTCGAGGAGGTCGCAGGACAGAGGCGACAGATTATCCTCGTCCTAAATAAGGAGTCTTTGCAGCTCCTAGGAGAGGCGGCGGGAGTAGTGGACTATGGCTCCGTAAGGTAACCACAGCCCCCTACAAAAATGACTCCAAGGTCAGGCAAGCGGTGGTCCAGCCAGACCTCGAACTTGACGTCCTGGAAGTGGGAAGCCAACCCGAGGCGTCGGACGCGGCGTCCATGGTATCGGATGATATCTTGGACCGCTACGAGTCCGACGCGAGCGACCTAGCCAGTCTCGGTCTCGGACGAATGGACTTCGGGGAGGATGACGAATCCCCCGAGAGCGATGCTGACCCAACAATGGTGGAGGCAAGTCTCAAGAATGTCCCTGAATTTCCTGCAGATTAACCTCCATCATTGTAAGACAGCATGTGCTGCCTTATTACTCCACCTAGCCAAGGGTGGAGCCGACATAATCCTCATTCAGGAACCCTGGATCCTCGGAGACAGGGTCTCCGGTCTGAGGATTCCTGACTATAAGCTATATATAGATGACTCCCCAGGTAAAATACGCACCTGTATTCTTGCAAAAAGAGAACTGCATTTATTTTTGCTCCCAAATTTCAGCAATGAAGATCACACGGCGGTGAGCCTCGAAGGCTAGGAGCGCTCACTCCGTATCTGCTCGGCATATATGGGTCATGACCAGCCGGACCCTCCTCCACATGCGCCCTTGAGGGCGCCTGTCGCATACTACGAGGCCAAGGACATCGGCCTAATAGTGCCAACGTTCACCACAGTCAGTGGGGAAGCAACGGGGTGAGTTCTTTTTCAGCTACTTACTTACCATCTATCTTAAGCCGAGAATGTGATCCCACTTTCATTATTAACGAGAAAGAACGTAAGGAGTTGCTGTGAACGCGACTCTACTTTTGTACCCGAACTCAGTCAGTACACATTTTCGCTGCTGAAAATTCATTTGATCATTGTGGCTACAATAATGATCCGATCTGAACCAAATTCGGGAATCTGGTAGATACGGTCATTCTCTGCATTTTTTTTTTTTTTTTTTCTATCTTCAAAATTGTGGATTTTCGTCTTTTGTGTGGGCGGATTGGGGCGGGGCGAAATTTTGAAATACACTTGTTCAGGTTTGGTATCACAGGAGTCTTGGTAGAAAGTTTGGTTGCTCTAGCTCTTATAGTCTCTGAGATCCAGGCGTTCATTTGTACGAAAAAACCAAATTAACCCGTTTTTGTGTGAGTGCGAAAGAGAGGGAGCGAAGTTTTTTCGTATGTTTTTGTCTATTGTGGCTATATTAATGATCCGATCCGATTCAGATTTAATAGATATGGTCTTCATCTATAATTCTGCATTTTTCGTTTTCTGTTATCTTTAAAACTGTGGACGCCACAGATGTGCGCCCTTTATGGGGCGGAAGGGGGCGACGCGATATATCGAAATACACTTGTAGCAGTGTAATTTCATATTAGTCTGAAAACAAAATTGGATGGCTCTACTTCGTATAATTTCTATGCACTGGGCGACAAACAAGACTGACAGATAGACATAGCTATATCGACTCGGCTATTAAAGCTGATCAATATTATATATACTTTATGGGATCGGAAACGCTTCTTTCTGTGCTTTATACACATCCACTTTTACCACAAATACAATACATATGTATACCCGTTTACTCCTTGCTTGAGGGTATAAAACCCATAATTCATAAAAAAGATAGTTTAAGGAATTTCTTTAAGAAATATACAGACAGTAATGAGAATACTTCTAGATAAAATATATACGTTCTGGACAATAATAACTCAACAAATATTATTTCTTATTAAAAGCTAATAATCGAAAAGATAAATAAAACGTAGTCCCGCCGAAGCCAAAAGAAGTTCATCTTAGCGGAAGGGATAAAACGCGAGCGTTATGGGGGTAATGTACATACATTTTTTTACACTTAAGGTGCATGGAGTATGTGCGAGCGCAGGCCTCCCGGCGTTAATATCGTTTGACTGCAGGAAACCCGAAATGGCAGTGAAGTGCCAAATCGTACAATGCCACAAGAATAAAAAGTATCCACAGGCAGAAAAGAACGTTAGAGGTTCTGGACCCGAGAACCACAGACGGAAGCCTCGTCTTCACTGGTCCCTCAGTGTCGGAGGCAGAGTTGGATACGGCCTTCTCTCTTCTTGGACACAACGAGCCGAAGAAAAGTCCCGTTTCCTAATATCCAAGTCGTATGGGTCTACTACCCGTGACGACTGAGACGAGGGCAGGTGCTGAGGTGCCCTACGCAAGCGGATGGCACCCCCCGAAACGCTGACTACAATGGAAGGTTAGGTTAGGTTAGGTTTAAAGGGCTGCTCCATCGAAGTCGAGGTCACTCGGAATTTCCCATTGTAGTGCACACACTCGTCATGGGATTACGTCCGGTGCCTAGGGGAGTTTTCGTGAACCATCCCGAGGCCTCAATAAAGAGCATCAGCCTCTCTAGAGGCATGTTTGCAGGCTATCAAGTCCTCGTGAAAGGCGCTGCCGAGTATTCAGTGACGCCTTTTCATGAGTGCAGGACAGCCACAGTGAAGATGCTGGATGCTCTCTATTTCCTCCCTCGTCCCTGCAGCTGCGGCAGAAGTCATGGTGGGGCAATCTGTACCTAGTGGCCATGTGGCCGATGACACAGTGCCCCGTTATAACTCCCGTCAGTGTTCGCACCTGACTCTTCCTGAAACCTTGGAGAAACTTAGTGCTTTTTAGGGTCAAAGTGGGGCCAGAGCGAGCGTGCGATCTCACAGTTGGGTTTGTGTTCCACCGTCTGTCTGATCTCGTTCTAGCTCGACCCATCATCTGCGAGATGATGTCTCGCAGCGGCCTCCGTATTTCGCTGACTGCGTCCGCCAGTGGCTTAGTCGATTCAAGGTATATACCAACTTTGCCGCTTGCCATACTGCGTATATCTCCGCCTGAAATACACTGCACCCGTCTGGTAGTCTTAAAGATATGTTGGTTGCTAGTTCTTCAGAGAAGAATTCAGTTCCTGTCCCTTCGACTGTCTTTGTCCCGTCAGTGAAGATGGAGAGCACGTTCTGCCCAAGGGCAGCGTTACGCATCCATTCCTCTCTGTCCGGTATGTGTCCTTTAAAATTTCTCTTCCATGAAAACTCCGAGACACAGTAGTCGCTCCGTTCACCTGTTCCACTTTCCTCCTTAAAGAGTATTGTGGCGTGGCCATAAGGCGATGGCTTGAAGAACCGCGCGGCTGAGAGCCTCACGGCACATGTCGCAGCCTTACACTTAAGGTGGATGTCTATGGGCTCCAGGTTTAGCATGGTGTCCAGAGCAGACTGTGGGGTGGGATTTGAGAGATCCAGTGACCCAAAGGCATGCCGTCCGTTGGACTCTCCGGAGGTTCTCTAGGTGGGATTTGGTGTTGGCCGCTTCCCACCACACCAAGCTTCCGTACGTCAGAATGGTTCGTATTACCGCTGTATACATCCAATGGATGTTGTGCGGTTGTAAGCCGCATGTTCGCCCGAAGGTCTTCCTACAAATGTAGAAAGCAGCCATTGCCTTTTTCTTCCTTTCCTCCGTGTTTCTCTTCCAGGAGAGTTTGGAGTCTAGGATGACACCAAGATACTTGGCTTCGTTCGATAACTCAAGCGTCGTTCCACCAATTGCTGGTCGTTTGAAGTTTGGTATCTTATATTTTCATGAGAACAACACCAGTTCTGTCTTTTGGGGATTAACGTTTTGGTATGCCCAGCTCTCGGTCGTTCCCAGGCCCCGTTGACTTGTAGGGACCGAAGGATTTAATGGCCCAGATAATCTTGTCTGGTTCCATAATGTCACTTATGAGACCCTGAGTTTCCTCTGCCTGGTGTGGCTCAGTGTCGTTGATGTCGTTGGATTCGTCACCGGTAAAATCTGAGCATCCCGGGTGCTCATGAGGAGCTCTAGGGATTCCTGACTGTTTTCTGCGAAGGCACCGTCCTGGTTGCGGAGCAGTCCAGGTGTGGTTGGCGCCTTTGATAGCACCCGTCGAAGCCTTGAGGCCTCGGTGGTACCTTCTATGGCATCTCAGAAGGCAGCCCATGACTCCCTTTGCGCCTTCCTACAGGTGTTCTTGTAGGTGTTAAAGCTGCGGCGATATTCGTCCCAGCTTTCCTGTGTGTTTGTCACTTTTGCCCTGTTGAAAAGCCTCCTTGACTCACTCCTGACTTCGCTCAGCTCCCGCGTCCGCCACGGATTGCGATTGGACTTTTGAGGTCGGCTGATCGGGCAAGATTAAAGGAAGGCCCCCTGCAGGGCTTTAGTGACATCCCGAGCCGCTTCCTCTAGTACTTCCGTTCGGTGGATGTTCCCTTTCGGTGGGGAGGGCAGTGCCTTCTTTACGGTTGCAAAGAAGCGGCTTCAGTCTGTCCGCTTGGGATTGACCAAGGCCTTGGGTCTTTCTCTGTTCCATTTGATGCTAAACACTATCCTGTAGTCAATGGTTAGGGAGTCACTATCCGAGGCAAGTGTTATATCAATAACCTTGTAACGAACCGTTTCTTTCCGGTCTGATCAGCAGAGCTGGCTCAGCGGCCGACGAGATCGTTGCAACAAAATTTGTATATGTTGCCTCGCAGACAACAATGAAACACACAGATTGGATTTTGGGGAAGTTTACAATCTCTTTATTGGTATCTTATACCTAGGGCTCTTATGCGCTACTCTTACACTAGGCTACCTGCTGGGCCTCCGCTGGCCTTCCGCTGGCGACTTTGGCTCCGCACTACCACCACTTGGTCTCTTGGCTTAGCGTGGCTCCCGCGTGCTACGGCTGGGGGTTCTGACGCGGCAACCGCCTCATCCGCCACTCACAGCTCCGCACACTCTGGACTCACCCTTTGCTGGTACTCACCCTAAGCGGTGAGTAATATCCTGCGTGCCAATCGTCTTTATATTTCAGCTCCTTGCTGAAATATCTCGTGATTCTTCCACTTTCGTCGCACGTTCACTCCGTTTCACTGTGGTTACCGGCACTCGGTTGTATTCGCGCACTTCTCCGTTCACTGATCCTCGGCGTAATGTCCCGCGCCGCTGTCGCCGGGTTTCTTTTTATACCCTCAGGTGACGCCGGCGCCCGTGTCGCTGTCTAGCAACAACGGGACAACCACGCGTTCCGTCGGTACTTTTCCATCGCGCCTTCGCGGGATTCCACTGCTTTCTTAACGGGACCAAGCCGGTGGCGTGATCTCATGCCCGTATTTGGGCATGCGCTGGACCGCTGCCGGCCCGATCCCGCCGTCTCCTGAGCGGCGTGAGCGCCCGCTCCTGGGGCGCTCCTCCATTCCCGGCGTGCTCTCACGGCCACCATTGGCCATGGGCTGGGCTACCGCCCGCGCGCCCCGCCAACCACTCCTTGTTCTGGTCGGCTCTCTGGGCCGGCCGAATTCGCCGTGCTCTCTCCGGCTTAACCCTATGCCGGCCCCTGTGAGGAAATTCAATTCCTCACACTTCCCCCTCTCTTCACTAGAGGACCACTTCCCTCGTGTCCTCTTCCACCCGGCAAACTGACCGCATTTAAAATTTGGTCCAGCTCCCGCCAGATTTGAACGTTGCGCGCGCGCGCCAACCCGTGCGTTCCGATCTGGAAAAAAAAAATAAAAACTAACCTAAAAATGGCAAACCTTTTGCTCAGAAGATATCTGGAGGAGCAGGCCAACTGCGTGGGGCAGCTCAGGCCGAGGACCACCGCCAGCGACGGGCGGAGCTCTCGCGTGGCGAACGGTGGACTCGGCGGAGTGAGTCCCCCGAATTGGAGCTCATGGCATCGCCCTTATTGAGTAGCAAGGGGAGCGAGGTGTCCTCGTGGGCATCGCCGCGGAGCCGGCGGGACCCGGAGGTGTCGGACGACGCGAGCGAGGACAGCGACGTCGTTTCGTGGCTGTGGAGCCAGCTCCCGAGATGCGGGAGCTGATCCTTATGCAGACCAGCGAGGAAGACCGGCTCGCGGCGGAGCAGCGCAGTCGGCGCGAGAGAGGCGGCGCCTCGAATGCAGCCACAGAGGCGGTCGACGCCGCAGGAACGGCCGAGGGAGACGCCGGCAGCGGCAGCGAAGGCAGCAGAACCGCAGGGTGAGGTGCTGTGCCAGCGGCGGACACGGCAACAGCGGGACCGACGCGACGAGGAGGAGGCCCGACGCGAGGCGGAGCGGCGCCGACGCGACGAGGAGGTGGCGAGGCGCGAAGCGGAGCAGCAGAGGCGCGACGAGGAGGCCCCGGAAGGCGGCGGAGGAGAAGGCGCGGCGCGACGCGCTGTTCGACAGGGGCGATCATGCGCGCAGCTCATGAGGCCCATTTGCGCCAGCTGGCGGCCGAGGCAGCGGAAAAGGCGCGGAAGGAGCACGAGGGGCAGGAGGGGAGCAAGGAGGAGGCACCACCGGCCCCAAAGTTCATACGGGTGCGCCCAGGGCTGTCGGAGCCCCAGCAGCAGCCAAGCCAGCAGCCGCAAGGCCAGCAGCCGCAGCGCCCGCAGCAGCGGAGGCCACAGCCGGAAAGCCCGCAGCCGCAGAGCCCGCAGCAGCAGAGACCGCAGCAGCAGAGGCCGCAGCCGCAGAGCCCGCAGCAGCAGTGGCCGCAGCAGGAAAGCGCGCGCGCCAACCCGTGCGTTCCGATCTGGCTCGCTCATCCGTCGATCGGTTCGCCGGCGCCGAACTGGCTCACTCCCCAGTTGATCGGTTCCCTTCCGCCGAACTGGTTCGCTTACCCGTCGATCGGTTCTCCCAACCATCGATAGTCTCCGCCGATATATTTTCGGCACTACTTTGCGCATTATGTGCACGATAGGTGCACAAATAGATACGGCCGCTCTGTATCGGGCTGCCATACCCACCCATTCACGCCTTTTCCGGTTGCGGTACCTGTAGTACCCACGCCGGTCGTGTTTTTTTTTTCTCTTTTTTTTTTTTGTGTGTGCTGGTTTGTTTCTGTGTTTCCCTTTTTTGCATGGCCCGAATGCCATAACCGCGAGTGACCACCTCCCGCAGCCCGCGCCCTGTGAAATCCCCTGGTAAGACTTTTTCATTGACTTCAATTTTATTTTCTTTATACCTACATATGTACATTTTTTTTTTTAGCCTCTATCCTCGCCTACGCCTCTACCGACACCTCCACGTTGTTGGCGGACGCCGCCACCCGGTATCGCACCCCCTGCACCCGGACCAGACGCTTGACACGCCGGCCGATGCGGCGGGTGCCCTCCACTGCCCGGACCACCGCCTCTGGCCAGTCCGGCCTCGCCACCGACCGCCAGCGCCTACCTGCAGGCTCCTCCTCCTCCACTGACTGCTGCCTCTGCAACTGCGGCCGTCTCACCTCGGCCCGGGGCTCAGGGCATGAGGCCTGGCGCAGCAGTCCCGGCCTCTCCGTCTTCGCCGCCGGCGTGGGCCATATCCACGGCCCCCGCTCCAGCTCCTCCGCCGTCGCGTCCATCGCCGTTGCCGCTGCGTCCATCGCCGTTGCCGCTGCCTCCGGTTCCGTCACCACCGCCGCCGTCGCTGCTTCCGGCTCCGTGACCACCGTCTCCCGGGCCCCCATCGCCGTGGCCACCGTCTCCACCGCCGCTGTCGCTGGATCCGGCTCCGTGGCCGCCGTCTCCGGTGCCTCCATCGCCGTGGCCTCTGGCACCCGCGCCGGCTCCGTTGCCGCCTCCGTCGCTCGCCTCTGCCGCGGGTCCCTCGCGTTACTGCGCCTCGGGGGGTCCTCCTCCCATACTCTGGCCTCTGCTTCCGGGTTCGGGGGCGCCGGCCCCGATGCCCATGTGATGTGGATGGTCTGATGGTGCCACACCAGACCATCTCGGACCGCCGTGTGCACGCTTTGAGACACAAACGGCCCACACACCGCGCTCTCTGGCTCGCTCCATTGCGGCTGCTGCTCCGGACGGGAGTGGTTTGGTGGGTCATCCTCCTGCCGTGGCTGCTCCTCCTGCCGCGGCTCCTGCTGCTGCGGGCTCGGCGGCTGCGGCCACTGCTGCTGCTGCGGGCTCGGCGGCTGCGGCCTCTGCTGCTGCGGGCTCTGCGGCTGCGGCCTCTGCTGCTGCGGCCTCTGCTGCTGCGGGCTCTGCGGCTGCGGCCTCTGCTGCTGCGGGCTCTGCGGCTGCGGCCTCTGCTGCTGCGGCCACTGCTGCTGCGGGCTCTGCGGCTGCGGCCTCTGCTGCTGCGGCCTCTGCTGCTGCGGGCTCTGCGGCTGCGGGCTTTCCGGCTGTGGCCTCCGCTGCTGCGGGCGCTGCGGCTGCTGGCCTTGCGGCTGCGGCCTCTGCTGCTGCGGCCTCTGCTGCTGTGGCCTCCGCTGCTGCGGGCGCTGCGGCTGCTGGCCTTGCGGCTGCTGGCAGCTGCTGCTGGGGCTCCGACAGCCCTGGGCGCACCCGTATGAACTTTGGGGCCGGTGGTGCCTCCTCCTTGCTCCCCCCTGCCCCTCGTGCTCCTTCCGCACCTTTTCCGCTGCCTCGGCCGCCAGCTGGCGCAAATGGGCCTCATGAGCTGCGCGCATGATCGCCCTGTCGAACAGCGCGTCGCGCCGCGCCTTCTCCTCCGCCGCCTTCCGGGCCTCCTCGTCGCGCCTCTGCTGCTCCGCTTCGCGCCTCGCCACCTCCTCGTCGCGTCGGCGCCGCTCCGCCTCGCGTCGGGCCTCTCCTCCTCGTCGCGTCGGTCCCGCTGTTGCCGTGTCCGCCGCTGGCACAGCACCTCACCCTGCGGTTCTGCTGCCTTCGCTGCCGCTGCCGGCGTCTCCTCGGCCGTTCCTGCGGCGTCGACCGCCTCTGTGGCTGCATTCGAGGCGCCGCCTCCCTTCTCTCGCGCCGACTGCGCTGCTCCGCCGCGAGCCGGTCTTCCTCGCTGGTCTGCATAAGGATCAGCTCCCGCATCTCGGGAGCTGGCTCCACAGCCACGAACACGACGTCGCTGTCCTCGCTCGCGTCGTCCGACACCTCCGGGTCCCGCCGGCTCCGCGGCGATGCCCACGGGACACCTCGCCCCCGGTGCTACTCAATAAGGGCGATGCCATGAGGCTCCAATTCGGGGGACTCACTCCGCCGAGTCCACCGTTCGCCACGCGAGCTCCGCCCGTCGCTGGCGGTGGTCCTCGGCCTGAGCTGCCCCCACGCAGTTGGCCTGCTCCTCCAGATATCTTCTGAGCAAAAGGTTTGCCATTTTTAGGTTAGTTTTTATTTATTTTTTCTTTGTGGTTTCTTCAACTCTGAACTACGCTTCGGTGACGATCACGTGAGAATGATCGCCCACTCAGACCTCTGCTGCCGCCATACCCATGCCGCCTTTCTCACCGTTCCCTCGTACCAGGACATCTCCCTCTCCTTTCTCCCGCTCCGAGCACCCCGGACCAAGATCGGATCTTGAGAGGAAGGGTTGGTGGCCAACGCCTACGTAACCAGGTATGTCTTCTCTTTTCCGTTCACACTATTTATATCTAATATGAATCCTCCTCTCTTCCTCAGATGATGACCTTCGAGGAATCATGCCGCGTCTCCAGTTCCTTTTATTATTATTATTAGATTTTTATTTAAGTTCGTTTCGCTTTCCTTATATAAGTTACGAAATTAGTTCGTTTCCTTTGTTTATAAGTTACTAAATTAATTCGTTTTCTTTTTTATAATTTACAAAATTAGTTCGTTTCCTTTTTGTGAGTTTTACCCCAATAAATTGTACATATGTAACTTTCCTACTTGTCTTATGATTTCCCCCGCCGGCTCAATGATACCGGATGTATGTAAACTTACTTCTGTCACTTGGACACCTCCTCTGTTTGTAAGTTTACATACTTCTGTCACTGGACACCTCCTCTGTTTGTGGCTTCAGATCTCCGATGTGTACCGTCCGTTTATGCTTATCGCTGTCTCTCCTCAGCTTGCATATCACTGGTGATACGAAGTCGATGATCTGGTATGGTCCCGCATACCTTGGTGCCAATTTTGCCGCGAATCCTTCGGCCGCATTCGATAGGTGGTGCTGCTTTTGGCCCAAACCACCTCGCCAATCTTCGGCGTCCAGGGCCTCCTTCGCAAGTTGTAATACCTTTTGCTTGATCCTGGGCAGCCCTTTCTAAATTCCTTCTTACCAGCTGAAACAGCTCCCGCAGTTTGTTTGCGTTTTCGTCGGGGGTGGTTGGCTCTTTGTCCCGTGCCGAGCGTTTCCTCGTCGTACAAAGCCTTCGGCAGCCTGGGCTCCCTTCCTTGTACTATAAACGCCGGGGCGTATCCTGTCGATTCTGTGACCCCAGAGTTTACGGCCAGCATCAACTCCGGCCACTTCTCGTCCCAGCATCTCTGGTCTCCTTCGGTGAACTGCGCGATCATTGTCTTGACCGTTCGATTCGCGCGCTCCGTCGGGTTTTCCTGTGGCGTGTATGGAGCCGTGAACTGATGCCGCACTCCCATCTGCTCGAGAAACCACTTAAACGCCCGGCTCGTGCATTGCACCCCGTTGTCGGTGATCATCACTTTGGGCACTCCGAAACGGACTAAAATGCGTTCCCTGAATGCCTTTATTAGTGCGTCCGTGGTGGCCTTTCTAAGTGGCACCAATTCGGTCCACTTTGAGAAGCGATCCACCAACACTAGCAGCATGGCGTTCCCATGCTTTGAACGAGGCAATGGTCCGACGAAATCCGCGCACACTGTTGCCCAGGGTTCTTCCGGTACCTGGGTGAGCATTTTTCCGGCCGCCTGTAGTTGGCTGGGCTTGAACCGGAGGCACGTCTCACACTTTCGGACGTATGCCCTACATCCCGGTGCATTCCTGGCCAATAGTATCGGGCGGCTATTCTCGTCATGGTCTTCCTGCCGCCTGCGTGACCCGCCTCCGGCGAGTCATGATTCTCCTTCAAGACTCGTTCACGAAGGTCTTTGGGCACGCACAGCTTCCACGCCACTACCTCTTCGTCGTCAGCTCTGTGTGGTATATGCCGGTACACCCCGCCAATTTCCTCCACGTAGTCTGGGAATTTTTCCGGTTCCCTCCTCATTTTCTCCTTTAATTTTATAATCCATCCGCACGGCCCTCCTGGACCCGCGGCGATATTCTCCTCTCCGTCCACTCGCAAACACCGCTCCTCCATGGGCTGGCGAGATAGCGCATCGGCCACTATGTTGAGCTGCCCTTTCCTGTACGCTATCTCGAAGTCGTACTGCTGCAACTCCAATGCCCATCTGGCGATCCTTCCTGTCGGGCTTTCGATACTATTCAACCACTTCAATGCCATGTGGTCGGTGACCACCTTGAAGTGGTATCCCTCCAGGTATGGCTTGAGCTTCCTCACGGCCCACACTATGGCCAAACATTCCTTCTCCGTGGCTGAATAATTCTTCTCCGCCCCGTTCAAGGTTCGGCTGGCGTAGGAAATTACCCTTTCTCCTTTCTCCGTCTCTTGCGTAAGGATTGCCCCAAACCATAGTCACTGGCGTCCGTCTGTAGCACGAATTTCTTTGAGAAATCGGGGCACGCCAGCACGGGGTCCGCCACCAGCCTACTTTTACGGCCTCAAATGCCTGCTGCTGCTCGGGCGCCCTCTCCACTTCGCCTTTGTCTTTTAGTAAGGCGCTGAGTGGTTGCACCATCGTGGCAAACCCCGGCACGAAGCGCCGGTACCATGAGGCAACGCCCAAGTACTGGCGCAGTTTTTCCACGTTTGCTGGTGGCTTGAGCTCTGCAATTGCGGCCACCTTCTCTGGGTCGGTGCATATCCCTTCTTCTGTCACCAAATGACCCAGATACCGCAACTCCCTTCGAAAGAACTGGCACTTCTCCACGTTCAGCCTCAAATTGGCCTGTTTTAACCGCCGGAATACCTCCTCTAGGTTTCGTTGATGCTCCTCCTGGTGCGGCCAATTACTATAATATCGTCCTGATACGCGAAAGCGTGCGGCATCATCTCTGGACCGATCACCTGGTCCAGCGCCCTTTGAAACGTGGCTGACGCTGAGTGTAGGCCAAACGGCATCACCTTCCACTGGAACAGACCCTTGCCGGGCACCGTGAACGCTGTGTATTTTCGGCTGTCTGTTTCCAATGGGATCTGCCAGTACCCGTCCTTCAGGTCCAAGCTGCTGATGAAGCAAGCTTCTCTCAACTGGTCCAGAATGTAGTCGATTCTCGGCATGGGATACGCGTCCTTGATTGACTTCGAGTTAATTTGCCGAAAGTCAACGCACAGTCGCCTTGGCGACTTATTGTCCTGCCGCACGCCGGGGTTCGGCTCATCCTGGCAGCGCCGACACACTTCTGCCGCGGTCGATTTTGTGAAAGGGTTGGCTGCCCTCGCTCTTCCCACTGGACTTTCCTTCTGGAATTCCGCGCGATCCTTTTCCAGGGCCTCGAATTCATCGGCCAGTGCCATCATGTGGTCCAGATCTCTGCATCTGTGTGGCCTGATGAAAATCCGCAAATCCGGCATGCTGTTGTCGCGGATGAGCTCCAGCTGCTCCTCTGGCGTGCATTTGAGGGGTCGCATGAGGGTCTGCATTTCCACCATGTAGTCCTTGAACGGCTCTCCCCACTTCTGCTTCCTGTGGCGTACTTCCTGCAGCAGCTTTTCGAAATAGCCCCGGGGCAAAAAGTAAGCCTGAAAGCTGGCCGCGAAGGCATTCCATGTCTGCCACTGGTGGTTGTTTGCGATGAACCACATCAACGCCCTGCCCTTCAGTAGCTCTGGCATGGCCCTGGGGATCAGGTCTCGGTCCATGCCATACATATCGGCCGACCATTCTACCTGCTCCAAGAACTCCAATGGTTTCGCCGTCCCATCGAAACGAAACGATGCTCACCTGCTTTGCCACGTTGGCATAGTTCAGGCGAGGCGGCCTCTCTGTCGCGCCTCAGGCACCTCCCTTCCTCCTCGGGTCGGTTCCTCCACGCCTCTCGGCCTGCCGGCGCCATCCCACTTGCCCGGCCTAGGCTCGCTGACCGCGGTCTATTGGGTCCCGGCCTGAGCGAGTGGCTCATTTCGGGATTGCCAAGCTCGCTATAAGTTCCTCTGGGAACTCGCATGGCAACCTCCACACTGACGATGAGCCCACGCCTGCCGGCAATGGCAGACGCTCGTACACCTCCGCCTTGTCTTCGGTTGGTGGCCCGGGTGAGGCTCTGCCTGCCCGCATCTCCCACACCTCCAACCTGGCGGCGTACTCTGGCTCCGCCCCCGTGCTTCTCCACCCAATCTTTGAACACACGCCGCATCTCGGCCACTGTTCCCTCCAACTTCACCCCGAATGCCAAGGCACACTGGATCAGCTCCTCCTTCCTCAGGGGTGAATCCATTGTCTATTCCTCATCCTAATCTTCCCAAAATTTCACTTGTGTTTGTTGTTTCTTGTTTATTGCGAGGCCCCACGTTGGGCGCCAGTTGTAACGAACCGTTTCTTTCCGGTCTGATCAGCAGAGCTGGCTCAGCGGCCGACGAGATCGTTGCAACAAAATTTGTATATGTTGCCTCGCAGACAACAATGAAACACACAGATTGGATTTTGGGGAAGTTTACAATCTCTTTTATTGGTATCTTATACCTAGGGCTCTTATGCGCTACTCTTACACTAGGCTACCTGCTGGGCCTCCGCTGGCCTTCCGCTGGCGACTTTGGCTCCGCACTACCACCGCTTGGTCTCTTGGCTTAGCATGGCTCCCGTGTGCTACGGCTGGGGGTTCTGACGCGGCAACCGCCTCGTCCGCCACTCACAGCTCCGCACACTCTGGGCTCACCCTTTGCTGGTACTCACCCTAAGCGGTGAGTAATATCCTGCGTGCCACTCGTCTTTATATTTCAGCTCCTTGCTGAAATATCCCGTGATTCTTCCACTTTCGTCGCACGTTCACTCCGTTTCACTGTGGTTACCGGCACTCGGTTGTATTCGCGCACTTCTCCGTTCACTGATCCTCGGCGTAATGTCCCGCGCCGCTGTCGCCGGGTTTCTTTTATACCCCCAGGTGACGCCGGCGCCCGTGTCGCTGCCTAGCAACAACGGGACAACCACGCGTTCCGTCGGTACTTTTCCATCGCGCCTTCGCGGGATTCCACTGCTTTCTTAACGGGACCAAGCCGGTGGCGTGATCTCATGCCCGTATTTGGGCATGCGCTGGACCGCTGCCGGCCCGATCCCGCCGTCTCCTGAGCGGCGTGAGCGCCGCTCCTGGGCGCTCCTCCATTCCGGCGTGCTCTCACGGCCACCATTGGCCATGGGCTGGGCTACCGCCCGCGCGCCCCGCCAACCACTCCTTGTTCTGGTCGGCTCTCTGGGCCGGCCGAATTCGCCGTGCTCTCTCCGGCTTAACCCTATGCCGGCCCCTGTGAGGAAATTCAATTCCTCACAACCTCTGCACGGTTCCTGTTGCCGAAGAAGGAGTGGTCTCATCGGTTGCAGACAACAAGATTTGTGGACAGAATGTACTCGAACAGTGAGTCTTCTCTGGAATTTGTGCCCGTGCTTCCCCAAAGGGTTGATGGGCATTCGCGTCGCAGCCTAGGACAATGTCGAGACCCTCTTTCCGTGCTTGGTGTATTAGGGGCCCTGCATCCCCGAGGGTGGGTCCTTCTTCCTAATACGGCAGGTATGCCGAGGCCAGGTATAGGTTTTTCCCGTCCTTCCTCTCACATGCCACCGTTAGGTCCGGAGTGCTATACCTGCAAAAAAACATAACATTAAGCTCGCTTCTTACCACGATACAGGTTCTTGGCTTATCCACGGGGTGTGGCGTGAAAAGGCGGTATCCGCGACAGTTCAGTACCCGAACCCCTCCCTTTACGGTCCAGGGCTCTTGGATGAGGGGCCACGTCTACCGCCTTCTCGTCCATAAACCGCAGCAGGTCCACCGATGGTACACTTGAGTGATGTAGATTAATCTGCACCACCTTCATGCTGTTCAGCGGATCTGGGGTGGTACCGGACCGCGGTACTGCTACCGCAAGTGTGCCCATACCAAAAGATATGCGGCAGTCAAGGAGTTTTGCAAGGCTTTCTTGACCAATGCTGATCCAGAGTTCCTTGCCGTTCCCCTTGTCACGCGCTATCGCCAGTGTGATGGTCCAGTCCGGCGTGCCCAGGATCCTGTTTCTGATCGGGGGAGGAATCCGCACCTCATGATCGTTCTTCTGGGAATCTGATCAGTGGGGACCACGCAGAGTGCCCCTACTGGCCAAACTTCACTAAAACCTTTGACCGTGGTTTTGAGAAACTCGAAACTTTCTGCTTTACCACAGGCCACTGATTTGGCTCCCTTATACCACTTGATGCCGTTGAACTTGCAGACAAACGGGGGTCTGGTATCCGTTTGCAGGAGCGACTCCGTTCAGCCGCTCGTACCTTCGTTCGTGCTTCTTCCTTAGGCTCCTTTCCCTCGCGGTCAGCGTTTCGGGGGTCTTTGGCTTATACCACGAAGGTATTTTACCGATGCCCTGTATCCCGAAAGCCGTTTGCGTCGGGTCTGAGCCTCCTCCGTCCCAGGTAGTGGACTCGAGT
This sequence comes from Drosophila bifasciata, assembly GCA_009664405.1. Classification (NCBI taxonomy): domain Eukaryota; kingdom Metazoa; phylum Arthropoda; class Insecta; order Diptera; family Drosophilidae; genus Drosophila; species Drosophila bifasciata. The sequence goes on along the minus strand of CM019041.1, from coordinate 23,506,580 downwards.
CGACCTTGATGTTGGGAGCCGTGACTTGTGGCTCCGCCTTCTGCAGCTCCTCGCTGTGTCCAAGGCGAGAGAAGGCCTTGGCCAACTCTGCCTCCGACACTGAGGGCCAATGAAGACGAAGCTTCCGTCGCTGGTTCCCGGTTCCAGGTCCTCAATCGTTCCTTTCTGACTGCGGATCCTCCTTTCGCTTGTGGCATTTCACGATTTGGCAGGCAAGCACTCCACTGCCATCTCGGGTTTCCTGCAGTCACAGGATATCGACGCCGGGGGGCCTGCGCTCGCACCCCCAATCACCGCCGGTACTGGGTCTCCGACTCCCTGCACCGTAAATGTTGTTTCGTTAGCGGACATTGCCCCATAACGTGCGCGTTTTTGGATGAACTATTTTGAGCTTCAGCGCTCGCCCTTGGCTTGCCCGGCTTTGGTTACCCTTCTGGCTGCATGCGCTGCCGCCGGTATAGCTCTCGGGGTCCTTACGCTTACTAAGCCCTCTCATCGCGGCAAGATGGTAGTTCGCCGATGGGGTGAGCTTGGGTTAGTCATAGAGAATAAATAGGTTAGTGGTCTCTTGTCGGTTTTAACTGGAAAGTGTTTGCCATAAATATATGGTCGAAAATGCTTAATTGCCCAATGAATAGCTGCTAATTCTTCTTCTGTTGTGCATATGCTACGGGTAGTTGGGTTCCATTATAATCTTGAGTTAAACCAGCTCCGCATGCTTGTTTGCTTGCGTCTGTTGTGATACAAAAATTCTTTATTGAAATCAGGATATTGTAGTAAAGTGGGTTTCATCAATTGAATTTTTAATAGTCGAAAGCTTTTTGACATTGATCTGTCCATTCAAACAAATTTAACATTCTTTTACATAATCTAGTTATATGACGTGAATAATCGGAAAAGTTGTTTATTAATCGTCTGTAGTAATTGCAAAATGCAAAAAATCTTCTGGCACTGTCTGCGTCTGTTGGTACTGGTTATTTTTCTATTACATCATATTTCTTACTGTCTGCTAAAATACCTTTATCGGTGCACTTTTGACCTAGGAATGTTACTTCGTGTCTGAAGAATGAGCACTTTTCGGGGCGTAATTTGAGGTTGTGCTTCCTACATAACTCAAGGACGTTTGACAATTAGGTCATCCATATATAGGAATGCCTGTGAAGGTTCGATACCTGAAAATGCAATTGTCATCATTCTTTGAAAGGAATTCGGTGCTATTTTTAAGCCATAAGGTAATCGCGTGAAGCGGTTGGAGCCATTGCTCGTGAAAAATGACTCTATATTTCTAGAATTTCTTCGAGTTCTATTTGGTGAAATCCTGACATTAAATCTAGACACGAAAAATATTTAGCTGTACCCAATTGATCAAGAATATCATCTATTCTTGGTAGTGGTAGTATCATCTATTCTTATCTTATCAGATAAGATTTTTTTGTTATTTTGGCGATAGTCAATTATTTGGTAATGATTTTGGAAATGATTTCTTTGGAACAATTAATAATGGACTGTTGTATTCAGAAACTGAAGGTTCTACTGTTTTATCTTTGATTAATTTTTATACCCGTACTCGAAGAGTAAAAGGGTATATTGTATTTGTGGGATTTGCTGTCTGTCCGTCTGTCCGTCTTGTTTGTCGCCCATTGCTCGGAGACTATAAGAGCTAGACCAACCAATGTTTTCCAGACTGATGTTATATTTCACTCCTAGAAAAATGTCTTAAAATTTCGCCCCACCCACTTCCACCCCCAAAAAGGGGCACATCTGTGTCGTCCACAATTTTAAAAATAACAGAAAACTAAAAATTCAGAATCATGGAGAAAGCCCATATCCATCAGGGGCCCAAATCTGAATCGGATCGGATCTTTAATATAGCCACAAACATACGAAAAAAACGTCGCTCCCTCTCTTTCGCACTCACACAAAAAACGAGTCGATTTGGATTTTTGTATTTTTGTCGCCTGGATCTCAGAGACTATAAGAGCTAGAGCAACCAAACTTTCTGTTTACACTGATACAAAACCTGAACAAGTGTATTTCGAAATTTCGCCCCGCAAGCATCCGCCCACCCAATAGACGAAAATCCACAATTTTGAAGATAGAAAAAATCAGTATTGTAGAAAATTACCATATCTACCGAGTTTGGTTCAGATCTGATCATTACTGTAGCCACAATGATCAAATGAATTTTCAGCAGCGATTTTCCCCTTGCCACGCTCCCTTGTGTAGCGGCGCATGAAGCAACGGAACATTTTTAAATTAACAATATCGATAAGGAGACAGAGTTGCTTCGGAAGCCTGCTTCCTATCGCAGGGCATATGAAGAGGAGGTAGGGTTTCAGGGGTGCTCTGACCAGTTTGACAGTCCCAGGGGCAATTAATGCGAGGTACAGCCGAAAAAGCGTGACAACTGACTGACAAGTCGCCAACTTCCTTTTCCGTATTGATGTTCGAACTAAAAGGTCGCTCAGTGAAAAGTGCTAAGAAAAAATCTGTTAAAATCTCGCGAGATACCAGCCATCCGAGACAGCCAAACAATAAATCAATTTGTGCCAGAGAAAAACTAAAAGTAGGTGAGTGCGGAACGCGGTTGCGAAAAAAAAGAACCTGTGCCCAATCACATTTTCTTTAGCTCGCTGTTGGTTGTGCGCCCTGTGTAGCAGAAACTTAGTGCTCGCGGGATACCCCAAGCTGACCGAGAAACACTTGCAAAGCAGGGAGGGATTGGACGATCTCGAATAAATTGATCAGAAAACCGGCGAGCGCCACTACATCCCTCGCGGTACCCCATTGGTTCCTCGCCAGAGTGAGCCGGGACGCGCAGCCGGCAGGAACCAGCACCCGACAGGGCGGCGCAATTAAGCGCGCCTTGGAAGGCCTACAAATTAAACCAAAACTGGAGAGTTAAAAGTACCAGCGTTTTCGAAACCTAAGGATTTGCAGAAGATGGCAGCCACCAGCCCACTGCGCCGTTAAAGTGTCGTCAAGTGACCGTATTCACCGAGAGTGAGTCGCGTTATAACGCCATTCGGAGTGGCTGCTACAGCCAGTTCAGAATACAACGGCAGCAGTTTTACGAGTGGTGGATGTGTGTCGCAATAGCAGCAGCAGTCCCTCTCGGGGTTAGAAGAATAGGAGCGCGCTCGCCGAGCTCTCCACTCTCTCCGCTCTCCACCCCACGCGGCGCCTAGTGAAGCCGGAGTCCCAGGCGTGTAATCCCTTGGATAAAGGAAATAGAACCCTTATGGAGTAAATCTTTTTTCCTGACCGCTAATGTAAAGAAATATTTGAATCTGCTAGTGTATGCTGCTCGGCACTGAATTTCCCAGAATTGGGGCCATTAGTATTAACCTTTTTTCCACAGCCACCGCACGGAAGATCGATCTTTCGTCGAGGGAGCCTTTCCACCAAACGTGAGTGAAAATTATAAAAAAAAAAAAATGTTGACCCGCAGAGTAGAGTCGCCCTTCAGGCACGAAACGAACCAATTCTGCGGAATTCGAAGTTCATTCGTTCCTATGCGTGAAAATGTGAAGAATTTAAAAATACTTTCGGCGTTATCGCCTAGAAAATTATAGTAATCTCTACTGACTGATTAATGAAGTATTAAAATATTTAAGCCATCAAAACAAAAGAAAGAAAAAAGAAAATGTATTATATTTAAAGAAAGAAAGAATTAAATGAAGTCGACTCAGTGGAGTGTCAAGATCTCTACCAGAAGAATGAAGAATGAATTGATAATTTCAGTATTCCTTATTTAGTCATAACTAGTTTTTAAAACCTATTTTTTATATTCACTCTCAAAATTTTCTTATACATTTAATCCTTATTAACTTTAAGCCATTTCATAAACCCTTTTTCAAATATATATTATATGTATTGTATGAATTTTTTTTTATTTATATGAAAATGGAGTTGTATGAATTTTTTTTTATTTATATGAAAATGTATTCGCGCCTGGAGTAGGCGAATAACTCATGCTTCCGCTCGTTTAGTCGTAGGAACAGGGATCACCTGGAGCCTTCTTCGACGAGGTGATCAACGGTAGGGAGGGTAAAAGGAGTACACAATGTCATCAGTGGACCCATCGACCAGCATTTTCCACACTTTCTATTCCTGTCTCTATTTTCTCACGTCTGTCTGATTTTCCCTGGTCTGGCCTACCGGTTCAGTATCCAGCAACAATGTCGAAAGCACGCTATTCTCAAGATTGTCTAACCATACATATGTGAACGATAGGTAGAATTGGTCCGAGCAAGACCACCACCCCCAAAACCGACGAGCTGGAGCCGAAAATATCGCGTGCCGCCCGACCAATCGATACCGCGCTAAAAAGGGCGTTACACGTTACAGTTATGATTATGATTAGATAATTAAAAGTGGCGCCCAACGTGGGGCCGATCGAGGGAGTTAAATCACCCAGTAAGACTCCTAAAAGAGAAAATCAAATTCATCCGTTTTTTTCTAAAGTCTTCTGACTTTCCGTTTCCTAGGAAAATGTTGCTAGTACGTCATCTGATAGGAAAACAGAAGAGAGAAGATAAATTTTCCCCTCTGACCACAGGTGTCGGTTCGGCAAAAAAATTTTCTTCGCGAGAGACGACGAGTGCAAATAAAGCAGTGGAAATACTGGACGAGAGCAGCTAAAGTTGACCGCCTGACCCTGTTGGACGTGCCTCGTCTGAACTCGAAACACACTAGAAAAGCGAGTTGACTTCGTTTCATCAATCGCATTGGAACCTAGCGGCATAACTTCCGAGGATGTTCTAGCCACAATTGCATGAAAGGAATGTTAGCTGGCCAGATATGAGTTATTATAACTCACTGCGTGAAGCAGAAATGCAGATGGACGAGTATCTGAAGCGTTTTCTGAACACGACGTGGAGTGAGCAATGTAAATACCGGGAGTCAGGCGCTATTGTCCGAATTGAAGAAGAAGCTTGAGCAAAGCTGACCTCAAGAAGACGATGTGGTGACTTTTCTATTAATTTTATGTGGGAGAATGTTTGGTAATAAAAAAAACAAGAGAGAACGTACGGAGTCGCTTCGAACGCGACTCTACTTTTATACCCGTACTCAGTGATTTATGTGGAATTTTAAAATGTTTTATCAGTTTTACATTTTACATTTTTAGCTACATCTGTCATCGACATCTACATCTACATCATCTACATCAGTTCTCACAACAACACACGTACACTGCACGAGGCAGCATGTTTGAGCGTGAGTGTGTGTGTGAGAGAATCAGTAGCAGCCGCTGCAGCGCTGCTGCCATCAACCCTAATAAAAGTGTATATTTTGTTGCGGGGGGCAACCCCCCGCTGCTGAAAATTCATTTCATCATTGTGGCTACAATAATGGTCCGATCTGAACCAAATTTGGTAATTTTCTACAATACTGCATTTTTCGTTTTTTCCTATCTTCAAAATTGTGGATTTTCGTCTTTTTGGGGGCGGGGAGTGGGCGTGGCAAAATTTTGAAATAAACTTGCACTGAAGCGATATCACAGGAGTCTAGGCAAAAAATTTGGTTGTTCTAGCTCTTATAGTCTCTGAGATCGAGGCGCTCATTTATACGAAAAACCAAAATTACTCGATTTTGTGTGAGTGCGAAAGGGATGGAGCGAAGTTTTTGCGTATGTTTTTGTCTATTGTGGCTATATTAATGATCCGATCCGATTCAGATTTGGGCCCCTGATAGATATGGGCTGTCTCTATGATTCTGCATTTTTCTGTTATCTACAAAATTGTGGACGCCACAGATGTGCGCCCTTTGTGGGGGCGGAAGTGGGCGGGGCGAAATTTTGAAACTTTTTTCTAGGAATGAGAGAACAAATCAGTCTGGAAAAAAATTTGGTTGCTCTATCTCTTTTAGCCTTCGAGCAATGGGCGACAAACAAGACGGACGGACGGACAGACGGACGGACAGACAGGGCTATATCGACTCGGCTATTGATGCTGATCAAGAATATATATACTTTATATGGTCGGAAATTACTCCTTCTCTATGTTACACACATCCACTTTTAGCACAAATACAATATACCCTTTTACTCTTCGAGTACGGGTATAAAAAGTTCCTACGATTCGTTAGACGCAAAAGCATGAGTTCAATTAAGTCATATTCGATTGAGTTTGTTAGAATTAAATTAGTTCAGGATTTGAGTACCTCATATTAGAGTTAATTTTTGTAGTAACGTGATTAGTAATTCTGGTTAGAGGCAGGTAAAAAATTTTGTTCGACAGCTGGACATAGGAAATTGAGATGGGGCTAGATAGATCTCAGGAAAGGGATACAGAGGAAGCTAGTGGGAGTGCTAGTACCCTGTGTGGACTGTGCCGCGAAGCAATAAGAACTTCGAATGAAAGATTTAGATCTGAATGCAAGCATGACTTCCATATCCGGTGCATGGATACACATTGGAAGACAAGTGATACTTGTCCCACTTTGCAAAACAGGGTGTAGACCTGGTGGAGTTACCACGCAAAAGGTAGTGTCGCAAGGAGCTCGTTCTCGAACGAGTGGAAGTTCCAAAGAAAGACCTAGGTCCACAATGGAGGAAGAGACGCCCAAGAGCCTAGACCTTCGGTCGATGGAAAGGAAGTTGATGACTACGCTGACCAAAAAAATGTCAGAGGAGATACAGAGCGCAGTACTAGTAGCAGTGCATCAAGCGATGGCCGAGGCTAGTACTACGGCAGCAACGAGCGTGGAAAATAGGTCACCTGTTTCACAGACAGAGCGACGGCGAGCATCCATTGAGGAAGTAGAGTCTGATAGGGGGACGAGGTACGAGCCACAGAACGCGGTTCCGCTTACTTCGATGAGAGGATTGTCGGTGGATTTACATCAGAGACCGGATAAGGTAGTTCACATCTTGAAGGGATGGAAGTTGAAATTTTTGGGAGTAGGGGTGTCGGTGGACAACTTCATATATCGGGCGGAGGCTTTAACTCACCAAACGTTAGATGGAAATTTTTCAGTGTTGTACAGGAATGCGAGTGTCCTGTTTGAAGGGAAAGCTAACGAGTTCTATTGGCGAAATCACAAGTCCGTAGTGGAGGTTCGCTGGGATCGTTTATGTACGGCATTACGTTTGCAAGTGCGTCAGGAAAAGACGATGTTGACATCGAGGAACTCATACGCAATAGGAAACAGAAGGTCAGCGAGAGTTTCGACACATTTCACGATGCCGTCTCGAGTTTGACTGACCAGCTAGAGTAGCCTTGGACTACGCGTAAGCTCGTTCGCGTTCTCAGGAACAATTTAAGACCTGAAATTCGTCACGAACTTCTGAACGTAGAGATCAGCAGTGTACAAGAGCTGAGAGAGGTGTGTTGTAGGCGCGAAATCTTCTTAGAGGATGTGAAACAGTCGCAAGGTTACAGCAAATCTAATCCTTTCAAGAGAGATGTTGCTAAGCTGCGAGGGGAGATCGAAGAGCCGGAAGATTCCGACCAAGCTGGACAAGCAGAGATAAAGGCGATCGCATTGGTTTGTTGGAACTGTCGGAAGACGGGACACCGATACCAGGACTGCGTGTCGGAGAGGAGAGTGTTCTGCTACGGCTGCGGAGCTTCGAACACCTATGAGCCTAGTTGCATTAAGTGTGCAAAAAACTTGCAGTTCAGCACGCCGAAGTCGAGATTCAAACCGAAGACTTCGTGTGTGCTGCGCCACCAGGGAACAAATACCGATTAACGTCAGACGCACCGAGACGTGCCTCTTTAGAAATACCGGACTTACATGAATGCAAGCGCAGTAGTCTGTCGCATTGCGAAATCAACAAGGACTTACCAAATACTGGAATTGATCGGCAAGGACGAAAACAAGAACTGCCATCTCACAGTACGGACCGAATGCGTAATTATTGGCGGAAAAGTAATGAGATGTCGTCGGAGATTGGAGCACTATTGTGCGCTTTCAGGAATAGTGAATGACCCGCGTCCGTTCCTACCGATCCAGTTGGTTGCTTGACCGCACTGTTTATGACTTACTGGATTCAGGAGCTTCGATTAGTTGTTGTGGCGGTAATTTATCTTATCCCGTCCTTAAAGCATGATCTCTACATAGGCATCGATTTCGGGAATCTTTATGAGCTATTGCCGAAAAGTTTACGGGTGTCCGAGATAGAGATGTCTTTACAGCACGTCCTGACCGAACTGCAAAAGATAGCGTTGACCGAAGTCATACAGCTATACCCTTCGTTTGCACAAGAAGGTCTAGGAAAGACCAATTTGATTACGCATTCGATCGACGTCGGCGACGCTAAGCCTGTGAAACAGAGGCATTTTCCTGTTTCCCCGGCCGTAGAAAAGGAAATGTACAAGGAAATAGATCGAATGATTCAGTTAGGAGTGTTTGAAGAATCCGACAGCCCCTGGTCATCACCGATCGTAATGGTTACGAAGACAGGCAAGTTACGCATTTGTTTGGACTGTCGAAAGGTGATTGGGTTTGTGGAAAAGGACGCTTATCCGCTGCTTCAAATTAATGGGATTCTAAGTCGATTGCCAAAAGCGGATTTTATATCGAGCTTGGACCCAAAGGACGCCTATTGGCAAGTCCCATTAGAGGCAAAATCGCGAGATAAGACTGCGTTCACGGTCCCGGGTCGTCCATTATACCAATTTAAGGTGATGCCGTTTGGGCTGTGTAATGCTACCAGCACGATGTCTCGTCTAATGGACAAAGTAGTGCCCGCTCATCTCAGAAACGAGGTATTCATTTACTTAGACGACCTGTTAGTGGTTTCTCCCAATTTTGAGAGCCATTTAAAAGTGTTGAGAGAGATAGCCAAGCAGCTAAGACAGGCCGGGTTAAATATAAATATCGGCAAGAGCCATTTTTGTATGCGGCGAGTTAGTTACTTGGGTCACATAATAGGGGACGGTGGGATTAGAACAGATCCAGAAAAGATTAAAGCCATCTCAGAATTTCCTGTGCCCAAGAACTTGAGAGGTCTAAGGAGTTTCATGGGATTGTGTGGATGGTATCGCAAGTTCGTGCCAAATTTTGCAGCCTTGTCAGCTCCGTTGACCGACGGCATGACGACGAAGAAAAAGTTTTGTCTTACTGCTGAAGCTTTGATGGCCTTAAACGAGCTTAAAGAATGTTTAGGAAGAGCACCCGTGTTGCGAATTCCCAATTTCGAAAAACCATTTTTTATTCATTGTGATGCGAGCAATACAGGAGTAGGGGAGTATTAGTACAACTGTCAGAAGCAGGTGACGAATGCCCTATTGCCTTTGTTTCTAAGAAGCTGAATAAGGCACAGCGGAATTATACGGTGTGTCTGAAAACGTTCAGAGCATACGTAGAGGGACACGAGTTCACTATAATAACCGATCACGCCTCTTTAAAGTGGCTAATGGCCAACAACGATATCGGTTTAAGATAGAGCACCGAAGAGGATCACAAAATGTCGTTCCTGACGTTTTGTCGCGGGTTAACGAGGATGCCATTGAAGCATTGGAATCGGCAGAAGGATTACTAGTTGATCTGGAATCAGATCTTTTCAAATCTCCGGAATACGTGGAATTAGTGGAACAAGTAAAGGCCAATCAGGAGAAGTTACCGGACTTGAGGACAGAAGAGGGTCTAGTATTTCGTGGAGCTGAACACCTAACTCGTGAACAAATAGATGACGAGTACGCGTGGAAATTGTGGGTGCCCAAGGCTTTAGTCCCCGAATTACTAAATCGAGCTCACGATGACCCTATAACCGCACATGGAGGAATGCGTAAGACCATTGAACGCGTAAGACGACATTATTATTGGCCAGGGCTAGTAGCCGACGTCAAGTCACACATTAATGCAGGCGACGCATGTAAGGCCACGAAAGCGCCTAATTGTGTCTTGAGACCTCCTATGGGGAAGGCCCCAGAAACCCAGCGGTTTTCCCAACGGTTATACGTTGATTTTCTCGGACCTTATCCTTGGTCGCGAGGAGGTAATATCGTCATCTTCATCGTATTGGATCATTTTTCAAAGTATGTGTTCCTCAAACCTGTCAAGAAGATCAACGCAGAAGTAGTGGTTCAGTACTTGGAAAATGAACTCTTTATGACGTTTGGAGGACCTGAGACCATTGTGTCCGATAACGGCGTGCAACAGCATTCTTGAATTGTTAGGACAGTTCAAAGTGTCTCATCTGCTGACTGCAGAAGCACGACGAGAATGAACGTCGTTACAACGATCGGTCACTAGAGGTGACATACATTGAAGGACAGGAAGTCTTCAGACGTAATTTCAAGCAGAGCTGTTTTCAATCTGGATATAATTCCAAATTTGGACCAGCGTTTGTGAAGGCTCGTGTGCGGAAAAAGATAGGGAACTCGTACTACGCCTTGGAGTATCTACAAGGTCGGTTTTGGGAAACTATCATGCCAAGGATATACATCATATGAAGCAGTGCTTCATGCGGTTTCAGCCTAGGGCAACTCCCCTAGTCTGATTTTGTGGGGGCTTTGTAGCGGCGCATGAAGCAACGGAAAATTTTTTGAATTAACAATATCGATAAGGAGACAAAGCTGCTTCGGAAGCCTGCTTCCTATCGCAGGGCATATGAAGAGAGGTAGGGTTTTAGGGGTGCTCTGACCAGTTTGACAGTCCCAGGGGCAATTAATGTGCGAGGTACAGCCGAAAAAAGCGTGACAACTGACTGACAAGCCGCCAACTTCCTTTTCCGTATTGATGTTCGAACTAAAAGGTCGCTCAGTGAAAAGTGCTAAGAAAAAAAAAATCTGTTAAAATCTCGCGAGATACCAGCCATCTGAGACAGCCAAACAATAAATCAATTTGTGCCAGGGAAAAACTAAAAGTAGGTGAGTGCGGAAAAAAAAAAAAAAAAAAAAGAGCCTGACCCCAACCACATTTTCTTTAGCTCGCTGTTGGTTGTGCGCCCTGTGTAGCAGAAACTTAGTGCTCGCGGGATACCCCGAGCTGACCGAGAAACACTTGCAAAGCAGGGAGAGATCGGACGATCTCGAATAAATTGATCAGAAAACCGGCGAGCGCCACTACATCCCTCGCGGTACCCCGTTGGTTCCTCGCCAGAGTAAGCCGGGACGCGCGGCCGGCAGGAACCAGCACCCGACAGGGCGGCGCAATTAAGCGCGCCAAAATTAAACCAAAACTGGAGAGTTAAAAGTACCAGCGTTTTCGAAACCTAAGGATTTGCAGAAGATGGCAGCCACCAGCCCACTGCGCCGTTAAAGTGTCGTCAAGTGACCGTATTCACCGAGAGAGTGAGTCGCGTTATAACGCCATTCGGAGTGGCTGCTACAGCCAGTTCAGAATACAACGGCAGCAGTTTTACGAGTGGTGGATGTGTGTCGCAATAGCAGCAGCAGTCCCTCTCGGGGTTAGAAGAATAGGAGCGCGCTCGCCGAGCTCTCCACTCTCTCCGCTCCACCCCACGCGGGCGCCTAGTGAAGCCGGAGTCCCAGGCGTGTAATCCCTTGGATAAAGGAAATAGAACCCTTATGGAGTAAATCTTTTTTTTTCTGACCGCTAATGTAAAGAAATATTTGAATCTGCTAGTGTATGCTGCTCGGCACTGAATTTCCCAGAATTGGGGCCATTAGTATTAACCTTTTTTTCCACAGCCACCGCACGGAAGATCGATCTTTCGTCGAGGGAGCCTTTCCACCAAACGTGAGTGAAAATTATAAAAAAAAAAAAAAATGTTGACCCGCAGAGTAGAGTCGCCCTTCAGGCACGAAACGAACCAATTCTGCGGAATTCGAAGTCCATTCGTTCCTAGCGTGAAAATGTGAAGAATTTAAAAATACTTTCGGCGTTATCGCCTAGAAAACTATAGTAATCTCTGCTGACTGATTAATGAAGTATTAAAATATTTAAGCCATCAAAACAAAAGAAAGAAAAAGAAAATGTATTATATTTAAAGAAAGAAAGAATTAAATGAAGTCGACTCAGTGGAGTGTCAAGATCTCTACCAGAAGAATGAAGAATGAATTGATAATTTCAGTATTCCTTATTTAGTCAACTAGTTTTAAACCCTATTTTTATATTCACTCTCAAAATTTTCTTATACATTTAATCCTTATTAACTTTAAGCCATTTCACAAACCCGTTTCAAATATATATTATACTTGTAGTATGTAAGTTTAAAAAAGAGTAAGGTTTAGAAAAAAGAAATGTCGGAGAATATAGAGAATTGTATGCATTTTTTTTTTTATTTATATGAAAAATGGATTCGCGCCTGGAGTAGGCGAATAAAGGAACTCATGCTTCCGCTCGTGTAGTCGTAGGAACAGGGACCACCAGGAGCCTTCTTCGACGAGGTGATTAACGGTAGGGAGGGTAAAAGGAGTACAAAATGTCATCAGTGGACCCATCGACCAGCATTTTCCACACTTTCTATTCCTGTCTTTTTTCTCACGTCTGTCTGATTTTCCCTTGTCTGGCCTACCGGTTCAGTATCCAGCAACAATGTCGGAAGCACGCTATTCTCAAGATTGTCTAACCATACAAATGTGAACGATAGGTAGAATTGGTCCGAGCAAGACCACCACCCCCAAAACCGACGAGCTGGAGCCGAAAATATCGCATGCCGCCCGACGTTACACTTGCGACGAAAGTCATTTATGGGGATGATATTCGCTACTGATTCTCTCACACTCACACTCACGCTGTGCCTCGTGCAGTCTACGTGTGTTGTTGTGATAAGTGATGTAGATGTAGATGACAGATGTAGCAAAAAAATGTAAAATGTAAAAACAGAAAACATTTTAAAATCCCACATAAATCACATCTGTACTGACTGAGTATGGGTATAAAAGTAGAGTCGCGTTTACAGCGAATCCGTACGTTCTTTCTCGTTCAACCTGTTTATCTACTTCTTCTTTTTGACTGTGGGGGATTCTGTAGTTCTTAATGTAAACTGGTTCATCTTCTTTTATTCTTATTTTTTGTTTGTAAAAGTTATTTGTTGAAATCGATTTGGTTTCTATTCCGAATATGTCTATGTATTTTGTGCATAATTCATTAAGTATTGTTTTAAATTGGGAAGGGAAATTTGTATTTAATTTATTTAAAATGTCTGTATTGTCATTATTATTTCATTTTTCATTATACCCGTACTCGAAGAAAATAGGGTATATTGTATTTGTGGTAAAAGTGGATGTGTGTAACATAGAGAAGGCATAATTTCCGACCCTATAAAGTATATATATTCTTGATCAGCATCAATAGCCGAGTCGATATAGCCCTGTCTGTCCGTCCGTCCGTCTGGTTTTTCACTCATTGCTCGAAGGCTATTAGAGCTAAAGCAATCAAATCAATCAATTTTTTTCCAGACTGTTGTGATATCTCACTCCTAGAAAAGTGTTTCAAAATTTCGCCCCGCCCACTTCCGCCCCCCATAAAGAGCGCACATCTGTGGCGTCCAAAATTTTGAAAATAATAAAAAAATTAATGCAGAATCATAGAGAAAGACCATATCTATCTGGGGCTTAAATCTGAATCGGATCGGATCATTAATATAGCCACAATAGAGAAAACCATTTCGAGAAGCATCATTCCCTCTCTTTCGCACTCACACAAAATCGAGTCGATTTGGTTTTTCGTACAAATGAACGCCTGGATCTCAGAGACTATTAGAGCTACAGCAACCAAACTTTCTGTCTAGACTCCTGTGATACCGAACCTGAACAAGTGTATTTTAAAATTTCGCCCCGCCCCCTTCCGCCCCCACAAAAGACGAAAATCCACCATTTTTAAGATAGATAACAACGAAAAATGCAGTATGGTAGGGAATGATCATATCTACCAGATTCCCGAATTTGGTCCAGATCGGATCATTATTATAGCCACAATGATGAAATTAATTTTCAGCAGCGAGCTGCCCCACCCCCCGCTACAACCATAACAAAATATACATTTATTTTGAGGGTTGATATCTGGTGCTGATTCTCTCACACTCACACGCGCACGCTCTGTCTCGTGCAGTGTACGTGAGTTGTTTTGAGAACTGATGTAGATGTAGATGCATCAAACAAATGTAAAATGTAAAACGTAAAAACTGATACAACATTTGAAGATTCCACATAAATCACATGTGTACTGACTGAGTACGGGTATAAAAGTAGAGTCGCGCCTACAGCGACTCCGTACGTTCTTTCTCGTTTTTGTTTGTTTTTACTATGTTGTAGTCATCTAATGGTTCAGTTTTTAGTTCGTTCAAGTGGATAATTTCGGTTTTGTTTGTAGTGTTTAAAATTCGGACAAATGTATTTTTTGAATCTGCAATGGAGTTTCCAATGAATACTCCGTTATGTATTTCTTGGTTTGGTATAAATATAAGTTAACAACCAGCTCCCAGGCTAAGTAGGCCAATTTCCATTGTATATACTTTTTGTTAGCATTAATTATATTTTCTATATCACTCATGTATGGTCCACCCTAAACTTGCACCACCCTTGTGGTGCCCGAGAGCTGAGCCAGCAGATTGCACCGTTATGGGCCGTGGCCTTGTGTTATTGGCGGCTAGCGATCGTATGACTTCTGTAGTTTGTGCTTGGTCAGCGGTATGCCACGGGCATCCGGCCATGCATGACTTCTTGTTAATTCTTCAGTTCAGTCCTGTTTAGAATTAAATAAAAAGCACATCGCTCCTAATCGAACTCCGGCTAAGCCGTCAATCTATTCATTTAATTGGGTTATCGTGCCTTAAGGGCCGGTAATAACGGAAGAAAGTTCTTCCCATCATAATCTTCAAAAGAAGAGAAGACAATTGGTCACGGACCGCGGCGAAGGACCAGTTCAACTAGATAATTTATATAACTGGTTGCTGCGTTTATCGAAATTTTTCGGACAACTTCGGATCTCGCTGGTAGAATTGTCAAATTGTTTTGAAGGGTATGATTTATTGGAATGTTTATTGGTTGATCGAGATTGTCGGGTCTTAGTATAAGCTAGTCGTTTTCTGGTGTTAAGTCTATTTGACAATTGTATTCTTTCATGAAGTCAATGCCTATAATTCCATTACGTGGAATTGTAAAATCAGATTTTACTAAGTGGAAGTTATGTGGAATGGAATATTTGAAAGAAGTTCTATTGAAGTTAATCCTTTTGAGTTTATTGTTCCCTCATCAACACCTGATATTTGAGTAGTATTATGATAATCAATATCATGAAATGAATCTGAATCTTCTTTTATTAATGAAATGTCTGCACCAGTATCAACTAATAATGTACTATATATAATTTTTTAGTTTGTTCATTTTTAAGAGAAACAAAGAGATTGAAGTTAAGGTAATAGTGTGAACTGTTTGTTTTACTGGGATTTGTATCTTAAGGGTATTTATTGGTTTCCGACGTGGTTTGTACTTGTCGGAGATTATTATTTCTGTGTGAGTTGCCATTATTATTGTTGTTATTGTAGTTGGCTCCGCCACGGTTGTTTCCTCTATAGTTTCCACGACCTCTGTTATTATAGTTGGCCTGGTTATTAAAATATTGGTTATTATAATTTTGGTTGTAGCCGTTATTTCGATAGTAGCCATTGTTTTGGTAGTGACCGCTGTACTGATATGTAGTTACCACGGCCATTTCCTCTGCCACGAAAATTAGGTTGGTAATTATTACCTCGATAAGTTCGTCCTCCTCGGGTGTAAAATATTGAATTTGCATTGTCCGTCATCTCAGTACTACATTGTAAGTACTTTGCGGTGGCTTCGCTCATTGTTGTGAAATTTCCTGCCTCAAGGATTGTTTTGAGTTTTCCCTGTTCACCATTTTTGATCATTGTAGTAATGGCTTCTTTTGTACTGAATTTATTAGCGTGTTCGGCTGGTAAACCCTCATAAATTTTTCGGCAGTTTTGCCTTTCTGGTTGGTTTTTGCCAGTTTTGCCTTTATTACATTGGATGTTTCACCGACTATAGTTTCATGTAGTTTTGCAATTATCGCCGTAATAGAGGTTTCGTTTTGTACCTTATATAAGGTTGTGCCTTCTATTTTCGACTTAATTACTTCAATAGCCAAGTGTTCGAATGGTCCTTTTGTTAAATCGACAAATTTGATTGCCGTGATGAATTTTTGTAGCTTGGCCATTGAATTCGGGTATGGCATTTGCTATGTCTTTTATGTATGCCCTTTTGAGCCTTTTTGGTCTTTTCTTCCTGTTCTATTGATTTTTGCTCTTCGCTAAACTCTATTGTCAAAGGGGTATTTAAGATAGTTGGTATCGATATATCTAAATTATACCTCTCTTTGACAGTTAATAAATTCGAACGTAACTTGATCAATAATTTTGATATTCTTGACCAGTTCGTTTCATTTATTATTTTCCTATTTTTATGCACTAATATTCTTGCTTCATTAAAAGAATCGACAAGGATCTTTGCATGTTTAGTTACTGTTTCCTTCTGTACTGCCCTATTCTGGCTTACACATTTGTAGGACTTATCAAATGTTTCTTTTATTTCGCTGATAAGGAGAGTTAGTTGCTCCCATTTCATAATAAGTTTTTATTAGTTTGTTTTTACTATTCATACTATTCATATTATTTGTACCTATTCATATGTAAGTATTTTAAAGTCGGATTTCTGATTATCAAAAATACACTATTCTCAAAATCTTGTTTCTTCTCTAATGTAATTCATGTACATTCTTTTGTGCCCTTTTTATACCCGTACTCGAAGAGTAAAAGGATATGTATATTGTATTTGTGGTAAAAGTGGATGTGTGTAACATAGAGAAGGAATAATTTCCGACCCTATAAAGTATATATATTCTTAATCAGCATCAATAGCCGAGTCGAAATAGCCATGTCTGTCCGTCTGTCTTGTTCGTCGCCCATTGCTCGAAGGCTATAAGAGATAGAGCAACTAAATTTTTCTCCATACTGATGTTATATCTCACTCCTAGAAAAATGTTTTAAAATTTCGCACCATCCACTTCCGCCCCCAAAAAGGGCGCTCATGTGTGGCGTCGACAATTTTAAAGATAACAGAAAACGAAAAATGCAGAATCATAGAGAAAGACCTTATCTATCAGGGGCCCAAATCTGAATTGGATCGAATCATTAATATAGCCACAATAGAGAAAAAAACGAGCTCAAAAAACGAGTCGATTTGATTTTTTGTATTTTGTGTAGCCTGGATCTCAGAGACTATAAGAGCTAGAGCAACCAAACTTTCTGTCAAGACTCCTATGATTGCAAACCTGAACAAGTGTATTTCAAAATTTCGCCCCGCCCCCTTCCGCACCACCAAAAAACGAAAATCCACAATTTTGAAGATAGAAAATAACCAAAAATGCAGTATCGTAGAAAATCACCATATCTACCAGGTTCAGATTGGATCATTATTGTAGCCACAATGATCAAATTAATTGTCAGCAGCGATTTCCCCCCTCTCCAAGCAACGTAAGTCATTTATTGGGGTTGATTGTCGCTGCAGATTCTTTTTCACACTCACGCTCACAGACTCTGACTCGTGCAGTGTACGTGTGTTGTTGTGAGAACTGATGACAGATGCAGCAAACAAATGTAAAATGTAAAATGTAAAAACTGAGAAAACATTTGAAAATTCCACATAAGTCACATGTGTACCGACTGAGTACGGGTATAAAAGTAGAGTCGCGTTTACAGCGCTCCGTACGTTCATTCTCGTTTCGTATAGCTTTAAGGGCTATCCTCTTTGCAATTTATCTTATATATGTATATGTATAATTTAAATTAATTGAACGGTTCAGCTGTCATCAGTTCTCTGGGGTCGGTTCTCCAGCACGTCAGCTGGTCGTCGCCGGTTTGGCTGTGCTGACGCTCCTCGCTTGCGCAAGTGGCGGTTTGCCTCTCACGCTTGTTGCTTCTCGGCTGCTGATGTCCTGGGCCTATGGGCTTAGGTGGGACGAGTGCCGGTCTTCGCACTGGTATCATGCACGTTGACTTGCATGTGACACTGTAGAGTGGTGCAGGGCAGTCGTTCGGACAATTTTCGGGCCCCCCTCTCCATGCAACGTAAGTCATTTATTGGGGTTGATTGTCACTGCAGATTCTCTCACAATCGCACTCACGCTCACAGACTCTGACAAATGCAGCTCTAAAATGCATTATCAGAGCCCATCCTGACACTTTTGCAGCTATGTACAGCCAGTGCCTTGCGGAGCGGACAGTCCCACGAGCATGGAAACAGCAGAGACTCGTGCTGATACCCAAGCCAGGCAAAGAGCTCAGCGACCCATCTGCATATCGACCGCTATGCATGCTGGACGCCATGGGCAAGATCTTGGAAAGATTAATCTGCAACCGGCTGGAGGCGGAACTGGCAGAGCGCCACGGCCTCTCCGACCTGCAATTCGGCTTCCGGAAGCAGAGGAGCACCACAGACGCCATTCTGATGGTAACAAACTTAGCAAGGGAAGCCATGGCGGGAACGCGATGGGCCGGAGGGGCCAAGAAGTACTGCCTAGTATGCACACTAGACGTGCGAAACGCCTTCAACTCGGCCAGCTGGAGGTGCATTCTGGAGGCCCTGAGCAGGAGAGGCATTCCTGAGCAACTGCTACGGACGCTGCGAAGCTACTTCACGGACCGCGTACTGATCTACGACACGGAAGAAGGAGCAAGGCAGCACAACATCACCGGGGGCGTTCCACAGGGCTCGGTCCTAGGGCCGATACTGTGGAATGTTATGTATGACGACATCCTGCGGCTCAACTTACCGGAAGGCTGCACACTGGTGGGCTTCGCCGACGACATCGCACTGGTGACAGTGGCGAAACACATTCGAGATGCGGAAGAGAAGAGCAGCGCTGCAATCGAGGAGATAATGTCCTGGCTGGCAACGAACGGGCTGTCGCTGGCGGAAAAGAAAACGGAGGCTGTTCTAATGAGCAGCAGAAAGAAGGTCGAGCAGGCACTCGTGAGAATCGGCAACACGGTCATCGTGACCAAGCCGGCACTGAAGTACCTGGGGGTAATGCTGGACCAGAGGTTGAGCTTCAAGGCCCATCTCGAACAAGCCAGCTCAAAAGCAGCCACAGCAACGGCGGCCATCAGCAGGATGATGGCAAATACAGGAGGACCGCGACAGCGCAGCAGACAACTCATCGTCGGTGTGGTCACATCCATAATCCTTTATGGATCAGCGGTGTGGGCGCCAGCAATGAGGGTGCCCACGTACAGCAGAGACTGCAGGAGCGCCTACCGGCGCTGTGCCCTAAGGGCTACATGCGGCTTCCGGACGGTGTCGGAAGACGCCGCACTGGTTGTGGCAGGCATGGTCCCGTTGGATCTCCTGGCGGACGAACGACAGAGCGGGCTGGAAGTAGCCAGCGAGCGGCGAGAGGGCACCATAGCCCGTTGGCAAAGGCGATGGGATCAAGCACCAAAAGGGAGGTGGACCAGACGGCTCATCCCCCAGCTCAAACCGTGGCTGCAGAGAAGGTAGGACAGGTGGACCATTACTTGGCCCAACTACTGACGGGGCATGGCTGCTTTAAGCAGTACCTCCACCGGTTTAAACATGCAGACGATCCGTACTGCAGCTACTGCGGGTCTGGAGTTAGAGAGGATGCGGAGCACATCTTCTTTATATGCCCCCGCTTCTCGCAAGAGCGAGAGAAACTAGGGGAGACGCTCGCAGGAGTCAACGTGGACACCCTGATCGAGAAGATGATAGCGGATGAGCAGGCATGGAGCGCAGTTGCCAACATGGCAGCAGCAACTCTCAAGGAGCTGCGCAGGCTGGAGCGAAGCCGGTCCGGCTAACTCCAGAGAAGACCCCACAGCCCGCACCGCGAAGTAATGCCTAGCGGCAGTCCCGCGGCTACGGTACCACCCAACCACACCCTATTTATCCTACCAAACCACACACCCCCCCTTCCCACTATTGTTAAACCACTCTTTTGTTAATAATTATTCCTAAGTTCTTTTTTCCCAATAAAAAAAAAAAAAAAAAAAAGACTCTGACTCACAGACTCTGACTCGTGCAGTGTACGTGTGTTGTTGTGAGAACTGATGTAGATGTAGATGACAGATGCAGCAAAAAAATGTAAAATTTAATAACTGATAAAACATTTGAAAATTCCTCATAAATCACATGTGTACTGACTGAGTACGGGAATAAAAGTAGAGTCGCGTTTGCAGCGACTCCGTACGTTCAATCTCGTTTCGTATAGCTTTACGGGCTATATTTCTAGTGGAGCAGAAAAGGTTCTGCACAACTTTGCAATTTATCTTATATATGTAAATGTATAATTTAAATTAATTGAACGGTTCAGCTGCCATCAGTTCTGTGGGGTCGGTTCTCCTGCGCGTCAGCTGGTCGTCGCCGGTTTGGCTATGCTGACGCTCCCTCGCTTGCGCAAGTGGCGGTTTGCCTATCACGCTTGTTGCTTCTCAGCTGCTGATGTCCTGGGCCTATGGGCTTAGGTGGGACGAGTGCCGGTCTTCGCACTGGTATCATGCACGTTGACTTGCATGTGACACTGTAGAGTGGTCCAGGGCAGTCGTTCGGAAAATTTTCGGGCTTCTTTGGCAGTGGCTTGGGAGAATTTAGTTTATTAATATATTCTTCTTTTAGTGTTTTTATTTTAGCTGATTGAGTTGCGTCTATTGGGATTCTATTCTCAAGGCTTGTTTTTATCAAGCTCTTCTTGCAATTTATTTGCAGTCGACCATGCGGGGGGCGGTGTTTTTGTATATAATCGCCACTTAATGTGTGCTATTCTTTTATTTATTTTGGTCTTTACGCCTCCACGCCTTAACATTATAGGCACCCTACTCACTCAAATATATATTTTGTGTGTCCACGTTTATGATTCCCCAAGTCCAAGCATACAAGTCCAGAGTTTCGCAGAATTTTGATGTTCATCCGTAGATTAAGTGTAGTGGTGTTGTAGCCATGTACAGGTTGTAGGACGTAACGGTCGCCATGTAATCATCCACACATATTGTTCTGTTATTCTTATTATTCATTTTATTTAGCGGAGCAGCAAAGGTGCTGCTTCCACTTCTCACATGCTTCTGATTTAACAATTGTATCTTAAGGACTACGAAAGTGTAGTGCGCTTGTTCTTGAGGAAAATTTTTAAATATTAAAATTCAGCCTGGAACTATGCTAAGCCAAAATTTATAATAGATAGTTTATAGTGCAAGCTGAGCTTTTACCACGCCATCTAGCGGAGGCCATTACGACTAAGCAGTCGATATTTCTCGCGAATTCCTTTTGGTTGACAATTCCAATCCCTGTCTGTTTCCCACTGTCATTTTGAAAACCACAAAAGGGAACAAAAAAATTTTCTGGCAAGATCTGATTTCCGCAAAAGGAAGTCGGGCTCTCTTCTCGTGGCGTTCCAACTGTACGGACGTACTTGGGCGTACCGAGATTCAACGACCGAAAAAAGGAGGAAGAATTTGGCTATCTCCGCCTATAGAATCGCCTGACCTGACCCGCAGTTGGCACTTTATTTTCGAGGAAACACTGGAAGGATGAATCTACGGTGTCCCCCGTGCCGAGAGAAGGATCGGTGTACAATTTTCGAAATATTGTACTGATCTCCACCACTCTGCTGGCCACCACAAAGCTGGGAAGCTTTCGCCGTATGCAGTAAAGCACCCTCACCTCCGACCGAGAGCACCTGCCACGCAGCCGCCGCAGAGTATCGTCATCCCCAGCAAATAGTGACCCCCAATAGTGACCAGTGAAAAGTGGTGCAACGCCTTCTCGTCCCACATGAATCCACGTTGTCCATGGCTTAAAACCAGACACGAAAAGTTTTTTTTTGTTACCCCGTTCAACATAACCTATACACCCACATGGGGTTCAAAAAATTTGTTCTTCAACGAATTAATATTATTTTCATAAAGCTGTGAATAACAAAAAGAGAACAAAAAACTCTAAGTGTAAAATCGCGCCCAAAAATACCATATGTTCTCGGTATAGGTCGTTGACCCTGTGGCAGCAGCAGCGCAGCCGCGCAGTGCTTTTGCCTATTATCAGCAGTTCCGTGCTTTTTGCCGTGCAGGCACTAATACATAATTTGAAAATTGTCTCTTAGAAGAAAAATGAATACTTAAATTGAAAAAAAAAAAAAATGAAAAATTAAATGTATAAGAATTTAATGTTAAAATTATCAAATTAAATTAACCCCCATAAATATTCGAGGAAAACGTAACGCGGTCAAAATTTATTATGTGTGAAGTAGTATGTGTGATCGTAGTGCGCTCTCTCTCTCGCAAAGTTTTCAGGTTCGCTCTCCCATCGCCGAAAGATCTTTTGGACATGGATGAAAAATTACGTAAGTGAACAAAACGACCACTTTTTGCATTAAATATATATATCAACAATCATGATTGCTAACATACTTACACATAATTAATATTGAATCGGTTTTTTTTTCGTTAAATTGTAATTTTTTTGGAGTGTGGCGCTCGTGAGCTTTTGGAGCTTAACCGGAGCGAGGCTTTGTCGAAGCTTTTGAATGTAATGGGAAGCTTTACACCCATGATCACCTAAATAGTTCTCTTTAAAAGTAACTTCATTTTTTTTTTAGTCGATATTTTTTTTCTATTACTTATTATCAAAATTATATTTAATATTCTTATTTATATTCCGATTCTTATATTCTTATACTTATATCCAATATATTTATATACCAATGTTCTATTAGATAATATTTTTATTTTATACCCAGTAACAATATTTTTCTTTTATAATCTCATTACTTTTTTTTTATTATAATAAATATTGTTAATTATGAATTGCTAGAGAACTTTTCTTAGGAGCCATGCGAGAATCGAGGTGGAAGAGTAAGTGGTGGTAGACCTGACGGAATCGAAAAAGGGATCCCCCAAAATACAAATAATCACGGAAATGGGTGGATCAAGGTTGGGTGGGCATTGGCTGTTGCAAAACACCCGCAGAGCCAACCGTCATTGCAGTCGTTTCCTTTTCCCTTCTTTCTTTAAGTTCCCGTTCCCTGTTGTTCCCCTATCCCCTTCATATTGGTCAAAAGGTTTTAGCAAAAGATACGCACGCGATAAAAAATATAAGATTTTGCCCAGACAGCGAGCACGTATGCGTAAGAGAATATCGGAACCCACTCCTACTACCGATCATACAGCCGGAGCCAGCGCGTGCACCCTTATAGTATACACCCCAGACCAGCTCGAGTGGCACCGCTACAGCAACTAGCGTTGCAGGTGACATGCTACAAAAGGCTAAGTCTCGCGGCTGCGCTGCCAACAGCGGCAGCGGAGAGACGGTTATGTATTCTTATGTATATATGTTGCTATGCTCGCATAGGCTGGAGCGCGAGGGTATATTCACATGCACTTGAATTCACGAGCATGTGAGGTCTGCATGTAACAATTATGCTGACACTTGCACTTTCCGCTAGTCGACCAAAGCATACAGACAGGCTCGGGTTTTGGCCACTTGGTTCAACGACTGCGACTCATATATGTTTGTTTATACATATGCAATAATGTATAAAGTACAGTGTGCATTCGATATAAAGTATATGCACATTACATTACCCAGTCCAGAACCAGTGAGCTTCTGGAATCTGCACTGGGAACGACCTCTAACTAGGAATGCCAGAACGGTTTGCGGGCCAATACTCAAAAACAGAACTGATGCTGTGTATAAGAAACAGAGCTTCAAACACTCGAGCTATCGAAGCCAATTATCTTGGTGTCGTTGTTGACTCCAAACACTTTTGGAAGAGAAACACGGAGGAAAGGAAGAAAAAGGTTGTAACGAACCGTTTCTGTCCGGCTGATCCGTCTAGCTCAGCGGCCGACGGGCTCGTCGCAACGAATTTTTTTGTTGCCTCGCAGACAACAAGAAAACGCACAGGTTGGTTTGGGAAATTCGTATCGGGATCTTTATTGGTATCTTAGCCTACGTGCTCTTACATGCTATATTACAACTTGATACCTGCTGGGCCTCCTCTGGCCTTCCTCTGGCGACTGTGGCCTCACACTACTACCGCCTGGTTGATTTGCTTGGCGTTGCTCCCGCGTGCTACGGCGGGGGGTTCTGACTCAGCAACCGCCTCGTCCGCCACTCACAGCTCCGCACACTCTGGGCTCACCCTTCGCTAGTACTCACCCTAAGCGGTGAGTAGTATCTGGCGTGTCACGTATAGCCTTATCTCAGCCCTTTGCTGAAACACTCCTCGGTTGTCCTACTCACGTCGCACGTTCACTCACTTGTTGACTTCTTCTTTCACTCGCTTGGATTCGCGCACTTGCCCGCTTACTGATCCTCGATTTACTGTCCCGCGCCGCTGTCGCTAGGCGCCATTTATACCCCCAGGCGGCGCAGGCACCCGTGTCGCTGCCTAGCAACAACGGTAAAACCATGCGTTCGGTCGGTAATTTTCCATCGGCGCCTCCGCGAGTATCCACCTCGTGCTTAAAGGGATCAAGTCGGTGGCGTGATCTCATGTCCATATTTGGACATGCGCTGGACCACTGCCGGCCCGATCCCGGAGTCTCCCAAGCGGTGTGAGCGCCGCTCCTTGCGCGCTCCTCCATTCCCCGCCTCTCTAACGGGCCTCGGCGCCAGGCGCACTCTCATGGCCACCAGTGGCCATGGTCTGGGCTACCGCCTGCGCGTTCCTCCGACCCCTCTCCTTTCGCTCCGCACTCTGGCCCGGCCGAATTCGCCGTGCCTTCTCCCGCTTAGCCCTTTATGGGGCCTTGTGAGGAAATTCAGTTGCTCACAAGGTAATGACAGCTTTCTATAGGTAGTGGCTTACAACCTCAGATCATCCACTGGATGTAAACACTGGTAACAAGACCCATCCTGATATATGGAGGCCTGCTATACTGGGAAGCGGATAACGTTAAATCCCATCTAAAGAACCCCCGTAAAGTCCAACGTACAGCATACCTTTGGATCACCAGGACTCTCAAATCCACCCCACAGGCAGCCCTGTACACCACGCTAGACCTGAAACCAATAGGCCTCCACCTTCAGTGCAAGGCTGAGACCAATGCCGCTAGGCTCCTAGCCGCGAAGTCGTTGCATTCTGGCTATGCCACTATACTACGTAAGGAAGAAAGTAGAACAGTCTGCCGAAGTGACTACTGCGTTTCGGATTTTCATGGAAAATATACTTCAAAGGACACTAACCGGACAGGCAGGAATATAAACGTAACAAGCCCTTGGGCAGAACGAGCTCTCCATCTTCACCGACGGGTCAAAGACAGCCGATGGGACAGGAGCTGGTATAGTTTCTGAAGAACTACTATTGAACATATCCATAAGACTATGTAGTGCGCTTGTTCTTGAGGAAAATTTTTAAATATTAAAATTCAGCCTGGAACTATGCTAAGCCAAAATTTATAATAGATAGTTTATAGTGCAAGCTGAGCTTTTACCACGCCATCTAGCGGAGGCCATTACGACTAAGCAGTCGATATTTCTCGCGAATTCCTTTTGGTTGACAATTCCAATCCCTGTCTGTTTCCCACTGTCATTTTGAAAACCACAAAAGGGAACAAAAAATTTTCTGGCAAGATCTGATTTCCGCAAAAGGAAGTCGCTCTCTCTTCTCGTGGCGTTCCAACTGTACGGACGTACTTGGGCGTACCGAGATTCAACTACCAAAAAAAAGAGGAAGAAGTTGGCTATCTCCGCCTATAGAATCGCCTGACCTGACCCGCAGTTGGCCTTTATTTCAAGGAAACACTGGAAGGATGAATCTACGGTGTCCCCTGTGCCGAGAGAAGGATCGGTGTACAATTTTTGAAATATTGTATTGATCTCCACCACTCTGCTGGCCACCACAAAGCTGGGAAGCTTTCGCCGTAGGCAGTCAAGCACCCTCATCTCCGACCGAGAGCACCTGCCACGCAGCCGCCGCAGAGTATCGTCATCCCCAGCAAATAGTGACCCCCAATAGTGACCAGTGAAAAATGGTTTTTCAACGCCTTCTCGTCCCACGTGAATCAACGTTGTCCATGGCTTAAAACCAGACACGAAAAGACACCCACATGGGGTTTTAAAAATTGTTTCTTCAACAATTTAATTATTTTTATAAAGCTGTGAAAAAAAGGAGAAAAACTCGAAGTGAATTGCGCCCAACAAAAATACCATATGTTCTCGGTATAGGTCGTTGACCCTGTGAGGCAGCAGCGCAGCCGCGCAGTGCTTTTGCCTATTATCAGCAGCTCCGTGCTTTTGCCGTGCAGGCACTAATACCTAATTTGAATAATGTCTCTTAGAAGAAAAAATGAATATTTAAATTGAAAAAAAAAAAAATAAATAAAAAATTAAATATATAAGAATTAAAGTTAAAATTATCAAATTAAATTAACCCCCATAAATATTCGAGGAAAACGTAACGCGGTCAAAATTTATTATGTGTGAAGTAGTATGTGTGATCGTAGTGCGCTCTCTCTCTCAAAAGTTTCCAGGTTCGCTCTCCCATCGCCGAAAGATCTTTTGGACATGGATGAAAAATTACGTAAGTGAACGAAACGAACACTTTTTTATTAAATATATGTATCAACAATCATGATTCCTAACATACTTACACATAACTAATATTGAATCGGTTTTTTTCGTTAAATTGTATATTTTTTTGAGTATTGCGCTCGTGAGCTTTTGGAGCTTTATCGGAGCGGGGCTTTGTCGAAGTTTTTTTGAATGTAATGGGAAGCTTTACACCCATGATCACCTAACTAGTTTTCTTTAAAGTAACTTCATTTTTTTTAGTCGATATTTTTTCTATTACTTATTATCAAATTATATTTAATATTCTTATTTATATTCCGATTCTTATATTCTTATACTTATATCCAATATATTTATATACCAATGTTCCTTTAAATAATTTTTGTTTGTATTTTATAGCCAGTAACAATAATTTTCTTTATAATCTCATTACTTTCCCTTTATTATAATAAATGTTGTTAATTATGAATTGTTAGAAAACTTTTCTTAGGAGCTGTAGAAAATTCGAAACTATTTTTTGTTATTGCTTGATGCCTTTACTTAGGCTTGAGACGCGGAATTAGCAGTACAGACCAGAGCTGTGGGCGGCGATAAAAGGGCCATCAAATAAACCGTGCGAAACGAAGTTCAATTTACGAGTGCTTTTATTCCCACGCATCGCTTTGTCGGCTATGCTGCGGGCGTGTAGTTACATGTTGCTTATGTTGCTTGGATTTACAGTGGCGGGTCTTCATGTCGTAACCTTACGAACTAAATTACATTTTATACATAACTCCATTGTTTTCTACTTATTGATTATTATTATTATATGGTGTACCGACATTCCGGCCGCCTTGAACGACCGCACGTCGGGCTTCAACGTATCGGCAAAAGTGCTAACTTATGGATTGGGCGTCTAATCACGCCCCCTCCTGTTCGCACCTCTGCCACCCCTGACCTTGCCGTCTGCTCCCACGACGACGCTGGTGACCCTGCCAGTGATCCACTGCTGCGGCGGCGTATGGTCGTTGTGGACCACCACCATGGCGCCGACCTCGATGTTGGCCTCTGGGGTTTGCCACTTGCTGCGTCCCTGCAGGTTGTGGACGTAGTCCTTCTACCAAGCCTGCCAGAACCGTCGTTTGAGCTCGGAGAGTAGTTGCCACCTCTTGGTAAAGGTGGTACCGCTGCTCCGTCCGTCTGGCTCGCACCCCTTGCGGCAGCGAACGAAGGGGGGCTGGCCGATCAAAAAGTGGCCTGGCGTGAGCACCTCTCCGTCGTTTGGATCCGTGCTGGCTGGAGTGAGCGGCCTGGAGTTCATGATGGCCTCGGCCTCGGCCAACACGGTCCTCACCTCGCTCTCCGTGAGCGCGGCGTCCGCGACCTGCCGCACGATCAGGAGCTTCGCCGACTTGACGGCCGCCTCCCATAAACCGCCGAAGTGCGGTGCTCGCGGGGATGAACCTCCACTCCATCCCTTGCTCCGCCGCGAACGTCCTCAAGCTGGACTGCTGCTCCTCGAACGCTTCCTGAAGCCTCTGCAGCTCGTTCCGGGCTCCGACGAAATTTGTCCCGTTGTCGGAATACATCCTCAGCGGAACGCCACGTCTTGCGATGAAGCTTTTTAGAGACAAAAGAAAACAATTAGTCGACAGGTCTGGGACAAGCTCTAAATGGACGGCCTTTGAAGCGAAACACACAAATACCGCGATGTACATTTTGAGCGGCTGACGACCTCGAATCCGAAGCGAAACGTTGATGGGACCACAAAAGTCTACCCCGCAAATCAGGAACGGACGACCTTCCCTAAACCTGTCTGCTGGAAGATTCCCCATAATCTGACCCATCAATTTAGGTTTATATCGAAAACAGTGGATGCATCTCCTTACTATGCGAGTGCATTCTCGACGTGCATTTAATAGCCAAATCTCTTGTCTCAGCAAACTTACTAATGTCTTTGCATTGGCGTGACAATTTTTAAAATGCAGGTTCCTTAAATAGAGTTCGACGAATTGACTCTTGGCGGGAAGTAGAACCGGAAACTTAGCCTCTATTGGCACTGGAGCATGCAACAGCCTTCCTCCGACCCTAATAAGTGTAAACGATCGCCCCTCCTCTGATCTTTTTTTTTTGGATAAAAGGGGCCATCATCTGCAGGCTCGGTTGCAGCGTATGCCCTTTCTTCAGCTTCTTAAACTCTTCAGAGAAGACGCTTCGCTGAACCAGCTCCATCAATTTTAGAGACGATTGCTGCAACTCCTTTGCAGTTAGCTCCCTGTAACGTTCCTTGTTCTTGCCGATATTCGCTGAACCAGCTCCATCAATTTTAGAGACGATTGCTGCAACTCCTTTGCAGTTACAACGTTCCTTGTTCTTGCCGATATTAGCAAATCGGTATACATACGCAAAAAAACTCGAACTAATTTGGGGTACGACGAAAAACGAGAAAATATTTCATTTGAAAACGAGTTCGCAACGCCAATTAGAACCTGGGCGGACCGTTTCGCCTCGGAGTTCTTCACATCATCTGGGATGTTAAAATGCGGGTTCTCTGGCCAACAATGCTCAGGCTCACATACAAATTTCGGACCTTCTAGCCATATGGACTCCAGGAGCTCAGGCACTTCGCATCCGCGAGAAGCCAAGTCGGCTGGATTCGACAGCGATGGGACATGACGCCACGTAATGCCCTGACATAGCTCCTGAATCATGGCTACTCTATTTGAGACAAATACTGCAAGTGACGACGGTTGGGTTTTAATCCAATGTAGCGTTATTTCTGAATCCGTCCAGAAAAATACGCTCTCGATTCGACACTTTTCCAAAACTTTTCTTTACGTAGGCCCAAAATTGCGCCAATAACGCTGCGGCGCACAATTCGAGCCTCGGGATGGTCTTTGTTTTTAGGGGAGCTACTCTTGCTTTCCCAGCGATCAATCGAACGTACGTTTGACCTTCGAAAAGCGCTCGCACATAAATGCAGGACCCATACGCTTGACTAGACGCGTCCGCGAAGCCATGCACTTGAATCGACGAGCACCCACTAGCCATAACGTACCGAGGCACGGCTATTTTGTCAAGACCACACAAGTTTAGCTTTAGCCTCTTCCAGCTTGTATGCAGTGCCATTGGGATGGCTTCATCCCAATCCAGCTGAAGCTGCCACAGCTTCTGGAGGAAAATTTTCGCTGTTATGCTGATTGGACTAAGTAGCCCAAGCGGATCAAACAGTCGAGCACTAATTGACAGAATGGTGCGCTTAGTCGGATTCAAGTTTGTGAAGCTATCTTCCAAGTGATACCGGAACGTATCTGTTATTGGACTCCACCTCATCCCCAATGTTTTGGTCGAATCGGCATCATTGAATAATAGAGATTTCTCCTCATTGTTTCCATCCATTAGTTCTGGATGGTTCGAAACCATTTCGAAAGCTGAAACCCTCCGGAGCCAAGAATCTCAGACACCTGATCGCAAATCGACTTCAGCGTGTCTACGTCATCGGCTCCTGTCAGCATGTCGTCTACATAAAAATCACTGCAGATCACCTCAGAACCCTTCTTGTGGGTGTCTCTGTGGCGTACACCGAGCTCGTGCAAACAACGAATGGCAAGGAAAGGTGCTGCGGAAGTACCATAGGTAACTGTGTTCAACCGAAAAATTTGCAATTGATCGGTGGGATGTTCTCGCCACACGATGAGTTGGAAATTCCAGTCTTTACGGCCACATCCACTTGCCTATACATTTTCGAAACGTCTGCCGTTAAAGCATACCGATTCACCCGAAATCGAACGACTGATAAAAATAGTTCCCTCTAAATAGTAGGTCCCACCATAAGTAAATCGTTTAATGACCACCCAGTTGTGGTCTTGCTCGACGCGTCAAAAACGACTCGAAGCTTGGTGGAACTGCTATCAGGCCTCAGGACGCACTGGTGTGGTATAAAAAATAATGTGGTCCTGGCGGAATCGCGTTGTCTGTCGGAGACATATGGCCGAGCTCGATATATTCTTTCATGAAACTGAGATACATGTCTCTCAGCTCACTCTCTCTTAACGTTCGTCGCTCTAACGATAAGAAACGACGTTTTGCGACCTCGAAGGACGACCCCAACGATACTGGGTCTGTCTTAAAAGGCAACGGTATTTGAAACCTTCCGGTCGGTAAATTGCAGACATTGGCTTTGAAAAATTCATGGCATGCCAGCTGCTCTGCCGAATTTGTTTGAGCATGTTTTTCTTGTGGCGTTGCATCTATCTCCCACAGTCTTTCGACCATTTGAGACAGAGAGTCTTCTTCCGGTGAGTAGGTTGCGACGCAGCAAGCGGCTTCTCCAGTCAGAAGCTTGCTACACCGACCTGAAGCTACCCAACCTAAAAGGGTCTTTTGCAACAATGGTGCCCCTTCACCCAGTTTTATTTGGCCTGTGCACAACAGATCGAAGAACGAGTCTGCTCCAATCAGCATATCTACCCTTTGAGGTCGATGGAATGCTGGATCTGCCAACCCACATTCGCAGGAATTTTCCACTGCTTAATGGGCAGACTTCTGTCAGGCTGCTGATTGGTAATGCTGCTAAGAACCCAGAAATCTGCTACGAAACTATGGTTATTTAACCTGGAGTATATTGTCGTCGAGACTTCACTCCTCGACACCGAGCTTGACTTGCCTACAGATGTCACTGTCAGGCAACGGTTGACCCTTGCCAACCTTAGCGATTGCGCTAGACTTTCTGTCATGAAATTGACCTGTGAACCCGAATCCAACAACACTCTTGCTAGGTGAACTTGGCCAAATCTGTCCCGAACTCTTACCACTGCTGTGGCAAGGATGACATGCTCGGGCTCACTGGATGCCTGCTTCACCTGCGCAGGATGGGACGATGCATGTACTCCTATTGCCTGACTTTCTGCGCTCTGAGCTGCGTATCTATGCAAGAGGGTGTGATGCCTCTGTGAACAAACTCTGCACTTAGAGGATGTGCACTGAGATACCCTATGTCCAGATTGGAGGCAATTAATGCATAATTGCTTGCCTTTTGCGAGCTCGAAACGCTCCAAGACGGGTATTGCCCCAAATCCCTGGCAGTTTCCGATCGAATGGTTGGCGCCGCAATATACACACTTGGGGTCGATCGACTTTTCGGCCCTCGCGCAAGAAAATGACGATCTGCTGGTTTTCTTGCTGGTCGACGGCATGTCAAACTTCGGTTTGCCTCTCGCTTTGATGACTCCTCTGCTGAAAGGTGTTGGTACCGGCGGTTCAACATTTTTGCACAATCCGACCAGCAAGGGAGCTCATCGTAGTTCAGCTGCTCCTCATACTTTGTTTTTGTGTATGGGTCCACCTTGGATAACACCAGATGTATTATCATGGCGTTAGCAACCTCTCGCTCGTCTCCTAACGATAAAAGCGACTCCAGATAGGCTGACACTGTATCTATAGTTGATCGCAATGCAGACGCTGACGGCTTGGTTACGGCAGGAATGTCAAAAACTGGGCAAGTGTCTCAAAGAATATTAAGCACTTGTTGTCGTACACCCTCTTCAAACTTTCTAACGCCTTTGGATAGTTGGCATCTGACATTTGGAACGCCTTAACGGTTCCCATGGCTTCATCGGACAAGCACGATATGAGATGGTTGAACTTCTCTATATTGGACAACGACGGGTCGGAATCTACCAAACTTTCAAACAGACTAATAAACTGTTTGTAATCCGCATGCTTGCCGCTGAACTTCGGCAACTTCAATTTTGGCAAATTGGAGTGGTGGTGTGTGGGTGCTGAATTCATGTATGGTTGAGGGGATCTGTTGGTCGCTGCCGACATGTACAGAGCCTTTGTGATCACACACGTTTCTTCCAACGCCGCCCTATCTGAATTATCTGGGTCTAGTACATCGATCTCGGACTGCAGGGCTATTGCTTTTTCAATATAGGAGTTCAATATTTCCAAACGACATTGGATTTGTAATGGATCCAGCGAAATTGAACCCTCCTCAAATGCTATTCTCATTCGATTTATATCTTCGCTTATCTTCTCCAACCTGACATACAATTTTGTGAGCTTCGTGCTTCCACACATTCCGCTCCCAGTTGCCTTCTCTTCATCATGATCTTTAGACATGTTGATTAAATTACCAACGTTGGCTGTTCCTAACTTCTAAACTTCAAACTTGCTAAGCGAAGGCGACGATAACCTGAGGAAATGCACTGCGTTCAATGAGAACAATGTTCGACAGTACGGCAAAAGTATTCAAACACCCACGTATAAACGTATTAGGTTCGATGCGACAACGACTGCAACAGTTAGAACAGACAAAACGCAACAAACGCAACCGAGCTCTGTCACGGCGAACCAAACTCGACCCACGTTCGATCCCCTACGAAACGGACGTCTGGAATTCCAATGCGCGCAACGCTAAACTAAGCGTACGCAACCAACACCAAGTTTGGCTCGACACACTGAGCTTGAACCAAGTTCGAACCAATAATCAAACGCAATTCTAATGCGCGCAACGCACTCGACTCCCAATTAAAACAGCGTTCGACCCGAAAACTAAGTGGCGAACGATGTTTAATTGAGTGGCGCAATATAAGAGCGGATGATCAGCTCTCTGGCGCATACGACAAGCTCGGCGACACCAGCTAGAAAATTAGATGTCAAAGCGCACACAAATACCTAAATTAGAACAGCGTTCGACCCAAAAACGAAGTGGCTAACGATGTTTCACTTAATTGGCACAATATAAGAGCGGATGACAGCTCTCGTCACAAACGACAAGCTGGGCGACACCAGTTAGAGAGTTGGATAACCACGAAGCTGCGAGAGCAAAGTTACGACGAGGGTACTGCACGAACGTAAACTTAAGAGAACCGTATGCTGTACATTAAAGAGCGCGAAAATTAGTTTACCGCTGCAAGGGTCAATGTTTTCTCAGCGAACGAAACGAAATGCGAAATAATGCTACCAAATGCGAAATGAGCGGTAAACTATGTCGTTGGCGCCTTCTAATATGTACTCTTCCCGAACTACACCGGGTATCACGAATAGTTAAACGGTAGGTGAACGTATGTATGTACAATACTGTTCAATGCCAAGCCAATAGGTATTAAACGCTATTATTTTAGCCGCTATTGCTTTGGCATTGTTACCTGGTCGTCGGATGAATCCACTTCCTGGGCGTTGGCAACTCAATGTCCATGTTCTGCTTCGGTTGTAGGTATGGATGGCGGTCTTCAATGTGGTCTTCCGTGGATTCCGTGATCTTCCTTCTGGATTGTCGATTGTTGGCTTGGCGGGTTTTTCGCGGCTTTAACTCGCGAACAGCGTTCTGGTCGAGAAACGATTTATTTAAAAACGAAACTAATTCCAAGGTCCCTGCTCGGGCGCCATGTAGAAAATTCGAAACTATTTTTGTTATTGCTTGATGCCTTTACTTAGGCTTGAGACGCGGAATTAGCAGTACAGACCAGAGCTGTGGGCGGCGATAAAAGGGCCATCAAATAAACCGTGCGAAACGAAGTTCAATTTACGAGTGCTTTATTCCCACGCATCGCTTTGTCGGCTATGCTGCGGGCGTGTAGTTACATGTTTCTTATGTTGCTTGGATTTACAGTGGCGGGTCTTCATGTCGTAACCTTACGAACTAAATTACATTTTATACATAACTCCATTGTTTTCTACTTATTGATTATTATTTTTATATGGTGTACCTACAGGAGCCATGCGAGAATCGAGGTGGAGGAATAAGTGGTGGTAGACCTGTCGGAGGCTAAATAAAGGGATCCCCCAAAATACAAATAATCACGGAAATGGGTGGATCAAGGTTGGGTGGGCATTGGCTGTTGCAAAAACACCCACAGAGCCAACCGTCATTGCAGTCGTTTCTTTTTCCCTTCTTTTTCTTTAAGTTCCCGTTCCCTGTTGTTCCCCTATCCCCTTCATATTGGTCAAAAGGTTTTAGCAAAGGTACGCACGCGATAATAAATAATAAGATTTTGCCCAGACAGCGAGCACGTATTCATAAGAGAATATCGGAACCCACTCCTACTACCGATCATACAGCCGGAGCCAGCGCGTGCACCCTTATAGTATACACCCCAGACCAGCTCGAGGGGCACCGCTACAGCAACTAGCGTTGCAGGTGACATGCTACATTTATCTTATTAATGGCGCCCAACGTGGGGCCCGATCCGGCCTGCCCCGATTATAAACAAACACTTTGGTCATATGTAACACCTGACTTTAAACTTTGCTAGACCGGTTGTCCATATGTTCGATTTTCGTGTCTTAGTTATCCAATGGATACTTTGGATCCGTGTAAGCAAACATGGCCTACACGGCCTAGTATCTTATTAGGGTATACCAGTGTGTAGAAGTTCTGATACACTGGAAGTGTTATAACTTTTATTGGTTATACTCCGTGGTAAACGAACTAAGCTAGTGGCTAGCTACACCTGGAAACGACATCATACTTCAAATTTTATTGAGAAATTTGACTGAGATTGTTCCTTCTTATTCTGGTTTTAGTTTTTCTTTAGTAACCCTGAGAAGATTACCGAGTCGCAAGATTCAGTAAGCCTAGGTGACTTTGGACTTCTAAACCTAAAGGTTGGTGCGATCCAGCACCGCATTAAAGAACTATAATGCTGATCTGACCTCTTAGTTTTTGCCGGATGAGTGATTTACGATATAAATATCCAATCGCGCCGCGAACTAAGCCTTGGATGCAGATTTCAGCTATAAATGGTTTACCTTATTCCTTTCCCTTCCCTTCCTGTAAACGCTGCAATACGTCTTTTTATTCTATTCTTACCTAACGGCGATTGCATGGCTCCTAAGTTTTTGTATATATTTACACATATCTATTGATTTTGATTTTTTTGTATTTTTGCATTATATAATATTTTTGTTTTATTACCGCTTCTTATTTTTTTTATATTTATTATATTATTTGGTTCCTTTACCGAAATGGTGGTATCTCGTAGTACGGAAAATTTAGCGCTCTCAGTGGATACTGGGAAACATTGTCAGATTTGCACAGAAATTATTGTTTATCAGGCCCAACTATTATCGGCAAGTTGTGGGCATAGCTTTCATAGAGCGTGTTTTACCTCTAAAGTTGCTAATAAAAAACAATGTGCCAAGTGTCAGCAAGACCTAAAAATCATATCTGCTTCATCTGAGAATCTTAGTCCCAGTGGTCCGTCTACTTCCAGTGCACGGATGCCCTCTGTTTCTCAGTCCCTTCAGACTAGAAGTCAAGGAAAAAGAACTGAAGTGTCAAACCCTCCAGAGATGTCCAACTTAGAGGATACTAATATGTCTCAAGTTTCTGACAATACTCAACAGAACCAGCCAACAATGGCAGACACCATTCAGCAGTCTATCGCTGACGCGATTAGAGTAGCTATGTTAGAACAGACGCGAATGCTGGCGACCAGCATGGCCGATCAAACAAACCGGTTAGTTCAAGCGATCTCTGATGGGCTTCGAATTACTCCGTCCGTTTCGGCAACAAACATTAATACAGCTCGGATGCAGCCTGTAGCTGAAATAGAGCAGCAAACGATGGAACAACTTTTCCGATTGTCCACAAGTGGCCAGATATCAGTTTCAGGGCTTAATCAGTCAGGAAATAATTCGTCACCGGTTATACCAGGACTCTCGAATTTGGGACAAACTCATAATGTCGGTTCAGGAGTTTCCGCCGCATCTTCGCTTCGTGCAGATCGTGTTAGCCAGATAATGTCTAATTGGAAACTGAGATTTACAGGAAAGGCTAGTATGTCGATTGAGGACTTTATTTATCGTATTGAGGCATTGACAAAACAAACTTTGGACGGAAACTTCGCGATAACAGCTCGATATGCTAGTAATCTTTTTGATGGGAGCGCCAGCGAATGGTTTTGGCGCTATCATAAAAGTGTCCCTGAAGTTGTAGCCTTGCGTGGCCAATTTAAGGACGATAGGACTGATAGGAATATCCGAACGGAGATCGAATTAAGGAAGCAACGACCAAACGAGACCTTTGACGATTTTTATGGCGCTATTGCCGCCTTGGCAGACAAACTTTCCGAACCTATGTCTGAGACAGCATTAGTGGAGACACTGCGAGCAAATCTCTTAGCATGAGATATTGTATGAATCGGCTGCGACTGTGAAATCCTTGCGTCACCTTGTCCGAACGCGAGAAATATTCATGCAGTCAGTAGCGAAATCAAAGCTTCCCCATGCTGCTCCCCGTGCTTTACCACGCCGCCAAATTAATGCCATATTAGACGAATCTATTGTCACCAATAATGACGAATTATCCGCCGAAGAGGATCTTGAGGTTTCCGCTGTAGAGTTCGTCTGTTGGAATTGTGTTGGCAAGGGCCATCGCTATCAAGAATGCCTAGAAGAACGTAGAATATTCTGCTACGGTTGTGGCAGGGCAGATACGTATAAGCCCAGTTGTAGAAAATGCAGCCCCACCACTACAAAAAACTCGTTGTCGCGTGCACCACCGAAAAGTGCACGCAAACTGGTCAACCAAGCGACCAATACCGAATAAATGACTGTCCACATTATACTGACCTTATTATACCGGACGTATCAAATAGCGTATACGCTGATCACCTTGCTCGCCCTCTAAACCGATCTCAGCACCGAAGAAACGAATTTAAGAAAAAAATGTAGACTTGAAAGAAGTTTACTGCTATCTTCTGTAGTTGGAAACTCCCATGACTTACGAACCCATGCTCAGATTATGCTTTTCGGTAAACCAGTAGTTGGTCAAATGGATACTGGAGCTTCAGTTAGTTGCATCGGAGGAAATTGCGCTTTCGATGTTCTTCGAAGTAAGGTCAAGTATAAACCCCTTTCTCTGAAGGTAAAACTGCAGACGGAAAAAGCCAAAGTATAATTGGTAAAGTTTCCACAAAAGTCACGTACAGAGGGGAATCCAAGGAACTTTGCTTTTATATTGTACCTTCTCTGACAGGTGATCTTTACGTAGGAATTGATTTTTGGACAACTTTTGACCTTTTACCGTTGCATCTTATGACAAAAAGTCTAATTATTGAAACTTTGGAAGACCCCACAATGATGACTCTTCTCCCTTCTCAACAACTATTACTTCAGGAAGTAATAAATCTGTTTCCGTCGTACTCCAAGCAAGGTTTAGGGAAGACTTCTGTTATCACTCATACGATAGAGGTGGCCGATGCAAAGCCTATCAAGCAACGCCACTATGCAGTGTCACCCGCAACTGAAAAGTTAATGTACGCAGAATTAGACCGCATGATCAATCTTGGCGTAATACAGGAATCAACCAGCGCGTGGTCTTCACCCGTCGTGTTGGTAAAGAAACCGGGGAAAGTTAGGTTGTGTATCGACTGTCGAAAAATAAACTCAGTTACCGTAAAGGATGCTTACCCAATGCCACTTATAGATGGAATTTTGAGTAGACTACCGAAAGCTGAGTTCGTCACAAACGTATTGACCTAAAGGATGCGTTTTGGCAAATTCCTCTTGATCCAAGTAGTAGGGACAAGACTGCTTTCACCGTGCCTTGCCGTCCTTTATATGAATTCGTAGTTATGCCATTTGGTCTTACCAACGCTCCCTGTACCATGTCACGACTTATGGATAAACTTGTTCCGGCCCATCTACGAAATGAAATCTTTATATATTTAGACGACCTATTAGTTATATCGGATACGTTCGACCGCCATCTGGAACTGTTGTCTCTTGTGGCTTCTCAACTTTCTTCTGCCAATCTCACTATAAATGTTGAGAAAAGCAAATTTTGCCGAAAAGAGGTTAAATACTTAGGGCACGTAATTGGTTGTGGAAATATTCGCACTGATCCCGACAAAATAGCTTCCGTTAGGGATTTTCCCTGTGCCCCAGTCGATGAAACAAGTTCGACGATTTCTTGGAATGACGGGCTGGTACCACAAATTCATTCACAATTACGCAGCTATTAGTGTACCCATATCAGATACTCTGAAATCTAAGCGCAAGTTCGTCTGGACTGACGATGCTCAGATGGCTTTCGAGTCCTTAAAGTCACAAATGTGCTCCGCGCCAGTTTTACATAGCCCAAATTTCTCTATACCGTTCTCATTACACTGTGACGCAAGTCATACAGGCGTAGGGGCAGTGTTAATGCAAAAAAATAACGTTGGTGCCGAAGTACCGATTGCCTTTATGTCCAAAAACTTAACAAGTGCCAGAGGCAATACACAGTTACGGAAAAAGAGTGTTACGCTGCAGTGTTAGCCGTAAAAAAGTTTAGAGCATACATTGAAGGCCAGGAATTCACCATCATTACAGATCATGCCTTCTTGAAGTGGCTAATGTCACAGGCTGATCTCAGCTCACGGTTGGCCGTTGGTCATTGAAGTTGCAGGGGATTTGAATTTAAAAATCCTACACCGAAAAGGCAGTGACAATGTAGTACCCGATGCCCTGTCCCGTATACACTCGGAAGACTTATCTTTCTTGTCTATTGATAGCATGATGGTTGACCCTGATTCTCCAGAATTTGCGTCTCCAGAATATCAGGCGATTAAAGATAGGATTCGTTTGAATAGCTCATCGTTGCCCGATCTAAAAATTCAAGATGATCGCATCTTTCGTCGTTCAGAACATTTCGATGGAGCCAAAATCTCAGACGATTCCTGCTGGAAGCTTTGGATCCCACCATCCCTTGTCGAAACCACGCTAAAAGCCGCCCATGAGGATCCCTTATGCGCACACAGTGGAATAAATAAGACAATCGAAAGACTCAGACGATTTTATTACTGGCCCAACTTGGTTGCAGATGTCAGAAAAATGATCAATAATTGCCATATTTGTAAAACCACGAAGCATCCAAATCAAACCTTAAAGCCCCCCGATGGGAAATACAGGACTGCCTTCTCGATTCTTCCAAAAATT
Source organism: Drosophila bifasciata (assembly GCA_009664405.1). Taxonomy (NCBI): domain Eukaryota; kingdom Metazoa; phylum Arthropoda; class Insecta; order Diptera; family Drosophilidae; genus Drosophila; species Drosophila bifasciata. The sequence goes on along the minus strand of CM019041.1, from coordinate 23,467,233 downwards.
ATTTGTAGATTTTTTAGGACCATATCCGAGAAGCAGGTCAGGCAATATCGGCATCTTTGTCGTCTTAGACCATCTGTCAAAATTTCCATTTTTGAAGCCGGTACGAAAATTTACCGCAGATTCAATAAAAAGATATCTGGAATAAGAGCTTTTCCACTGTTTTGGTATCCCAGAAACCATTGTATCTGACAATGGAGTTCAATTCAAATCTCAAACGTTTAACTCACTGCTTGACAAATATAATATCACTCATACCTATACTGCCTTCTACTCTCCCCAAGCCAATGCTTCCGAGAGAGTGAATAGATCCGTTCTCGCGGCGATTAAGAGTTATGTTGACCCGGATCAACGCAATTGGGATGAGAAATTAAGAAGCATTTGTTGTGCACTGCGCTCTAGCCTTCACTTGGCCATAAATAATTCTCCGTATCGGCTTGCCTTTGGACAAAATATGGTAACTGATGCTAGTAGCTATAAATTGCTTTGTAGCCTAGAGATGCTAGAAGATCGCAGCGTCCAATTTTCGCGAGATGATTCATTCGACATAATTCGCAGCAAAGCTTAGGATTCTATACAGGCCCAACACTTTCGTAATGCCAAAGCTTATAACTTACGGACTAGACAAATTTCCTATAGGGACGGACAAGAAGTATATAGACGTAACTTTCAGCAAAGCAATTTTGCGAAAGGATTTAGTGCAAAGTTGGCACCAAACTTTGTCAAGTCCCGAGTGCGAAGGAAACTAGGAAACTGATACTACGAATTAGAAGATCTTCAAGGCCGCCTGGTAGGTAAATTTCATGCGAAGGATATAAAACCTTGACCAGAATTATTATTGCAAGCGCGGATCCCACTTTGTTGTGTTCCACCACAAGTGTGATTTAAGTGGGGGGGAATATGTAGTGCGCTTGTTCTTGAGGAAAATTTTAAAATATTAAAATTCAGCCTGGAACTATGCTAAGCCAAAATTTATAATAGATAGTTTATAGTGCAAGCTGAGCTTTTACCACGCCATCTAGCGGAGGCCATTACGACTAAGCAGTCGATATTTCTCGCGAATTCCTTTTGGTTGACAATTCCAATCCCTGTCTGTTTCCCACTGTCATTTTGAAAACCACAAAAGGGAACAAAAAATTTTCTGGCAAGATCTGATTTCCGCAAAAGGAAGTCGCTCTCTCTTCTCGTGGCGTTCCAACTGTACGGACGTACTTGGGCGTACCGAGATTCAACGACCGAAAAAAGAGGAAGAAGTTGGCTATCTCCGCCTATAGAATCGCCTGACCTGACCCGCAGTTGGCCTTTATTTCGAGGAAACACTGGAAGGATGAATCTACGGTGTCCCCTGTGCCGAGAAAAGGATCGGTGTACAATTTTTGAATTGTAGTGAATTGCGCCCAACAAAAATACCATATGTTCTCGGTATAGGTCGTTGACCCTGTGAGGCAGCAGCGCAGCCGCGCAGTGCTTTTGCCTATTATCAGCAGCTCCGTGCTTTTGCCGTGCAGGCACTAATACCTAATTTGAGTAATGTCTCTTAGAAGAAAAATGAATATTTAAATTGAAAAAAAGAAAATAAATGAAAAATTAAATATATAAAATTAAAGTTAAAATTATCAAATTAAATTAACCCCCATAAATATTCGAGGAAAAAACGTAACGCGGTCAAAATTTATTATGTGTGAAGTAGTATGTGTTATCGTAGAGCGCTCTCTCTCTCGCAAAGTTTCCAGGTTCGCTCTCCCATCGCCGAAAGATCTTTTGGACATGGATGAAAAAAAAACGTAAGTGAACGAAACGAACACTTTTTATTAAATATATGTATCAACAATCATGATTCCTAACATACTTACACATAACTAATATTGAATCGGTTTTTTTTTCGTTAAATTGTATATTTTTTTGAGTATTGCGCTCGTGAGCTTTTGGAGCTTTATCGGAGCGGGGCTTTGTCGAAGCTTTTGAATGTAATGGGAAGCTTTACACCCATGATCACCTAACTAGTTTTCTTTAAAGTAACTTCATTTTTTTAAGTCGATATTTTTTCTATTACTTATTATCAAATTATATTTAATATTCTTATTTATATTCCGATTCTTATATTCTTATACTTATATCCAATATATTTATATTCCAATGTTCCTTTAAATAATTTTTGTTTGTATTTTTATAGCCAGTAACAATAATTTTCTTTATAATCTCATTACTTTCCCTTTATTATAATAAATGTTGTTAATTATGAATTGTTAGAAAACTTTTCTTAGGAGCCATGCGAGAATCGAGGTGGAGGAATAAGTGGTGGTAGACCTGTCGGAGCCTAAATAAAGGGATCCCCAAAATACAAATAATCACGGAAATGGGTGGATCAAGGTTGGGTGGGCATTGGCTGTTGCAAAAACACCCGCAGAGCCAACCGTCATTGCAGTCGTTTCTTTTTCCTTCTTTCTTTAAGTTCCTGTTCCCTAAGTTGTTCCCCTATCCCCTTCATATTGGTCAAAAGGTTTTAGCAAAGGTACGCACGCGATAATAAATAATAAGATTTTGCCCAGACAGCGAGCACGTATGCATAAGAGAATATCGGAACCCACTCCTACTACCGATCATACAGCCGGAGCCAGCGCGTGCACCCTTATAGTATACACCCCAGACCAGCTCGAGTGGCACCGCTACAGCAACTAGCGTTGCAGGTGACATGCTACAACTAGCAGACTCGTGCAGTGTATTCCAGGCGATATACGCAGTTTGGCAAGCCGCAAAGGTTGCATACACCTTGGAGATACCTCCAAGGAACATAACAATCTGCGTTGACAGCTGCTATCAAAGCTCTGATATCCTGCAAGACCACAAGCAGACAGGGCGCACTTTACGATATCAGACAGGCTGTCGGACACAACCCCCAACACTGAGATCTTTCGCTCGCTTCTGGCCCAACTATGACCCTAAACGCACTGTTCAATTCAGCTGCGCGGTTAGGGGTCTTAACAGCGCGCTGTTAGCTCGCGCGCTCTCCCGTGCCATTCGCTCTCACGCTGTTGAACGAGATCCACTCGGCTCTCCATCACGGGCTAAAGCCGTGATTTTCATCAGACACATCTACAAGTATTGGATCTAGATGTCTTGATCTTCTTAAATTACGCACCTTCTGAATTCTTATCGTTTCAAAATAATCATTCGAAAACAAAAAGGTATTGCACTTACGCGGTGTATTTACGGAGTCAACTGTTTTAGTGTTTTTTAAGAACCATGTACAAATTAACCATTTCTCTCTTTTCTCAACAAAGTTCACAGCAATATCGGTTGATTAAGTCTATTGGATTAATGCGTTTTGGGCAAACTCAGTGTTTTTTTCTTCGTTGACAAGAATTTGAGTTATTGCTGCGTTTGTTCGATTTTCTAAATATTTCCACCGTGTTCGCCCATACCGTGAATTGTCAACACTAGTAGCAACGAGAATGAACGTGTTGAGTCGACGTTATCGCGACACTACTTTTATACCCAACCTCAGTCAGTACACATGTGATTTATGTGTAATTTTGAAAAATTGTATCAGTTGTTTTATTTTACATTTTTTTACTGCATCTGTTATCTAGATCTACATCACTTTTCACAACAACACGCCATTCTGTGTGCGAGCAGTTCCGTAGAGGGAACGATGCCTCTCCAAATGGGTTTCTCCCTTGTGGCTATACTAATGCAATGAGATATCACATCAGTCTGGAAAACAAATTTGGTTCCTCTAGCTCTTATAGTTTCCGAGCACAGGGCGACCAACAAAACGGACGGACAGAAAGACAGACGGACGGACAAACATGTCTGCATGTATATTGACTCGGCTGTTGATGCTGATCAATAATAATTGTCATTATGGGGTCGAAAACGATACCTTCTCTGCGTTACACACATCCACTATTACCACAAATAGAATATGAGCTTTTAGTCTTCGAGTACGGATATAACAACCAAACATAAGTTGTTTACGCTCGAAAAGGGAGGGAAGAAATAAATCTTTAGGACGTTGATGTGCAATGACTGCACCATCAAGTGGCCCATGCGACACCAAGCCGAAGCCTGAAGCCGAAAATTAGGGCTTAACACAATGCTAAACATGCCAAGTTACAAAAGAATATTACTAATGTAGCAGTATTATCCCCTGATACCACTGTACATACATATAATACTAGTTATTAAGCCCACTGTAATTGTCCCGATCGAATAAGCTGTTAAGCCCACTGTAATTGTCCCGATCGAATTAGCTGTTAAGTCCTCTGTAATTGTGCTCACAGCACACACTTATGTAAATACACTCTCATAGTAGAGAGAGCGCAAAGAATAAGGAGTAAAGAAGAGAATAAAATTGAGAGCGAGATCAGTTTTGGATCGAGCGGAAACAAAGAAGCACGTGTTGCAAGTTAATGTCCGGACTATAATTTCAGAAGTGGTTCAAAACGCCCACTAAAGTGAAAACGCCCACTCATCTAAAAGCTACTGACTAAAACAATTAAAAATGGATTGTCTCGACATTAACGTATGTCTTGTTTTTATTGCTTGTTGGGTTGAAGGCTTGGTGTGCTCGATTAAATCCGCCAACAGAAGGCAGTAAGGCTAGCTTAATTGCAATGCTTAATGAAATTCCTGCAGTTGAGCGTGGACCTGGACCCATAATCGAGAATCAAGGCGCAGTTCCGAAACTCAAACGAGAAAGAACGTATGGAGTCGCTGTGAACGCGACTCTACTTTTATACCCGTACTCAGTCAGTACACATGTAATTTATGTGGAATTTTCAAATGTTGTATCAGTTTCTTACATTTTACATTTAACATTTACATATACATCAGTTCTCACAACAACACACGTACACTGCACGAGGCAGCGTGTGAGCGTGAGTGTGCGTGTGAGAGATTCTGTAGCTACAATCATACCCATAAATGACTTACGCTGCAGAAGGGCAAGGGGAAACACTGAACGGGCGCGGGGCATTCCCGTTGCTGAAAATTCATTTCATCATTGTGGCTACAATAATGGTCCGATCTGAACCAAATTTGGGAATCTAGATATGGTCATTTTCTACAATACTGCATTTTTTCGTTTTTCCTATCTTCAAAATTGTGGATTTTCGTCTTTTGGGGGCGGGAGTGGGCGTGGCAAAATTTTGAAATAAACTTGCATTGAAGCGATATCACAGGAGTCTAGGCAAAAAATTTGGTTGTTCTAGCTCTTATAGTCTCTGAGATCGAGGCGCTCATTTATACGAAAAACCAAAACGACTCGATTTTGTGTGAGTGCGAAAGGGAGGGAGCGAAGTTTTTGCGTATGTTTTTGTCTATTGTGGCTATATTAATGATCAGATCCGATTCAGATTTGGGCCCCTGATAGATATGGTCTTTCTCTATGATTCTGCATTTTTATTTTTTTGTTATTTTCAAAATTGCGGACGCCACAGATGTGCGCCCTTTGTGGGAGCGGAAGTGGGCGGGGCGAAATTTTGAAACACTTTTCTAGGAGTGAGACATCACATCAGACTGGATAAAAAGTTTGGTTGCTCCTGCTCTTATAGCCTTCGAGCAATGGGCGACAAACAAGACGGACGGACGGACGGACAGACGGACAGACGGACGGACAGACAGGGCTATATCGACTCGGCTATTGATGCTGATCAAGAATATATATACTTTATATGGTCGGAAATTACTCCTTCTCTATGTTACACACATCCACTTTTACCACAAATACAATATACCCTTTTACTCTTCGAGTACGGGTATAACTATTAAAATAGAAGCTTTGGCCGTGAACAACGAGTCAACAAGGTACAACATGGTACTAGGTAGAGATTTATTAGAGCTATGCAATTTACAATTGATTTCAGTGAACAATATTAAAACTAGATTGATCGATGTGAAATGGTTTGATAACGGTGAGCAGCCTGTAAGAGAAGGAAGCACTAATACAACAAGGAGCATAAGACCATGTATAGAGCCAAATGTAGAGTCAAATGTAGAGTCAAAAGTAGAATCAAAAGTAGAATCAAAAGTAGAGCCAAAATTAGAGCCAAAAGTAGCGGAAATATTGAAACCAAAAGAAAAAGTTAATGTAGCGAGCTATCACAAAGTTAACTCGAACTATAAAAGTAATATGACAAATTTAAAGCAAGAAGTAGAGAAAACGAGTCCTTTTAAAAACAATGTACCTGTAAAAGGCAATGAATACGTAGACGTCAACATAGAAAGTGCGCCAAACGATTTTGGCAAAGAAATGTTAGCCATCAATGTTGTGCAAGAGGGCAACGCCTTTTACAAAGTTGGGGAAGAAATTAGCTATAAAGTAAGGGAACAATTCGAACGTATTTTCGAAGAACAATACTTCCGAACGTATTTTCAAAGAACAAAGAACCCAAAGTGAAAACTGTAATGAAAATCACGGTGGAGAGTGATAAGCCATTCAATTGTCCACCAAGGAGATTATCTTTTATGGAAAAACAGAAGTACAAAAAGATTCTAGATGAAAACCTAGAATTAGGTTATATACGTCCCACCGAATCAGAGTTCGTGTCACCAATAGTTCTGATTAAAAAGAAGACTGGTGAGCTTAGATTATGTGTAGACTATCGTAGGCTGAACAAAGTTACTATAAAAAGACAACTATCCAATTCCACTGATAGATGATCTATTAGAAAGGTTAGCGAACAAGAAGTTATTTTCCAAGCTAGATATAAGAAATGGGTTTCATCATGTATTCATGCATGAAGATTCTATTAAATTCACCTCGTTTACAACGCCCTTAGGACAATTTGAATACACTAGAATTCCGTTTGGCCTAAAGAACGCATCTCCTACATTTCAAAGCTATGCAGTGATCAGTCAGCTCTCACTGCGTTCGGACGTGTTTTCGCTATGTCGCTTTATCACTGCTCGGAATGAGATTCGGACGTCACTGCCGCTCAGCTTCGTTGCTTTGATGCTGTACGTTGTTCTTCTATATGCCGCCGTGAGTTTCATTTGACTTGCATTGATCTGCACTCAGATGCTGTAAAACTGTTAATAAATCTGCCTAACCTGTTATTAATGAAAATTAATTAATTAATTAAAGATTAATGAAAAGGTTTTGAAGCTTGAAGGCCTTTATCGGGATCTGAAGTCGGACTTCCAGGGCCTTTCCGTCAATCCTAAGCGGGTGAAGCTTACTAGGAAGGAGGCCAAGAAGCCCATGCCAGCGGCTGACTTATTGTTGTCACCGCAACAAGTGGCCGCTACTTCGGCGGCGGTCATTCAACCGGGATCAGCTGCTGCTCTCCCTTTGGATTTGGACGGCTTTGTGACAGTCAGAAAGAAGGAGAGGAAGAAGAATATAAACAAAAACACTAAGCGTTTTGTTGGTGTTGCTCCGTGCTGTGAGCAGTTAAACGTTATGCAAAGTAGCAAGTATATGCATATCGGTAAATTTTCAACCGCGACTGAGCCAGAGGCGGTGGTAAAATTTGTTGCCGAAAAACTTAAGGTGCCGGTAGCGAAAATTTCCTGTGTGAAGCTTGTCAAGAAAGATGCCGATCTATCTTCGTCGAAGTTTGTTAATTTCAAGCTGGGGGTCCCGGAGGATCTGTATGCTGCTGCTTTTGATGAAGAGTTTTGGCCTGTATCGGTTAGGGTTTCCCGATTTGTACACAGGCAGAGACCGGACGCTGACTTGACGGCAGTGGATCTCCGTGCTATCGTACCGTTGCAGACGTCCACGCCCATGCAGGAAGATCCATCTACTTCAAAAAACCCCCAGTGAGCAGCGCCTCTGGATTCATGGTCGCCGCTGTTCGACAGAATTTTCTACCTGCACTTGTTCGCCTCTTTGCTTTGAGCAACCGCCCGTGGGATCATATTTGGCATTCCGCGTCGACGCAACAACTACAACTTACGTATTTTTTCACGCTGCGCTTTGTGCGGCATTCGCTCGGCTGCTGCTGGGTCAAGAGGCGATGCTCTTGCTGTCGCTCTCCCTCAATTGCGGGAGTGCTTATCAACTTCACAACAACAAATGCAATTGCAGTACTTCGTGTGCTATGCCTGCGCCGGCGCTGCACTCGACACTTGGGGAGAGGCAGCAGCCCGGCGCTTGCTCTTAAGCGGATCACTCTCTTCAGCGCCACTGCCAATGCTTTCAAATACTGTGGGTCTCCCCAGCCGCAGTTCCGCCCACGTTACTCAATGAGGATTGTCAGCTGATCCACACTGCGACGGTTCGGCTAGTTCCAAGTATGGATCTTGCCCCTGCTGCTCAGAGTGAACTGCGTGGTTCCGCTCTGGATCCTCCTCCCCCGTGGCCGCTGATCGGACGGCAGTGCCACCTTCTGGGACCATGCTGATGGACGGGGCCAAATCCATTCGCATTTTTTCCAAAACGTATCAGGTATGCGCACAAAGGCTCAGGCTGTCTACGTGGCAACCTCTACATGCGACTTCGACGTAATCATCTTGGTTGAAACCTGGCTCAACGAAAACTTCTTCGACAATGAGTACTTCGATCCCAACCTTTTCCAAGTTGTAACGAACCGTTACATTCGTATAGATATTCACACTGATAGCACTAAGTTACTTTGCATTTCTATTCGTACTAATAGCACTAAGTTACGTTGTCATCTATACACCAACAACACAAACACCATACATCTGACACTGTACAATTTCAAGTCCCACGCGCCGATCGATTTCTGCCGAATCGACACACGCGCCATAATTTCCACAAGAGTTACCCAACTCCAGTTTCCCCCGAGTTACACAACTCCACGCAGGTCATTCCTCGGTACGACCGAGCCAATGACCACAGCCTAGACTCAGCTTATTTCTCGGTGCATCCGAGGCAATGACCGTGTCGGTGGCACGCGCCGGAGAACTCGACACACACCCAGCACCCAGACTTGCGGACTCAGCACTGGAAATCGGCCTTAAATAGGCCGAGCCCGCGATCCATCAGGGCAGTCCATCGCCTATTCTACACATTAACGGCAGTCCATCGCCTATCATAAACCAAAACGGCAGTCCATCGCCTAGCATAAATCAACACGGCAGTCCATCGCCTATTCTAAACCGTATCGGCTCCGCGAGAACACTATACACGAAACCACTACAGAATACAAGAAAAGACACATAGCACAAATAAAAGCCAGTTAAATAATATCAAAAAACCAAAACTCACGAAGTGTCATCATTTCTTCGCCGAGCGCGAACAGAAAAAATCAGGTGACACAACAAGCCATATTACCGCATACACCAAAACTCAGGTGTCAGCGTTTTCCTTTCATCGCCAAGTGCGATCACCCAAAGCACCTACACTGTAACAAGACTCCACGCCCGCTCCACTTTCGGTCTCACGGCCAAGCCCTACCCTAAAGTTCCAGCAATACTACAAAATTTCTTGTAGAGAACCCTGGACAGACTGAGCTTACCTCAGTCTGAAATAGGTATCATTACAAAGTGTTTCGCAAGGACAGAGATTGTGCCAAAACGAAGCACCGGAGAGGAGGTGGTGTCACGGTGGCCGTTAGACGCACCCTACGCTGTGATCCGATTTGTCTTCTTGATGATGACTCAATCTTGGATCAGATTGGTGTGGCAGTGGCCGGTCAGTCGGAGACGCTATGTATCAGCGCATCATATATTCCACCGAATAGCAGTTACGAACTCTACAAGGCGCACACGCGGAATATTGCCAACTTATATGGTAATCTACGAGGCCGTCAGCATCTCTGCGTTGTTGGCGACTTCAATTTGAGCTCGTTGGTATGGTCCGCTGATCCGGAGTTGGAGGCTATGATACCGAGCAATGTGTATTTGCAGCACGAAGTTATGTTTTGATACCCGTACTCGAAGAGTAAAAGGGTATATTGTATTTGTGCTAATTGCTGTCTGTCCGTCTGTACGTCTTGTTTGTCGCCCATTGCTCGAAGGCTATAAGAGCTAGAGCAACCAAACTTTTATCCAGTCTGATGTAGTATCTCACTCCTAGAAAAGTGTTTCAAAAATTTCGCCCCGCCCACTTCCGCCCCACAAAGGGCGCACATCTGTGGCGCCCACAATTTTGAAAAATAACAAGAAACTAAAAATGCAGAATCATAGAGACAGCCCATATCTATCAGGGGCCCAAATCTGAATCGGATCGGATCATTAGTATAGCCACAATAGAGACAAACATACGAAAAAACTTCGCTCCCTCCCTTTCGCACTCACACAAAATCGAGTCGTTTTGGTTTTCGTATAAATGAGCGCCTCGATCTCAGAGACTATAAGAGCTAGAACAACCTAATTTTTTGCCTAGACTCCTGTGATATCGCTTCAGTGCAAGTTTATTTCAAAATTTTTCCACGCCCACGCCCACTCCCGCCCCCTCCAAAAGACGAAAATCTACAATTTTGAAGATAGGAAAAAACGAAAAATGCAGTATCGTAGGAAATGGCCATATCTACCAGATTCCCGAATTTGGTTCAGATCGGATCATTATTGTAGCCACAATGATCAAATGAATTTTCAGCTGCCAGCTTCCCCACCTTCTTGCAGCAGTCGTCGTTTATGGGGATGATTGTAGCTACAGAATCTCTCATACGCACACTCACGCTCCCACGCTGCCTCGTGCAGTGTACGTGTGTTGTTGTGAGAACTGATGTATATGTAGATGACAGATGCAGCAAACAAATGTTAAATATAAAATGTAAGAAACTGATACAACATTTGAAAATTCCACATAAATTACATGTGTACTGACTGAGTATGGGTATAAAAGTAGAGTCGCGTTCACAGCGACTCCATACGTTCTTTCTTGTTTAATAATAGAAACGAAGATAATTTGATAATATCACAAAGTAGAGATGAAAAGTTAAGAAAAATCAAAGATATGTTGTTAGAAAGGGAACATGAATATTATGAAATGCGCAACGGTGTAATTTATAAAAAGCACAACGAAGGACTCTTATTTTGTGTACCAGATTCAATGATCGAAAGTGTTTTATACAAGTATCACGATGAAATGGGACATGTAGGTGTAGACAAAGTAACAGATTTAATAAACAAAAGCTATTGGTTTCCGCAAATAAAAAGAAAAGTCAATGCACATATCAAGAATTTTGTAAAGTGTATAGCCTTTTCATCTAAAACAGGCAAGAAGTAAGGATATCTACACTCAATCCCCAAAGGCACAACACCGTTCAACGTCGTCCACATTGACCACTACGGACCCATCATGAGCAGTGAATCTAAGAAAAAGCATATACTCTTGGTTATAGATGCCTGCACAAAATTCATAAAGCTATATCCTACAAAAACAACTAGTTCAAAAGAAGCAATAGATGCTTTGCAAAATTATTTCAAGGCGTACAGTCGCCCTAAACACCTAGTTTTCGACAGAGGTTCTTGCTTTACCTCCCACGAATTTCAGTCATTCATAGAATCACAAAACATCAATCACATTGTAATGATACCTTATTTCAGACTGAGGTAAGCTCAGTCTGTCCAGGGTTCTCTACAAGAATTTTTGTAGATTGCTGGGACTTCAAAACAAAGGCTTGGCCGTGAGACCGAAAAGTGGAGCAGGCGTAGGGTCTAATTACCGTGTAGGTAATTCGCACTTGGCGATGAACAAGAACGTTAACACCGTTCGGTGTCGCGCTCGGTGAGGAAAGTGCTGACACCAGAGTTTTTGGTGTTTGGTAATATTTGGTTGGGTTTACCTTATTTCCGTTGAGGGTTCGGCGAAGAATTGATGACACGTTGTGAGTTTTGGTTTTTATACCCGTACTCGAAGAGTAAAAGGGTATATTGTATTTGTGCTAATTGCTGTCTGTCCGTCTGTCCGTCTTGTTTGTCGCCCATTGCTCGGAGGCTATAAGAGCTAGAGGGACCAAATCTTTTTCCAAACTGATGTGATATCTCACTCCTAGAAAAATGTTTCAAAATTTCGCCCCGCCCACTTCCGCCCCACAAAAGGGCGCACATCTGTGGCGTCCACAATTTTGAAGATAACAGAAAACGAAAAATGCAGAATCATAGAGACAGCCCATATCTATCAGGGGCCCAAATCTGAATCGGATTGGATCATTAATATAGCCACAATAGAGGAAAATATACGAAAAACTTCGCTCCATCCCTTTCGCACTCACACAAAATCGAGTAATTTTGGTTTTTCGTATAAATGAGCGCCTCGATCTCAGAGACTATAAGAGCTAGAACAACCAAATTTTTTGCCTAGACTCCTGTGATATCGCTTCAGTGCAAGTTTATTTCAAAATTTTTGCCACGCCCACTCCCGCCCCCCCAAAAGACGAAAATCCACAATTTTGAAGATAGAAAAAAATAAAAATGCAGTATCGTAGAAAATGACCATATCTACCAGATTCCCAAATTTGGTTCAGATCGGATCATTATTGTAGCCACAATGATGAAATGAATTTTCAGCAGCAATCCCCCACCTCCTCTTGCGGCGTAAGTCAATTATTGGGGTTGATTGTTGCTGCAGCTTCTCACACACGCACACTCACGCTCAAACATGCTGCCTCGTGCAGTGTACGTGTGTTGTTGTGAGAACTGATGTAGATGATGTAGATGTAGATGTCGATGACAGATGTAGCAAAAATGTAAAATGTAAAAACTGATAAAACATTTTAAAATTCCACATAAATCACATGTGTACTGACTGAGTACGGGTATAAAAGTAGAGTCGCGTTCGAAGCGACTCCGTACGTTCTTTCTCGTTGATATTATTTAACTGGCTTTTATTTGTGTTCTGTGTCTTTTCTTGTGTCGTGTAGTGGTTTCGTATATAGTGTTCTCGCGGAGGTGACGCGACTTAGAATAGGCGATGGACTGCCGTGTTGATTTATGCTAGGCGACGGACTGCCGTTTTGGTTTATGATAGGCGATGGACTGCCCTGATTGATCGAGGGCTCGGGCTATTTAAGCCCGATCTCGAGTGCTGAGTCCGCAAGTCTGGGTGCTGAGTTGGTGTCGGGTTCTCCAGCGCGTGCCACCGACCCGGTCATTGCCTCGGATGCACCGAGAAATGAGCTGAGTCTAGATTTGGCACTTTGGTCATTGACTCGGTTGCACCGAGAAATGACCTGTGTGGAGTTGTGTAACTCGGCGGGGAAACTGGGTTGGGGAACTCTTGTGGAAATTATGGCGCGTGTGTCGATTCGGCAGAAATCGATCGGCGCGTGTGACTTGGAAATTTACAGAGTAAGGTGTACTGTGTTGTTTGTGTTGTTTGTGTATCGATATATGTATGACAAAGTAACTTAGTGCTATCAGTGTGAATATCTATACGAATGTAACGGTTCGTTACACCCCCTTTCTTCCGGGTGGGGTTGCAATTGGCCGGTTTGGTTACTCCTGGGTCGGCAAAGATTCTTGCCAACGTGTTATGGCGTTTCTATTGGTGGTTTTCCGTCGTCAGGGGGTCGTTGTGATCGCTGGTGTCGTTTGCTTCCTCAGCAGGGTCGCTGTCCAACGTCGGCTCCGTGGCCCAGATGTCTGTAGAGTTCTCCATTTTCGAAAACGTAGTCGGGGTATTTATCGGGTTCTGCTTTGGTTTGCTGAATCCTTCGTGTGAGCCAGGGGCAAGATGTTGCGTCCTCTTTGATTCTTGCTAGCGTCTCCAAGGGTTGTCGGGACAGGGCATCGGCAACCACGTTTTGTTTCCCCTGGTCTATAGTGGACGTCGTACTGATACTGTTGGAGTTCGAGCGCCCATCTCGCTATTCTTCCGTAGGGGCTTTCCAGAGTATTCAGCCATTTCAGCGCGAGATGGTCTGTTATAACGTCGAACTGGTATCCCTCTAGGTAGCAGCGTAGTTTTCGGATTGCCCAAATGACGGCGAGGCATTCCTTGTCGGTGGCGGAGTAGTTTCCTTCGGCCTGGTTCAAGCGTCGGCTGACATAGGCGATGACGCGTTCCTTTCCTTCGATCTCTTGCGTGAGTACGGCGCCTATGCCGAGGTTGCTCGCATCGGTTTGTAGTGAGAACTTGACGTTGAAATCGGGGCAAGCAAGTACAGGAGCGGTCGTGAGTAGTTCCTTTAGTTGGTCGAAGGCCGCTTGTTGATCTGCGGTCCATGTCCATGTTTGTCCTTTTTGAGTAGCTGAGACATTGGTTGGACGACTGTAGCAAAGTTTGGAACGAATCTTCGGTACCATGATGCCATTCCGATGCACTGGCGTAGTTCCTTTAGGTTCGTGGGTGGCTTAAGTTCTTTGACGGCAGCAATCTAGTCGGGGTCTGTGTGGATACCTTCTTCGCTGATGACGTGACCAAGATATTTGATCCGGCTTTGGAAAAGGTGCATTTTTTCCGCGTTTATCCGTAGGTTCGCTTTTCGAAGGCGAGAGAGGACTATTGCCAGGTTGTGTAGGTGGTCCTTGAAGTCTCGTCCGACGACGACAATGTCGTCTAAATATGCGAATGCGTAGGGTTCCATGTCGGCACCGATCACAGTATCAAGGGCCCGTTGGAATGTTGCTGGTGCAGAGTGTAATCCGAAGGGCATCACTTTCCATTGATAGAGACCTCTGCCCGGGACCGTGAAGGCGGTGGCTTCTCGACTTCCGTTGGCCATGGGTATTTGCCAGTATCCGTTTTTCAGATCGAGGGTGGTTATGAAGCGTGCGTTCTGTAGGCGCTCCAAGATGTAGTTGATTCTGGACAGTGGGTATGCGTCAGGGATAGAGTGCGTGTTGAGTTGTCGGTAGTCCACGCACATGCGCCATTTGCCGTTCTTTTACGTACGAGTACGATGGGGGCGCTGTGCGGGCTTCGTGAGGGTTCGATGAGACCTTCTTGGATCAATTGGTCGACTTGCTCGTCGATAATCCGCATCATGGCTGGGTTCTTCGGGTAGTACCTCTGTTTGATGGGTCGATTATCCCTCATGACGATGGTGTGTTCGGCGATGTTGGAGGTCCCGTGGAGATTAATGAACTTTGGGAGTTCGGTGTCCAGAAATTCTTGAATCTGTGTTGCTATGTCCGGCGGCCAGGGATCGGAGATCAGTTCTGGATCGGGTTCGGTGAGGTCGGGGGTGTCGGGGTCCTGTGGCTGGCCTGGGTCTTCTGGGAGGATGGTTGTGTCGAACGCGCTGGGGTGTTCGATCCTACGTGGGTAGTCGCTTATGTGGGCGACGATCGGGGTAGCGTTGGCCGTGAGTGGCGTAGCTTCGTGGGTCTGGCGGTATATCTGGGGGTAATGTCTCCAGATCTATGTATGGCCAGGCGGGTCTCAGTGACGATTCTGTTTTCGCAGCAACGACTTGTTTGGGCGACGAAGATTTCGGACGTGGGGCTAGGCATGGCGTGGTGCATGGCGCTAGTGGGCACGTCAGTACGCGGAAGGTACTCCAGTGGGTTGGCGAAAATCGGTGTGGCGTCGGCCGTGGGTACGACAGGGCTGCGGTCGGTGTTTCGGGGGTCATCGGGCTAGATTCCGGTTCCGAGTGGAGAGGTTCCGTGGATATTAGCTCGATGGTTGGACCCGACCAGCAAAGGGATTTTCGTGGCTGTTTCCCTCGTGGTTTGGTTGTTACACTGTTGCTGCCGTTGTCGTTGTTCGGGGCTGGTTGTCGTTTCTGAGGGTGTCCGTGGGCTCACCTTCTCCGTTGAGGGTAGGGTGCATGGGTGCGCGGTGGCTGAACTTGGACCTGGGCTTCCTGTGTCGAGCGGGTTCCAGTTCGTTGGGGTTTGTCTCGTATGTGAGATCCTTGTGGTAGGTTCGGGATGCGTGTGCCCCGTAGTTTGTTTTGATCCTGGGCTTCCTGTGTCGAGCGCCTGGTTCAAGTGTGTTGATTCTTGGCTCGTGTGTGAGATCCTCGTGGTGTGTTTGGGATGTGTGTTCCCTGGGTTTGGCTTAGGACGCGGGTGCTCCGTAGTGGCCGTGGGATTCGCATTCCCGTTTGCTTGGTTGTAGTTTACCGGTGCTTGCTTCGGATTCGTGTTTTCCGTTGTGGGCCGGTTCTTCGCTTTCGTTGTGGTTGGTTTCGGTGTCGTATTCTTCGTTGCATTATTGGGTGCCGTATTCTTTGTGATAGGTCGGGGAAGTGTGTTCGCTGCTGACCTAGATTTCTTGGTGCTGGGTTCGGTGACTTGTACGTGGTTGGATTGAACTGACGGTGGCGTTGGCGTGAGGTGGCGATCTTGTAGCTCTAGCAGCGTGGTGCCGCATTAGATCGTCGTTACGATGGCACATAGGAAGTCCATGCCGACTATAACTTGCTCCAGCATGTTAGGGAGGACCAGGAGTCGGATTTGGGCCTCTCGTTGATCCAGCTTGATGTGCGCCAGTAGAACTTGTGTGATCTCTCTGACTGAGCCGTCAGCCAGGCGTATGCGGACGCATGCATCTTGCAGGTTGGAGTTGTTGTTTAGTTGTCGGGCCAGGTTGTCGCTGACGAAACTTCGGGGATGCCCCGGTGTCGATGGTGGCCTCCGTTGTTTGTCCTTCTATTGTCACTATCGCCACTATTCGGCCGTCGTTCACGTGTAGTGGGTTGCTTAGTCGCGGGTCTGGGGAGGCGTCGTTCTCGGCTGATCCCGGGTCAGTTGAGGACGCGTGTCGTTTCCCGACGTGGCTCGGCGGCAGCAGTCGACGGTTCGAGTGCCGCGCTTTCCACATTCCCAGCAGAATAGGATCGAAGCGTTGGTGCAGTCGTAGGCGGCGTGTCCAACTTGACCACATCGGCGACAGGCTGCGCGTGGGTTGGCAATGGGAGTGGTGATCATTCGATGGGCGATGTCGTGGTTCGTTGCATTATTTTGATTCGATGACTGTCTGCGCGGTGTGTCGGCTGAATCCCAATGGGGTCTCCGAAAGGGGGTACGGTAGGACTCACCTTCTCTGCGGTCTGGGTGTCTGGCCGGCCTGGTGTCTCTTGGTGGGATTCGCATGGGTGTGGGGAGTCGTTGCGTGTTTCCTCTCGTGAATAAGCTCGTACTCTGCCGCTAATCGGGTTAGCTGTGACAAACTTTCCAGTTCGTCTCGTCGCACGTACAGTTGGAGTCCTGGCAGGGCGTTGTCGTAGATCCTATAGACTCCTTAACTAGGTCGTACTCGGCATGGTGCATGAGTAGCCGTATCTCGATGAGATAGTCTTTGAATGGTTCTCCCACCGCTTGCTTGCGGCCTCGGATCTGGTCCTCCAATTGTTCGAAATACCTTGGCGGCAGAAAATACGTCAGAAACTCCTGGCGGAAATATGCCCAGGAACTACCCTGTAGTTGGCTGGTACGGTGCCAGCGACTGGCTCGGTCGGTGAGTAGTTCGGCCATGCTCCGTGGCAGTTGGTTGGTGTCCACTCCGTAGGCGCGGGCGCGTTCCTCGAGTAGTTCCAGAAACGATAGTGGGTCATCTTCTCCGTTGAACTGGATGCCCCATCCGCGGATGCGTTCTGCCGTGCGTGCGACGTGGTTATAGTCGGGCCCGATTATAGGTGCGTCAATCGACGGTATAATTCTCTGTGTGGGCGCACGGTGGCCTTGGAAGATCGGCGGCTGTGACCACTGGTGGTCGCGGCGCGGGCTCTGGGGCTGCGGGGACTTGCAAGCTGGCTTTGGGGTCCCATCTTCCGGTGCCTGATGGTCCTGGATTAGTGGGCAACGGGGACTTGGAGCGTCCTGCTGGTTTTGCGTATTGTCTCTCGAGTTCTGCCAAGCGAGTCCAGGCACCCGGCGGGAGTGGTCCGGCGACTAGTATGGCAAAGTTCTTGCGCAACTCTTCAACAGTTCCTTCGGTGTCAAATTCGAATTCCTTGGCGAAGGCCTCCAGCTCATCTCGGCGGCGCTTGTAGATCCAGCCGATGCTGACGCCTGGATTGGCGACTGGCTCGCTGGTGTGGAAATCAATGCTCGCGTCGTCTTCGTAGGCTTCCATGGTGATTTTTCGTTGTGTTGTTTTGGGCACTTTTCACTTGATCACTGCGTTTTACTTTCCCGGCACTCGCGACTGGATTCGGGTGGCGAATTTGTTTTTACCGGACTTCTACGATTAGCTCTTATATTCTGTCTCGATGGCCGTGGGTCTTTAATCCACGTAGCCTCGTGTTAAGGTTTCTCTTTAAGTTTCCTTAAAGTTGCCAGAAGGTTGGCTTTGAAATCTCTTTAAAGTTTCCGAAAGTCCTGCTCGGGCGCCACTTGTAATGATACCTTATTTCAGACTGAGGTAAGCTCAGTCTGTCCAGGGTTCTCTACAAGAATTTTTGTAGATTGCTGGGACTTCAAAACAAAGGCTTGGCCTTGAGACCGAAAGTGGAGCAGGCGTAGGGTCTAATTACCGTGTAGGTAATTCGCACTTGGCGATGAACAAGAACGTTAACACCGTTCGGTGTCGCGCTCGGTGAGGAAAGTGCTGACACCAGAGTTTTTGGTGTTTGGTAATATTTGGTTGGGTTTACCTTATTTCCGTTGAGGGTTCGGCGAAGAATTGATGACACGTTGTGAGTTTTGGTTTTTGATATTATTTAACTGGCTTTTATTTGTGTTCTGTGTCTTTTCTTGTGTCGTGTAGTGGTTTCGTATATAGTGTTCTCGCGGAGGTGACGCGACTTAGAATAGGCGATGGACTGCCGTGTTGATTTATGCTAGGCGACGGACTGCCGTTTTGGTTTATGATAGGCGATGGACTGCCCTGATTGATCGAGGGCTCGGGCTATTTAAGCCCGATCTCGAGTGCTGAGTCCGCAAGTCTGGGTGCTGAGTTGGTGTCGGGTTCTCCAGCGCGTGCCACCGACCCGGTCATTGCCTCGGATGCACCGAGAAATGAGCTGAGTCTAGATTTGGCACTTTGGTCATTGACTCGGTTGCACCGAGAAATGACCTGTGTGGAGTTGTGTAACTCGGCGGGGAAACTGGAGTTGGGTAACTCTTGTGGAAATTATGGCGCGTGTGTCGATTCGGCAGAAATCGATCGGCGCGTGTGACTTGGAAATTTACAGAGTAAGGTGTACTGTGTTTGTGTTGTTTGTGTATCGATATATGTATGACAAAGTAACTTAGTGCTATCAGTGTGAATATCTATACGAATGTAACGGTTCGTTACACCCCCCTTCTTCCGGGTGGGGTTGCAATTGGCCGGTTTGGTTACTCCTGGGTCGGCAAAGATTCTTTGCCAACGTGTTATGGCGTTTCTATTGGTGGTTTTCCGTCGTCAGGGGTCGTTGTGATCGCTGGTGTCGTTTGCTTCCTCAGCAGGGTCGCTGTCCAACGTCGGCTCCGTGGCCCAGATGTCTGTAGAGTTCTCCATTTTCGAAAACGTAGTCGGGGTATTTATCGGGTTCTTCTTTGGTTTGCTGAATCCTTCGTGTGAGCCAGGGGCAAGATGTTGCGTCCTCTTTGATTCTTGCTAGCGTCTCCAAGGGTTGTCGGGACAGGGCATCGGCAACCACGTTTTGTTTCCCTGGTCTATAGTGGACGTCGTACTGATACTGTTGGAGTTCGAGCGCCCATCTCGCTATTCTTCCGTAGGGGCTTTCCAGAGTATTCAGCCATTTCAGCGCGAGATGGTCTGTTATAACGTCGAACTGGTATCCCTCTAGGTAGCAGCGTAGTTTTCGGATTGCCCAAATGACGGCGAGGCATTCCTTGTCGGTGGCGGAGTAGTTTCCTTCGGCCTGGTTCAAGCGTCGGCTGACATAGGCGATGACGCGTTCCTTTCCTTCGATCTCTTGCGTGAGTACGGCGCCTATGCCGAGGTTGCTCGCATCGGTTTGTAGTGAGAACTTGACGTTGAAATCGGGGCAAAAGCAAGTACAGGAGCGGTCGTGAGTAGTTCCTTTAGTTGGTCGAAGGCCGCTTGTTGATCTGCGGTCCATGTCCATGTTTGTCCTTTTTGAGTAGCTGAGACATTGGTTGGACGACTGTAGCAAAGTTTGGAACGAATCTTCGGTACCATGATGCCATTCCGATGCACTGGCGTAGTTCCTTTAGGTTCGTGGGTGGCTTAAGTTCTTTGACGGCAGCAATCTAGTCGGGGTCTGTGTGGATACCTTCTTCGCTGATGACGTGACCAAGATATTTGATCCGGCTTTGGAAAAAGGTGCATTTTTCCGCGTTTATCCGTAGGTTCGCTTTTCGAAGGCGAGAGGGACTATTGCCAGGTTGTGTAGGTGGTCCTTGAAGTCTCGTCCGACGACGACAATGTCGTCTAAATATGCGAATGCGTAGGGTTCCATGTCGGCACCGATCACAGTATCAAGGGCCCGTTGGAATGTTGCTGGTGCAGAGTGTAATCCGAAGGGCATCACTTTCCATTGATAGAGACCTCTGCCCGGGACCGTGAAGGCGGTGGCTTCTCGACTTCCGTTGGCCATGGGTATTTGCCAGTATCCGTTTTTCAGATCGAGGGTGGTTATGAAGCGTGCGTTCTGTAGGCGCTCCAAGATGTAGTTGATTCTGGACAGTGGGTATGCGTCAGGGGATAGAGTGCGTGTTGAGTTGTCGGTAGTCCACGCACATGCGCCATTTGCCGTTCTTTTACGTACGAGTACGATGGGGGCGCTGTGCGGGCTTCGTGAGGGTTCGATGAGACCTTCTTGGATCAATTGGTCGACTTGCTCGTCGATAATCCGCATCATGGCTGGGTTCTTCGGGTAGTACCTCTGTTTGATGGGTCGATTATCCCCTCATGACGATGGTGTGTTCGGCGATGTTGGAGGTCCCGTGGAGATTATTGAACTTTGGGAGTTCGGTGTCCAGAAATTCTTGAATCTGTGTTGCTATGTCCGGCGGCCAGGGATCGGAGATCAGTTCTGGATCGGGTTCGGTGAGGTCGGGGGTGTCGGGGTCCTGTGGCTGGCCTGGGTCTTCTGGGAGGATGGTTGTGTCGAACGCGCTGGGGTGTTCGATCCTACGTGCATGGCGCTAGTGGGCACGTCAGTCCGCGGAAGGTACTCCAGTGGGTTGGCGAAAATCGGTGTGGCGTCGGCCGTGGGTACGACAGGGCTGCGGTCGGTGTTTCGGGGGTCATCGGGCTAGATTCCGGTTCCGAGTGGAGAGGTTCCGTGGATATTAGCTCGATGGTTGGACCCGACCAGCAAGGGATTTTCGTGGCTGTTTCCCTCGTGGTTTGGTTGTTACACTGTTGCTGCCGTTGTCGTTGTTCGGGGCTGGTTGTCGTTTCTGAGGGTGTCCGTGGGCTCACCTTCTCCGTTGAGGGTAGGGTGCATGGGTGCGCGGTGGCTGAACTTGGACCTGGGCTTCCTGTGTCGAGCGGGTTCCAGTTCGTTGGGGTTTGTCTCGTATGTGAGATCCTTGTGGTAGGTTCGGGATGCGTGTGCCCCGTAGTTTGTTTTGATCCTGGGCTTCCTGTGTCGAGCGCCTGGTTCAAGTGTGTTGATTCTTGGCTCGTGTGTGAGATCCTCGTGGTGTGTTTGGGATGTGTGTTCCCTGGGTTTGGCTTAGGACGCGGGTGCTCCGTAGTGGCCGTGGGATTCGCTTTCCCGTTTGCTTGGTTGTAGTTTACCGGTGCTTGCTTCGGATTCGTGTTTTCCGTTGTGGGCCGGTTCTTCGCTTTCGTTGTGGTTGGTTTCGGTGTCGTATTCTTCGTTGCATTATTGGGTGCCGTATTCTTTGTGATAGGTCGGGGAAGTGTGTTCGCTGCTGACCTAGATTTCTTGGTGCTGGGTTCGGTGACTTGTACGTGGTTGGATTGAACTGACGGTGGCGTTGGCGTGAGGTGGCGATCTTGTAGCTTTAGCAGCGTGGTGCCGCATTGGATCGTCGTTCCGATGGCACATAGGAAGTCCATGCCGACTATAACTTGCTCCAGCATGTTAGGGAGGACCAGGAGTCGGATTTGGGCCTCTCGTTGATCCAGCTTGATGTGCGCCAGTAGAACTTGTGTGATTTCTCTGACTGAGCCGTCAGCCAGGCGTATGCGGACGCATGCATCTTGCAGGTTGGAGTTGTTGTTTAGTTGTCGGGCCAGGTTGTCGCTGACGAAACTTCGGGATGCCCCGGTGTCGATGGTGGCCTCCGTTGTTTGTCCTTCTATTGTCACTATCGCCACTATTCGGCCGTCGTTCACGTGTAGTGGGTTGCTTAGTCGCGGGTCTGGGGAGGCGTCGTTCTCGGCTGATCCCGGGTCAGTTGAGGACGCGTGTCGTTTCCCGACGTGGCTCGGCGGCAGCAGTCGACGGTTCGAGTGCCGCGCTTTCCACATTCCCAGCAGAATAGGATCGAAGCGTTGGTGCATTCGTAGGCGGCGTGTCCAACTTGACCACATCGGCGACAGGCTGCGCGTGGGTTGGCAATGGGAGTGGTGATCATTCGATGGGCGATGTCGTGGTTCGTTGCATTATTTTGATTCGATGACTGTCTGCGCGGTGTGTCGGCTGAATCCCAATGGGGTCTCCGAAAGGGGGTACGGTAGGACTCACCTTCTCTGCGGTCTGGGTGTCTGGCCGGCCTGGTGTCTCTTGGTGGGATTCGCATGGGTGTGGGAGTCGTTGCGTGTTTCCTCTCGTGAATAAGCTCGTACTCTGCCGCTAATCGGGTTAGCTGTGACAAACTTTCCAGTTCGTCTCGTCGCACGTACAGTTGGAGTCCTGGCAGGGCGTTGTCGTAGATCCCATAGACTCCTTAACTAGGTCGTACTCGGCATGGTGCATGAGTAGCCGTATCTCGATGAGATAGTCTTTGAATGGTTCTCCCACCGCTTGCTTGCGGCCTCGGATCTGGTCCTCCAATTGTTCGAAATACCTTGGCGGCAGAAAATACGTCAGAAACTCCTGGCGGAAATATGCCCAGGAACTACCCTGTAGTTGGCTGGTACGGTGCCAGCGACTGGCTCGGTCGGTGAGTAGTTCGGCCATGCTCCGTGGCAGTTGGTTGGTGTCCACTCCGTAGGCGCGGGCGCGTTCCTCGAGTAGTTCCAGAAACGATAGTGGGTCATCTTCTCCGTTGAACTGGATGCCCCATCCGCGGATGCGTTCTGCCGTGCGTGCGACGTGGTTATAGTCGGGCCCGATTATAGGTGCGTCAATCGACGGTATAATTCTCTGTGTGGGCGCACGGGAGGTTTCCATAGTGGGTGGCCTTGGAAGATCGGCGGCTGTGACCACTGGTGGTCGCGGCGCGCGGGCTCTGGGGCTGCGGGGACTTGCAAGCTGGCTTTGGGGTCCCATCTTCCGGTGCCTGATGGTCCTGGATTAGTGGGCAACGGGGACTTGGAGCGTCCTGCTGGTTTTGCGTATTGTCTCTCGAGTTCTGCCAAGCGAGTCCAGGCACCCGGCGGGAGTGCTCCGGCGACTAGTATGGCAAAGTTCTTGCGCAACTCTTCAACAGTTCCTTCGGTGTCAAATTCGAATTCCTTGGCGAAGGCCTCCAGCTCATCTCGGCGGCGCTTGTAGATCCAGCCGATGCTGACGCCTGGATTGGCGACTGGCTCGCTGGTGTGGAAATCAATGCTCGCGTCGTCTTCGTAGGCTTCCATGGTGATTTTTCGTTGTGTTGTTTTGGGCACTTTTCACTTGATCACTGCGTTTTACTTTCCCGGCACTCGCGACTGGATTCGGGTGGCGAATTTGTTTTACCGGACTTCTACGATTAGCTCTTATATTCTGTCTCGATGGCCGTGGGTCTTTAATCCACGTAGCCTCGTGTTAAGGTTTCTCTTTAAGTTTCCTTAAAGTTGCCAGAAGGTTGGCTTTGAAATCTCTTTAAAGTTTCCGAAAGTCCCTGCTCGGGCGCCACTTGTAATGATACCTTATTTCAGACTGAGGTAAGCTCAGTCTGTCCAGGGTTCTCTACAAGAATTTTTGTAGATTGCTGGGACTTCAAAAACAAAGGCTTGGCCTTGAGACCGAAAGTGGAGCAGGCGTAGGGTCTAATTACCGTGTAGGTAATTCGCACTTGGCGATGAACAAGAACGTTAACACCGTTCGGTGTCGCGCTCGGTGAGGAAAGTGCTGACACCAGAGTTTTTGGTGTTTGGTAATATTTGGTTGGGTTTACCTTATTTCCGTTGAGGGTTCGGCGAAGAATTGATGACACGTTGTGAGTTTTGGTTTTGATATTATTTAACTGGCTTTTATTTGTGTTCTGTGTCTTTTCTTGTGTCGTGTAGTGGTTTCGTATATAGTGTTCTCGCGGAGGTGACGCGACTTAGAATAGGCGATGGACTGCCGTGTTGATTTATGCTAGGCGACGGACTGCCGTTTTGGTTTATGATAGGCGATGGACTGCCCTGATTGATCGAGGGCTCGGGCTATTTAAGCCCGATCTCGAGTGCTGAGTCCGCAAGTCTGGGTGCTGAGTTGGTGTCGGGTTCTCCAGCGCGTGCCACCGACCCGGTCATTGCCTCGGATGCACCGAGAAATGAGCTGAGTCTAGATTTGGCACTTTGGTCATTGACTCGGTTGCACCGAGAAATGACCTGTGTGGAAGTTGTGTAACTCGGCGGGGAAACTGGAGTTGGGTAACTCTTGTGGAAATTATGGCGCGTGTGTCGATTCGGCAGAAATCGATCGGCGCGTGTGACTTGAAATTTACAGAGTAAGGTGTACTGTGTTTGTGTTGTTTGTGTATCGATATATGTATGACAAAGTAACTTAGTGCTATCAGTGTGAATATCTATACGAATGTAACGGTTCGTTACAACATAAAAATAGCAACAGGATCTCCGCAAGCTAACGGGCAAGTTGAAAGAATTAATAGAGACTTTGGACCTATGATTGCCAAGATTCGAGACATAGAAAAAAATGAGCAATGGCATAAGGGTTTTGGACAAAGTGGAGTTTGCAATGAATAACACAAGAAATAGAAGTATAGACGAATACCCGAGCGTAATGCTCTTTGGTGTATTACAAAAGGGTGATAGTATAGATAGCTTACAAAGAAAACATAGTTGAAGAAAATCAAAGTAGCGAGCAAAGAGACCTAGAATATACAAGGTGTAAAGCAGCAATAGTTCAACAGAAAGTTTAAGAGTACAATAAAAGTTATGTTGATACAAAGCGACAGAGACCCAGATTATATTCTATTGATGATTATGTTATGATAAGAAATTTTAACTCACAACCAGGAACGTCCAGTAAACTAGCTCCAAAGTTCAAGGGACCGTACAGAATTCCAAAAGTATTAGATAACGATAGGTATGTTGTGCAAGATATAGAAGGATTCCAACAAACTCAAATCCCCTATTCAGGAATATAGGCTGTTGTCCACAATATCAAACCATGGATCTGTGATCAAAATGTAAATAATGAATTGGATAATGAAGAAAATGTAAATAATGAATTAGATGATGAAGAAAATGTAAATAATGAATTAGTTGATGAAGAAAATGTAAATAATGAACGAAATGTAAATATTGAGTTAGATAAAGAAGAAAATGTATCTGCTGAATCTGAAAATGAAATGATGTATATGAAGATATAGCTGATTCAAGAAATAAGATTATAACAAGCGAAAATCAAAAGAAAGAAAAAATGCGAGAAAAATGGCTGAGAGCAGCATAATAACAAGAAACATGGCAAAGAGAATCAGGAGATCCTCACAGTCAGGATAGGCCGAATTGTAGCAGTACTATCCCCGATACCACTGTACATACATATAATACTAGTTATTAAGCCCACTGTAATTGTCCCGATCGAATAAGCTGTTAAGCCCACTGTAATTGTCCCGATCGAATTAGCTGTTAAGTCCTCTGTAATTGTGCTCACAGCACACATTTTATGTAAATACACTCTCATAGTAGAGAGAGCAAAAAGAATAAGAAGTAAAGAAGAGAATAAAATTGAGAGCGAGATCACGCAGAGAAAAAAAAGTAAAAAAAGTTTTTTTCTGGACTGATTCTATTCGGTCTTGGTGTACTTTGTACTGAGGGCACCATACACACGAGCCGTACTCTAAAATCAGACGAACAAGCGAAATATAGAGAGTCTTCGTTATATAGGGGTCGTCAAATTCCTTTGACCACCTCTTTATAAACCCAAAAGCACTCCCATGGCTTTATTTACCATGGTAGAAATATGTTCAGAAAATGTTAACTTGGGGTCTAGTTTAACTCCAAGATCATCAACCAAAGTAATTCTCTCCGGAGAACCACCGCAGAGGGTGTAAGGAGCCAACAAGGGGCTGGAGCGATCAAATGTCATTACTTTACATTTCGAGGCATTCAGGTGTAACATATTTGCACAACACCATGACTGAAAGTTATTGAGATCGGATTGCAAGCGAGAGTGAAATTAAATGTCCTTATACTAGACACAGAGTTTAACGTCATCCGCATATACTCATGTATACTCGCGAGTTTGTTAATACTGAAGGCAGGTCATTAATGAAGAGTGCGAAAAGTAGGGGGCCAAGATGGCTGCCCTGTGGTACTCTAGAAGTAACCTGAACAAGTGAAGACAAGGAGTTTTTGAAGAGGACTCTTTGACTCTTTGAGACCTACAGCAAAGGTAGCTGGAAATCCATTTCAGAAGATTGGGCGGAAACCCTAAAATGTCAAGTTTTTTCGCTAAAAGGGAATGGTTTACAGAGTGGGTTGCTTTACTGAAACAGGTGTAAATGACATCCGTCTGCATGTTACCATGGAAGCCTTTAATAATAAAAAGAGGTAAACTCTAGTAAATTTGTAGTTGTTGATCGTCGCCTTATAAATCCGAGCTGAGCTGGAGATATAAGTGATTTGCAGAGATGTTGCTAGTGTGGGGTTAAAATTTTCTCAAACATTTTAGGAATAGCAGATAGCTTCGATATACCTCTGTAATTCATTGCGTCAGACTTGCTACCTTTCTTATGGAGAGGAATAATAAACGATTTCTTCCAGATCGGAGGGAAACATGAATAGTTAATGGATAGGGTGAATAGTTTAAGCAGGGGTCCACACAGTGCGTCGGCGCAGTACCTGAGTACACAGCCGGGGACTCCGTCAGGACCTCGTGAGAACACCGGCTTAACTAGTCGAAGATCCTGAAGCAGTGAGCTTTTATTTACCGTAGGGCTGAAAATGCCGTTCGATCTTGGTAAACTGTATGGATACGGCTGATCAGAGTAGCTTTCATGGGAATAGGTTGTTTGAAAAAATTGTGCAAAAAGATCGACAATGGCCTGATCATTGTTTGCCGACGAATTATAAAATGATAGCGAGAATGGATGTGCAGACGTTTTACGCTTGCTGTTTACGAAGCTGCAAAACTGTTTATGGTCCTGAGCAAAGCGTGGTCCTGTATCGTGATAGGTAATTTTTATAGCATTGAGCCTTTAGAATGGTGAAGTTTGACCGACCTATTACATAGCGAAAGAGAGAAGAAGAAGAGCCAACTTCTTGAAATTTTTTATATAAAGTCTTGATTTTATGATTTTTTAGACTAGATAGCTTTTGGTAAACCAAGGGGCTTCCCAGATCTAATCGGACAAAAATATGGGACACAAAAATCAAAGAGTGTGTCAAGTACATTATAGAAAATGTTTTGTGCCTTTCATAACGTCAGTTCACAAGTACAGAGCGGACCAATCGAAATCCCTAATCAGGCTATTAAGCTTCGTAAACTCGGCCTTAAGAAAGCAGCGGACACGTTTAGAAAGCTTACCTGATCGATTCAATACAGAAGGTCCAATATCGACCGATACTTCGAAAGTAGGATGGTAGGAGTCTTCAGGTATAGTGAGCGGAAGGGCTCGGGTTAACAACGCTATGGTCGGATCCGAGACGAAGCACAGATCGAGCAATCGACACAAGGAATTTTTCACATGG
Source organism: Drosophila bifasciata (assembly GCA_009664405.1). Taxonomy (NCBI): domain Eukaryota; kingdom Metazoa; phylum Arthropoda; class Insecta; order Diptera; family Drosophilidae; genus Drosophila; species Drosophila bifasciata. The sequence goes on along the minus strand of CM019041.1, from coordinate 23,439,524 downwards.
TTGACTTGAGACAGGGACAGGTCTAGCAAGCCGTCAATAAGGTCATGTCGTGATATGGGCACAAGGTTATTCGACTCGTTTACCGAAGACCAGACAGTGCCTGGCAAATTGAAATCCCCAGAACTATCATGTGGTCTTTATCTGATAGCGAGGAAGAAACAGTTTTTAAAGCGGACAGGTGCTGCTCGTATATAGAGATATCCGAAGACGGTGGAATGTACGAGAAGGTAATGAAAATAGAAAAGGCTGGAAGAATCAGTTTTATGCACAGAAATTCCAGGTCTTGTTCCACCTGGAATATGAAATGGCTCCGAGGAACCGTAGTCTTCGGACTCCCAGGGCCGGGCAGAGACAGAAGAAGTGGTGAACCGACTCCTCCTCCTCCTCGTCCCTACAATTTCTGCAGAAGTCGTTGTGAGGGATCGACAGTCTTGCAGCGTTTGTGCCGATCTGCCAGTGCCCCGGGATGGCTCGGGTGGCGGCGGAGCAATGTGCTCTGCTGAGTTTATAAAGCTCTTCCGAGCGCTTTTTCGAACGATTTGGCCAAATCGCTCTTGAAGTTCTGCATGTGATGAAGGAGAGGTACAGTAGTGCCCTGCCTAGCTAGCTCGTCGGAGGCATCGTTCCCGGCAATGTCCCTATGTCCTGGGACCCATATTAGGGAGAGATCCAGCTGCTCTGCGGTCTCATTTAGAGACCTGCGACAGTCGTTAACGGTCGCTGAGTTCGACGCAATAGAGCCCAGAGCCTTGAGGGCTGCTTGGCTGTCCGAGAAGACGCACACTGAGTGTCCGTTTAAAGAAAGCTTGGAGACAATGGAAACGGCCTCCTTGATGGCTAAGACCTCTGCCTGGAACACGCTGCAGTGGTCCGGAAGTCTGAAGCAGAGACTGATGTTGAGCTCGTCGCAAAAGACGCCCCCCCCCCACGCGGCCGTCTAATTTTGAGCCATCAGTGTAGAAGTGGATCGCGTTCGCAGGTCCAGGTTCGCCCCTCTCCCAGTCCTCCCTGTGGGATGGATACCTGGAAAGGCGTCGAGAGGTAGTCACTTGGGATGCAGTAGTCTGTCCTCTCTGGAAGTTGCGGGAGTTTTATTAGTATTCCCGAATGGCCAACCGTGGTGGTTTTCCACAGGTTGGATTCCCTCATTCTAAGGGCGGAGAGTGTTGCAACCTTTTTCCCCATAAGTTCTACAGGTAGAAGGTACAACATGGTATCGAGGACTTAACTTGGGGTAGTGCGAAGTCCGCCAGTTATGCATAGCTCTGCCATGCGTTGGACTCTTATGAGTTTGTCAAGACAAGTTTTCTTGTCCAGGGCTGGCCACCAGACCACTACCCCGTAGATCAGGATTGGTCGTATGATGGCGGTGTATAGCCATCGGACTATGCACGGGGTCATGCCCCACTTTAGACCGATGGTTTTTCTGCAGGTGTAGAGGGCTACTGTGGCCTTCTTCACCCTGTCCTCTATGCTCAGCTTCCAGTCGAGCTTCCTATCGAGGATGAGGCCAAGGTATTTGGCCTGATTGCTGAAAACTAGCGGCTCTCCGCATAGTTTCGGTGGGGTAAGTGTCGGAATCTTGTATTTCCTGGTGAATAGTACAAGTTCCGTCTTAGATGGGTTAGCACTTAGCCCACATTTGGCCGCCCAATATACGAAAAACTTCGCTCCCTCTCTTTCGCACTCACACAAAAAATCGAGTCGATTTGGTTTTTCGTAAAAATGAACGCCTGGATCTCAGAGACTATAAGAGCTAGAGCAACCAGACTTTTTGCCCAGACTCCTGTGATACCGAACCTGAACAAGAGTATTTCAAAATTTCGCCCCGCCATCTTCCGACCACACAAAAGACGAAAATCCACAATTTTGAAGATAGAAAAAAACGAAAAATGCAGTATCGTAGGAAATGACCATATCTACCAGATTCCCGAATTCGGTTCAGATCGGATCATTATTGTAGCCACAATGATCAAATGAATTTTCAGCTGCCAGCTTCCCCACCCCCTTGCAGCAGTCGTCGTTTATGGGGATGATTGTCGCACAGATTCTCTACACGCACACTCACGCTCACACAAGCTACCTCGTGCAGTGTACGTGTGTTGTTGTGAAAAGTGATGTAGATGAAGTAGATGTAGATGACTGATGTAGCAAAAAAATGTAAAATTTAATAACTGATAAAACATTTTAAAATCCCACATAAATCACATGTGTGCTGACTGAGTACGGGTATAAAAGTAGAGTCGCGGCAACAGCGACTCCATACGTTCTTCCTCGTTTGAATATCTATTAGTGGTGGGAGACTTGATGCCAGTTGATTAGAAGCTTATTTTTGATGAAGTTTGAGATCAAACTAAATAAGTCTGTTTTTTCAGCAAATTTGTTAATGGGAGAATCTGCTCTAGCAGCTATCTTTGCAATTTTTTCCGCTTCTTCATTTCCATGTATGCCAGCATGTCCGGGTATCCACATGGCTTTTATATTTTTGTGTTGAATAAGGAGGTCACGGATTTGGGAGATTATGTTTTGGGAATTGTTGGGGTTTCTTAAAGCTGATATGGTGGATCTGCTGTCCGTGCAGATAATATATTGGTGATGTTGGGTGGAAGCATATTTTGCCGCCAGATATATGGCGTAGGCTTCTGCTGTAAAGATTGAGCAGTATTGGTTGATTCGGCCGGAGTCCAGAATTATGGTATAATTTTTTATTACTGCGAATGAAGTATTTGCGGTAGTTTTAGAACCATCGGTGTAAAGAAATGTAGAGTTTTTGTGGGGCTCGCTGTCCCTTATTGAGTTAAAAAGATTGCGATAAAGCTCGGGAGAAGTATTTGCTTTGGTGAAGATTTCAAAATCGGAGATGAATGAAGAATCTTGTTGGTTTGGATGAGCATTGGTGGAAAGTCGATCGGCACATCAGATGACATTTTGATGCTATGGAATATAGCAGAAAGTTTCTTTGGAAAAGTTTTTCGTTTAACTGCCGCCTTGATGATATGGTTAAGTTTTTTGTTGTTGTGTATTAAAAGTCTTGGGATGAGCCTGAGCGTAGATTGAAGAACCCTGTTTTCCAGTGACGGTAGTCCTGCTTCTGTTAAAACGATTTTCGTAGGGGATGTTGGGAAAGCTCGAATGCTTCTTTTTGCTGAGGTGTGGTACGGTGAAGCAATAAATTTTAAGTTGGTTTTGGATGCATGTCCATATATACATAGGTAATCCGTAATCAATTTTTGAAAGCATAAGGGCCTGCGTTACGTTGATCATTGTGTTTCTGTGTGATACTGTGCGTTGTGAGGTGAGATATTTTATAATATTAAGTCTTGCAACTAGGCTCGTTTTTAAATATTTACAGTGTTCCTTAAAAGTAAGTCTCCTGTCAAAAATAAGACCTAACATTTTAAGATTATTACAATAAGGTATAGAAGCATTTGAGAGTTTTATATCTAATGGATATAAACTTACATTTTTCTAAGGCTAGGTTAGCACCTGAGGTGAGAGACCATGTTTCTATTACTTTTAATATTTTTTTGAATAAAGAGTTTACAATAATAGTGCACTTGTGTTTCGTGAAAATTAAAACATCATCCGCGTATAGAATATGTTCCATGTGATTATATTTATTTATAATTATGCTTATTTCATTAAAGGCTAGGGTGAAAAGGGTAACAGACAAGGGGAACCCTGAGGTATGCCGTTATGTAAAGGGTATGCATTGAATATGCATTTTGTATGCGTACTGAGAATTTTCGGTTGGTAAGAAATGATTTTAAAATATTGTATATTTTTTCTCCTACTTTTATTTGGGCTAGTTGTTTAAGAACAATATGAACTCCTATGCGATCAAACGCCATTTCCAAATCTAAGCTGAGACATGATTTCGGGTTGCGATTGCGGTGGTTGCAAAATGGTCAAAGATCAGTAGCGCATCTAATGTACTATGTATGGTTTTTTTTTTTTCCAAATTGTTGCTCGCTTAGGGAGCGTTTTCTTGATATGTACCACATTATTCGTTTGGAGATAATTCTTTCGAAAAGTTTTCCAGGACAGGGGAGGAGAGAAATGGGTTGGTAGCTTGTGAGCTCGGTGGGAGATTTTTTTGGTTTAAGAATTGGTATGATAGCTGCGCATTTCCAGCATTGTGAAAAGCATCCTTGGTCAAATACATTGTTAAATAGTTGAATAACTGAAATTTTAATGGCAGTTGGGACATTCTTAATCATGGGGTATGAGATTTTGTCAATACCAGGGGACTTTTCCTTAACGCTTGCGAGGCAGAGTCATACTCTAGAGTACAAATTTTTGATTCAATCATTTTGGCCAGCTTGGAAGGGTAAGGGTTAGTAAAGCTAAATGTCAGGGTGTTGTGTTTCTCGGAAGAAAACCGACGGTTAATGTTGTTGTCATGGGAGTAAGAGCTCCAAAATTCTGCTAAAGAATTGGCAAGTTCTTTAAAGTCATAGATTGGGCCGTTCGGGGTGTTAAGAAATATAATTTGGTATGTTGTTGAAGATTTGTTTGGGAGTAGATAAAGGTGATATGTTTTCTGTAATCTTTGTTAAGCCGACATGTTTACTTTCTCTACACTTAAAGCGGAATTTTGCTTGGCTGTTTTTATACGCTATTAGATTTTCATTGGTTTGCAAGCGTTTATATGCATACCAGGATTTTTGTTTAAGCTCTCTCAGTAGAGCGAGTTCTTTGTTCCACCAGGCAGTTGTTGTCTTAGAGCGTAAAGGCTTAGATTGAGGGATATGAAAGTGAGCTGATGTACGTATTATTTCGTGTATGTAAGCCACATCTCTGTTTATATTGTTTGAGGTAATGCGATTCTTTGCTTGTGCGGGTAAGAATGAATGGAATTCTGGCCAGTTTGCTCTATCTGTGAGAAATTTACTAATAAATGGATACCTTACAGATTTTCGGCGGACTATAGTTGTGATTATTGGAAAATGGTCACTTCTGCATAGGTTGTCCAGAGTGTATGAAGACAAAAAGGGGAGTAAATCTGGAGAGCACATTGAGTCCACATGTGTAAAGGTTTTATGCGTGGAGAAGTGGGTTGGTTGGCCGTCGTTTAAGCAGCATAAGTTTTTGATTGTTAGGACTTTTTCTAATATTTTTCTTCTGTTAGATTTTGGGGATCCCCAAATAGGGCTCCAGGCGTTGAAGTCACCCATTATGACTAGAGGTGATGAAATATTGTTAAATATAAAGGAGAGCTGGTGAGAATTAAATGGCTGGTTGGGAGGTATATAGACATTACAAATTTGTATTTTAAAGCCACAGTTGATTTCGATTGGGATAAAATATTTGAAGCTATTGGTATTGGTATTGGTATTATGGTATGGCAAAGATTTTTTTTAACCAATATTTTTTTTTCCCCTGTTTGCCGCTTGAAATTTGTGGAAGGTTATGGAAGTAGTGTGATTGATTGTTGAATTGTGTTGAGTATGCGTTTCTTGCAAAAGGACTAGATCTGGTTTATGCTCTTTTAGTAGCACCTGCAAGTCAATTAAATTATTTTGAATGCCGTTAATATTCCATTGAAGTATTTTTGAAATGCATTAATAAGATAATAAATTTATATATATATATATATATATATATATATGTAAGAAGGCTAGGTCACGCACACAGGCGCGGACCTCCCCGAGAGAGCAGAAAGAGCAGCGAGCCGAGAGCAAAGAGTAGATCGCGAGAGCGAGAGTCAGGAAGCGTCAGCCGACGCCGCTCAGAGCCTACGACACATTCCGTTGGCAGTCGTTCTCGTAGTCAGTCGCCGTTGTTAATTACGATCAAGTTGAAATATATCTTTATCAAATATCCTCTACATTTAAATAAACCTGACCAATAAACACATATTAAACATAACCTTTTCACATTTGGGTGCTCGTCCTGTTTTGAATGCACGGTTTTGAAAGTTGAAAAGTTGCCTAAAGTTGTTGGAACATTTTATTGTAGTTTAGAAGAAGTAAAGTCGCAAAGTTGAACAGTTGAAAGTGAGAAACTACAGTAATTTGCCCAAAAATCGACAAATTTGTGCGAAGTGCCGTTATTTTTGGCGTTGCGACGTGCATACATACACACACGCGAGAAGAACAGAAAGAAGCGAAGATCAGTTCGGTCGGCGTTGTTGTCGAAGTTTCGTTTTGGTGTTGCGACGTGCATACATACATACACGCGAGAGAACAGAAAGAAGCGAAGAACAGTTCGGTCGACGTTGTTGTCGAAGATTCGTTTTGTGTGGCGACGTGCCTACATAATACATACACAGAGGAGAACGGAAGATGCCGAGAACCAGACGTACCCCATCGAAAAAAAGCAGAGAGACGCAAGCAAGTATTGAAAAGGAGAATCTGCTGCTGCTGGATGCAAATTTGTCCGAGACGGACCAAGATTGCGAAATCGGGGTGATCCCAGAAGAAAACAAGGTGGCAGCGCAGGGAGGCGTGGCAAACATCGACGCCAGGATGCAGCAGATTATGCAGCTTTTAACCCTGAAAATAGAGATAGATGAACGCAGGGATAACCAAGTAAAAATATCGGCGAGTAATTTTGAGAAAATTCTAAGCGACTTTGATGGATACTCTATTCCTGTGCAACAGTTGTTCGACATCTTCGAAAATAATGCAGAGGCGTACGAACTGTCAGATAAACAAAAATATGTTCAGGCCCGAGGAAAAATGTGTGGCGCGGCAAAACTTTTTGGAATCCGAGTGCGTGTCCAATTTTGAAGATTTGAAGGACAGATTAATAAGCGAATTCGACACGAGTACAAATAGTGCGGATATTCACCAAAAGTTGAGAAATCGCAAAATGCTGAAGTCGGAGACATTCCATGAATATATGCTGAGCATGAAGAAGTTGGCAAGCGTCGGCAAGGTGGAAGAGGAAGCAGTATTGCGCTATATCGTAGACGGGTTGCAAATAAAAAGCGATTTTAAAATCGCGATGCATCGGTGCCGGTCGTATAAAGCGCTAAGGGAAGAGTATGCCATTTACGAGCTAGTTCAGGGTAAACCCAGCGATGACAAGAGCACAGTGGTATACAAAAGTAAAGCGACGGTGGCTGAAGGCAGAAAAAGAATACTGTTTCAATTGCGGTTCTCCGGATCACAAAAGAAGTGCGTGCACAGCTGATACCAAATGCTTTGGTTGCAACGAGTACGGACATATTTCCCGTAACTGTCCGAAGAAGGATGGAAGGGTGAATATAATTCAAGATCGCATTCGCTTTAAGACAATACTCGTAAACAAAAGCGAAGTGGAGTGCCTGGTTGACACTGGGTCGGACGTGACCTTAGTTACAGAAAGAGTATTCAAAAGTTTGAACGGTGTGCAGATTCTAGAAAGTGAAACAACTTTGCGTGGCCTGGGAAACAAGAATACAAAGCCAATTGGATTTTTAACGCCGATATAGAAGTGGACCAGCTGCGAACCGAACACAAGTTTTTGGTGGTTCCAAACAATTCGATGGAATGCGATGGAATTTTGGGCTACGATTTTATTAAGAAGTTCACACTTATGGCCGATTTAAACGGAGTCTCATTTTTGAGCCTGGAACAGCAGAAAAATTCGGAAGGAGATTGTAACATGGTCTATAATGTCATCGAAACTCCAGGTAATTTTGTGGCTCCAACCCAATATCAAAAGGACATCGAACAGCTAGTGGAAAGCAGTTATAAGTCAGCCGACGTGCCCGTAATATGTCCGATAGAGCTGAAGATCGTTCCAGATGGAGTATTAAAACATTTTTGTCAGACGCCAAGCCGTTTGTCTGGAGATGAAGCAGCAGCTGTAAAGGAACAGATTGATGAGTGGCTCGATCAGGGTATTGTGCGCAAATCGACGTCCCATGTTGCGAGCAGAATCGTTATTGTCAAGAAAAAAAAAGATCACACGTTAAGAGTCTGCGTTGACTATCGAAAGCTGAATAGCATGGTGTTGAAAGATCGCTTTCCCGTGCCGATGATGGACGACGTTCTGTAAAACTCAAAGCAGCTAAGTTTTTCAGCATTATGGATTTGGAAAATGGGTTTTTCCATGTGCCCGTAGAAGAAAATAGCAAAGCTTACACTGCGTTTGTGACTCGTGAAGGACTGTTTGAATTCAACAAGGCGCCGTTCGGATTTACAAACTCTCCAGCAGCTTTCATACGGTTTGTAAATCACATATTCCAGCCGCTCATCAATGAAGACGTTATGCAGCTGTACATGGATGACATAATTATTTATGCCAACGACGTCGGAGAGTGCATGACCAAAACAAAGAAAGTTCTAGAGAAAGCGGCATCGTATGGAATGAAGATTAAGTGGAAAAATGTAGTTTCTTGCAGCGGCGTATCAAGTTCTTGGGACACATTATCGAAAATGGTCAAATCTGGCCAGGAGAAGAGAAATGTTCCGCTTCGCTACGCCGAAAAACGTCAAGGCTGTCCAAGCATTCCTGGGGCTTACAGGATTTTTTGCAAGTTTATACCGCAATATGCACAGGTAGCACGTCCGCTTACAAATCTCTTTAAAAAAGACGTCGATTTTAAGATTGGACCAGAGGAAGAACAGGCGATCCAACAGTTGAAATTGTTGCTTGTATCGGAGCCTGTTTTGCGAATTTACATGAGGGACGCGCCAACCGAGCTTCACACTGACGCCTCCAAAGATGGCTACGGAGCAGTTCTATTGCAAATGTTCGAGGGTAAGCTTCACCCGGTTTATTTCTGGAGCAAGAAGACGACGCAAGCTGAGTCTAAGCAGCATAGTTACATACTCGAGGTCAAGTCTGCATATCTGGCATTGAAAAAGTTTAGACAGTATTTGCTGGGGATAAAGTTTAAGCTGGTCACGGATTGTATCGCGTTTAAGCAGACGACGAGTAAGCTGGACATACCGAGAGAAGTGGCGCAATGGGTACTCCACTTGCAGGACTTCGACTTCGAAATGGAACATCGAGCGGCAGAAAAAATGAAGCATGTGGACTCTCTAAGTCGTTATCCCCAAGTCTACGTCGTTACATCAGAGATATCATCACGTTTGAAGAAGGCACAGCAGAGCGACGATGGAATAAAAAGCAATTGTTCGAGTCCTACAAGACGGTGCATATGAAAACTACAAGCTGAAAGGTGGACTACTTTACAAAGAAGTCGTCGGACACGAGCTACTGGTCGTCCCAAAACAGATGGAGCGCGAGGTGATCAAGACTGCACACGACACTGGTCACTTTGCAACGACAAAGACGATGCACAACATTCAGCAGCAGTTTTAAATCCCCCACTTAGAGGGGAAGGTAAATAATTTCATATCTAACTGTATAAGTTGCATTATTCACAGCAAGAAGACCGGCAAGCAATGCTCTTGCATTGCATCGACAAAGGCGATGTACCACTCCATACTGTGCATATCGATCACTTGGGTCCGATGGATGCGACGTCTAAACAGTATAAGTTTATACTGGCAGTAGTGGATGGGTTTTCAAAGTTCGTCTGGTTGTTTCCAACGAAGTCTACAGGCTGCGAAGAGGTCATCACGAAGCTGAGCGAGTGGTCCAACGCATTCGGATTTCCGAAGCGCCTGATAAGCAACAGAGGCGTTGCATTCACGGCCAACGCGTTTGCTGAGTTCCTGAGCGCGAACATGGTCGAGCATATCTGGTCAACAACTGGTGTTGCCAGAGGTAATGGTCAAGTCGAAAGGGTTAACCGCTCGATCCTTTCGATCATAGCAAAGCTGTCATCAGAAGAACCGTCAAAGTGGTTCAAGTATGTACCTTCGGTGCAAAAGCGATTAACTCCCACATTCATAAGTCGACGAAAGTATCACCGTTCGAAATCATGTTCGGCACTAAGATGAATACAAAAGCAGAAGATAGACTAATCGAAGTACTGAACCAGGAGCTGGTAGAGAAGTTTAACGACGACCGTCATATGATGCGAAACGAAGCCAGGCAGAATATACAACAGGCGCAGAAGACCTACAAGGCCAACTTCGATAAGAAACGACGTGTTGAGCATGGGTACAGTTTGGGTGATCTCGTCGCTGTTAAGCGAACCCAATTTGTTGCAGGTCGAAAGCTGGCGAGTTCATACCTTGGTCCGTATGAGATCGTCAACGTTAAACGTAACGGGCGATACGACGTGAAGAAAGCAGCCCCGGACATCGAAGGACCAAACGTGACAGCGACTAGCTGTGACAATCTCAAACTGTGGAAGTTTGTCGAGGAGAACGAGGAGCTGTTGTCATCCGGGACGGACGACGAATGTCAGGATGGCCGAATGTAAGAAGGCTAGGTCACGCACACAGGCTCGGACCTCCCCGAGAGAGCAGAGAGAGCAGCGAGCCGAGAGCAAAGAGTAGATCGCGAGAGCGAGAGTCAGGAAGCGTCAGCCGACGCCGCTCAGAGCCTACGACACATTCCGTTGGCAGTCGTTCTCGTAGTCAGTCGCCGTTGTTAATTACGATCAAGTTGAAATATATCTTTATCAAATATCCTCTACATTTAAATAAACCTGACCAATAAACACATATTAAACATAACCTTTTCACATATATATACATTATTTACCTTTTTTTTTTATTTGCAGGTGAGGTTTGAAATCAAGACTCGGGGCGCGGGGGGCTGGTTGGCTCGGTGGCCGAAGCCACTGCGAGGCCTGGGACCTGGGCTTCACCCCGAGTCAAGAGAGGAGATAAAATATTTTTAAGAGAGATAATCGTCGTCTTCACTGATATATGTACATATCAGAAGAAGAGAGATCACTGTTGAGAGGGGGTTGAGTGGAGTTTAATAAGTGAGCTGTGTTATTGTTTGGTATGTTTGTTAATTCTGAGTAAGAATTTTTATTTGAATGGATTGCGCTATGGGCGGTTAATGGTGTGTTGGTGTATTTTGTTGTTTCAATTTTGTTCTTTTTCGCTGGATTAGCGTTGGAAGGAGTTGAGCATGAGGGGGTATCGTCAGCAGATGCCGATGCGATAATATTTACTGTGCTTATGTCTTGTTCTTTTGCAGCTTATTTGTTTCGATTGTGTTGTCTTTCGTATTTTGTTGTTGTTGTTTTTCTGGGAGATAAGTGTTGGTTTTTTTGGTGATTGTTTTGTGTGTATTTTCGCCGTTAGATGTGTTGGCGACAGCTTGTGCGTAATTTAATTTAATTTATTTCATGCTTTATCCTAGCGCTACAAGTATAAACTTATTTTTATTGCGTTTATATTGAGTTTATAGAGTTCATTTTGGATCTGTTATCTACTAAAAGCTAATAATTATACATGAACATTTTGACAAAAATTATGTACTTAAAGTAAATACTTATATATTAACATTTTTTGTTTTTTTTTTACTTTTATTTTTTATTTTTTTGTTTGTTTATTTTTAATGGTTTCCTAGATGCTCTTTGATTTTATTTTGAAATTGAGTTGCGCTCCTAATTGATTTAATGTGATGGGGAAGACTGTTCAATAAGCGGATTGCAATGACAAAGAACTGCCTCTTCGAGCAAAGCGTATAAGCTCGAGGGCATAAATAGTTGTTAGTTCTTTGTGAAGTAGCAGGGTTAAGTTTGCTGTGAAGGTAAATTGGTTCTTGAGTCGTTACAATTTTATGAAAGTATACTAGAGTTCTAAAATCTATCCAAGTGGTCAAGTTAAGGTCAAGTATTTTATTTGTCAAGTGCGATACATGGTCAAAACGTCTTAAATTAAACACATATCGGACAATTGAATTAAAGGCTAATACCAGTGTGCGCTTGTCGCGGGCGTCACTATGTCCAAATATTTCAACACCATAGAAAAGAGTCGGGAGAAGAATGACTTTAGAAATCAGGAGTCTTATATCTTCTGGTAAGAATGTTTTGGACACTGACAGTTGGCGTAACAGTCCATAGGTACGTCCTGTTGCCTTTGAAATATGTTTGCTCCATGATAGTGTGTTACTAAATGTTATACCCAGGTTAACTGCGTGGTCTTCATAGGAAATGGGTGCATTGTCAATGTATAGTTTCTCCAGATTGTTTGTGCAAATACTTTTTTAGCAATTACCAAACATTTTGACTTTTTGGATTTATTACCAGGCCATTCTCTTTTGCCCATTTCTCTATTATGGAAAGCATCTTGTTACTCGTACTGACACAAACATTTATTTCGTTAACGGGATTACTAGCATAAATTTGGACGTCATCAGCATATAGATGTACTTCACATTCGGACAAGACACTAGGTATATCATTAACATATATTGAAAACAATAATGGTCCTAACACAGAACCCTGAGGAACTCCGCGCGAAAGTTTCAAAAAAGTCGAAATTTTTGTTCCTGAGACTACTGCTTGCAATCGATTTGTAAGATAGGACTTAACAAAGTTGACTGCAGTGTCTGAGAAGTTGAACAAATTCGTCAATTTTGCACAGAGTATGTTATGATTTACAGAGTCAAATGCCTTACTATGGTCAAGAAGTGTCAAGAACGTAACCCAGTTTTTGTCAAGTTGCTGTCGTATATCTTCCACAATATCCGTTATAGCATTCTTATACAACTTCGTTTCTTTCGAAAGCCCGACTGTTTTTGACTCATCAGCGAGTTTTGAGTCAAAAAGTGTTCAATCTGTGAAGACATAAGATTTTCAAGAACTTTGGAAAGAAACGGAAGTATTGAGATAGGCCTGTAGTCATTGTTTTGTTTTGGGATGGGTAATATTTTTGCCTTTTTCCATTCAGTCGGAAACGTGGATGTAGTAATGGCGTTGTTAAATATATACGTGATGTGGGACAAAAATCTTCGGAAGTAAGATTTTTAGAATTTTGGACTAATGCCATCTAAGCCTTCGGCATTGGACTTTACCTTAAGAATACACGCAAGGACATCACATTGATTGACACACACAAAGCTAAAACTACTATCACAGAGTGGGGTTGAGTTCAGGTACATGTTGCTTGTCGCTTCAGGTACACCAGTCATCGAGAACCTTCGGTTGAGCTCTTCGACATTGACATCGTGCTCAGTCTTCTGTAGACATTTTCCTATTCCCAAATTTTTCATTTCAGTCCACCTTTGTTTGATAGTGGAGCAGTTCTGAATTTGGACTTATAGAAGTTACCCTTAGCGGATCTTATATCCTTGGTAACCGTTGCTCTTAATCTTTTGTAAGTTAAACGGAATTCCTCTGTTTTATAACGCTTTCATTTAAGGAAAGCATTGTCTCTCTGATGCATAAGATTTTTGATATCTCTGCTGAACCATGGTTTATGTCTTAGCTTGGTTACTTTAGTTTTAAGAGGAACAAACTTATTAAACATGTACAGTATATTGTTGTTTAAAACACACAATTGACAATCAACACGGGAGATTCGTAAATATAAGACCAGTCACATGCATTAAATTCTAGTTCTAGTTCATTAAGGTCTATATTCTTATAGTCTCTATACGTAAAGGAATCAGTTTTGTAATCTAAAGTCAAGTCATATGTCAGGAAAATAAGGTCATGCTTGGGAAAAGCTGGTACTGGTACCTGGTCATAGAGTAAGGTCTTATTAGGGTCATTGATGAAAAAATGTCAAGAAGTGTATCACAGGTGTTGCTGAAGTGTGTAGGCATGTTTACATTGACGGCATACAACCCCAGAGAAGCAAAGCTATCTAAAAGATGATTCTCTTTTCAAGATATTGCTATTGAAATCGCCGGCCAGAATAATGTCCGTGTAAGTCACTGAAATGTCCGAGATGGTATTGATTAATGGCTCATAGTCAATTGTCCTATTGGGTCTATATATACATCCAATAAGAATTTTCTTATTTTCTTTGCTTGAAATTTCCAAAAGTAGATATTCGATGGGACATTCACTTGGTTGTTTACATTTAACATTACATTTTAGTCTAGTGTTAACATATATAGCCACACCACCTGCATGTCCAATACGATCAGAACGAAAAACAACATAACCATCACACATAATTGACAAGTCACAGAAAACAGGCACGAACCACGTCTCGGACACACATATAATATCTACTTTTGAGTTTGTAAAGAGTAATCTAAACTCATCAATTTTCCTTAGCAAACTTTTGTGCATTAATGTGGACAACTTTAAGACCTTTTCGCTGTTTGCCAATAATTTTAAGCATGCAACCGGTTAGGGAACACCTATATCACCACGCATTTTTATACCCGTACTCGAAGAGTAAAAGGGTATATTGTATTTGTGCTAATTGCTGTCTGTCCGTCTGTCCGTCTTGTTTGTCGCCCATTGCTCGGAGGCTATAAGAGCTAGAGGGACCAAATCTTTTTTCCAAACTGATGTGATATCTCACTCTTAGAAAAATGTTTCAAAATTTCGCACCGCCCACTTCCGCCCCCATAAAGAGCGCACATCTGTGGCGTCCACAATTTTGAAGATAACAGAAAACGAAAAATGCAGAATCATAGAGACAGTCCATATCTATCAGGGGCCCAAATCTGAATCGGATCGGATCATTAATATAGCCACAATAGAGAAAAATATACGAAAAAACTTCGCTCCCTCTCTTTCGCACTCACACAAAAAACGAGTTGATTTGGATTTTTGTATTTTGTGTCGCCTGGATCTCAGAGACTATAAGAGCTAGAGCAACCAAACTTTTTGCCAAGACTCCTGTGATACCAAACCTGAACAAGTGTATTTCAAAATTTCGCCCCGCCCCCTTCCGTCCCCACAAATGACGAAAATCCACAATTTTGAAGATAGAAAAAAAATAAAAATGCAGTTTTGTAGAAAATGACCATATCTACCAGATTCCCGAATTTGAATCAGATCGGATCATTATTGTAGCCACAATGATCAAATGAATTTTCAGCAGCGGGAAACCCCGCGCCGTTCAGTGTTTCCCCTCGACGCTTGCTGCTTAAGTCATTTATTGGGGTTGATTGTCGCAGCAGATTCTCTCACACACACACTCACGCACAAACATGCTGCCTCGTGCAGTGTACGTGTGTTGTTGTGAGAACTGATGTAGATGATGTACATGTAGATGTCGATGACAGATGTAGCAAAAAATGTAAAATGTAAAAACTGATAAAACATTTTAAAATTCCACATAAATCACTGAGTACGGGTATAAAAGTAGAGTCGCGTTCGAAGCGACTCCTTACGTTCTTTCTCGTTTAAATTGGAAATTATAAGGGGTGCAACCTCAGTATCAGCAGAGCAAATTTGTATTAAATTTAAATGAAAGATATAGAAAATGAATGATGTAAATAACCTAACTATTAAATCTAAGAGTAATCGTTTAAGAGCGAAAGCTCTTTGGGACGCCTACTGCATCTTTCGATCCAGCCAAAGCGCCAGTGAGTTGATGATTGGTTTGTTGGTCCATTTATTGATATGTACTTTTGTCTGACTTCTTTGAACGAGCATTTCGTTTGGGTTTGGATTTTAAGAATTTCCTTTTGTTGAATATATTTCGGGCATTTATTGTAGGAGGTGGTATGTTCCTCGGCACAATTGGCACATTGGGTACGGGTACATTGATTTTCGTGTGCTGGAAGATTACATGAGCCACATATGGACTCTGTAGTGCAGCGGTTAGTTGTGTGCCCAAATAACTGGCATTTTTTGCAACGCATCGGGTTTGGAGTGTACGGTATGACTTTGATCTTGTACCATGAGACTTTCATGGATTCGGGTAGATGAAACAGGTTGAAGGTAAGGAGCATTACTCCGGGGGGTCTGGTATTTCCGTCAATGGTTTTGTTAAATTTGAAGACTGCGTTGACACCTTGTGATGCCAGTTCTTTAACAATTTATTCCTCGGGAATGTTGATTAGACAGGGGGCATAAATAGTTATTTTGGTGGAATTCAGCGTATCGTGGAGGCTAGCTTTGATTTTGCATAAGCCTACCAGTTCTGTTGCCGATAGAAATTTTCTGGCGGAGATTGCGTCCCTAGTTAGCAACAGAAGATTGCCATCTCTGAGTTCGCTTATGGAGACTATGTCATTGCTAATTAGTTTAAGAGCTCGGTGTGTTGCAAAGCAGGAGTATTCTTTCAGTGGTTTTTTTTTATCTTCACTCGCGATAGTGATGAATTTGGGATTAGGCAGCTGGATCACTGGTAAACCAGGAAAGAAAACAATTGATTTGTGAAATGTTTTATGTCTTTTGATTTCGGGGGGAACGGCCAGAATGGCGAACCGATTGTCCCACAGTTTAGCTTGCCCGCTGGGCATATTAGGCGCTTTATTGGACACGTGCAAGAGCTTGTTTTTTTTTCACACATAAGAAAAGAAAAACAAAAATTGCGCGAAAAGCAAAAGAGATAACTAAGTGTTCGTTTCACAAGATATGAAAGGCGAAGAGAACGTCTGCACTGTTCAAGTGATAGCCGAAGACTGTGTATTAGAATATTATTTACATACATTTGAAAAGCAAAAAAATTTTCCGCCCCACCAAATTGTGTCCATCGGTGTTTTTCATGGATGGTGGATCCCTCTGAAAAGAGTATCGCCATAAAATCTTCTATGGAACGAACATTTGGTAGGGT